>CM068825.1:102693464-103158464 GCA_028554795.2 Sinohyriopsis cumingii
ACAAGAAAGTGTTACCCAGCAATTAAACATGATAAAGATGATATTATACAGGTACGAGACTGTGTTTTAGTCTGCTCAGGACCCAGGCCAAAAGACATCCCATATGTTGCCAAAATCAGCAATTTCTGGGAAGAATTGGATAATGGTATGTGCAGATAAAGCATTCACTTGTATGGCAGAATAACAATTGAATCTGTATTTAGCAAGTGGTTAGGCATGGTAAACTAGTCCCATTTTAGGGAAAAAAATCTAGCTACCCTTGATGATCCTTATTACTTTCATGCAGTTTCCATCACATGCCAGATATAATGGTCATCATGGATTGTCCACATTGAGGTTCATAGTGGATGGATTCACTTTTATGGCCCCGTTTACAAAGTTGCAGCAATATGTTGATGTAATAGTGAACTTCATGTGAAACTTACCTATTGGCTGAGCCGCAAGTACACAGTGCCGTTTAATATTTAAAAATTCACCCACCAAAATGCATTAGTACATGTTTTGTGAGAGACGAACAACAAAATTCCGAGCTGAGACTTTTTTATTGCTTCGCAAAATATAGTTTAATTATTGTAATTTTAATGAAAGAGAGAGATGCTGTGCTTTTTAAAAAATAAGAGGAAAAAGAAACCACATGCAAGTATTATTGGGTTTTATTCCATTATTGACATTAAAAAGAGAAATGCTGTGATATTTTTTCTTTTCCAGTTACTTTTAACTTGTTTGCTTAACATGTTCCCACACAATGAAAGATACACAGCACTAACCAAATTATGACCTCTATTAGTTCAGCCTGATAAGAACTTGTGATCCAAGTATGCATGTCTTGTGATGAATTTTCAATGGAACTAAACACGTATTTGCTGTTACTGTAGAGCTACTGTTTTTTACGCAGACTCTGTGAAGCATGTAATGCTGCATACTATAACCAGCAGCTTAACAAATATACTTTTCATTGCTGGTTTAGTCATTTGTCTAGTGTACATGTAATGTTTTCAGTAGGAGATATAATTGCATTATTAGTTTGACCATTTAAAAAAAAGATACTGATAGTGCTAAAATACAACATTGAAGCTCAGTACCTTTCTGACTGGCCATAGTCAGTAAGTATACCAGTAGTTATGGTCAGGAATGGATATCAAAGAAATTTAAAACTATGTTTTGTGTTACATACATTCTTTATGTATCACTTTCCAGGCCTTTGATTAATTTCACCACTGTATAGTTTGTATTGGATAAGGCACATTATTGATCCCTGCCAAGTTCAGGTTTACGGGGTCAGCGGTTTCTCCCGTCTGTTTAGTGTGTTAACTCTTAGAGCGAATACAATAGAATCAGCAATGGGTGGCATAAAACCCACTACCGCAGCAATAAATCCATCATGGACTTATGCTAGATTGAGTGAATTTCCATTAGAGGGCGGGGAGAATCCATGAGGCTGAGTGGACTTCCACTACTCATATAATACCCTTTCCCACTGTCCACATCGACTAGATAGATTGGGCAATCCGTAAAACATGTTGCATGTACTCTCTGTGTGTGTGTGTGTGTATATATATATATATTGTTTCAGCTTGTTTTTTGTAAAATTGTTGTCACTCAGAAATGAAGAGATTCTTATTTGTGTGCCGATTGATATGTGATGAGAGTATCTTACTGTAGCAACATCATCCATCGAGTGGTCACATCTGACAAACTTCAGAACATATCATCTTTGGATGAATGTTTTTAATGATTATGAACTTACATATAAAGATTTTGTTTGTTTCAACATTCAAGCGCAAATTGTGTGACCATGGCAAGTGATGTTCACTAACATAAGCTGCACCCAAATTTTGATTGTCATTTAATTTTAGTTCACAATCATCACTCATCTATACCCAATTTCTCCAATGTTTTCAAATATGATTATGTTTGTGATGAGTTAAAATCACTCTTAAACAATTTTATTTCCTTATTTTAATCAGTCATGTTTTCCTTCAATAATGTCACCATCTGTTGTACTGCATAACAGGTATACAAGACTTGATTGGTGTGGAAAACTATGTTAAAGAAAGTTTGTACTTGAGGTCTACTTTCTGTTGTTTGGAGGTTGTTTTCAGGCATTTTCAGTGGACCCTCCAAATTGGTTACATACATTTTCCTCAGTCTTGACTTATTTTATTTTATGATCTGTTCATCATGAAGGAAGCAGAGAACAAAGGAGCAGAAGAAGAAGAAAACATTTAAATGTTTACAGTATTATGCCATCATTAATCTCATTGACCACATAATAAAAGTAAATATTATTGATAATGATGAAAAAAGGTTTATCCTTGTTGCCCCGTCGTCTTTATCTTTTCCTCAGTTGTATGTACTTTCCATGATGACTTGTATAATAAATACTCTTTTAAACCAAGAAAAAATCAGATGGGTCTAATTATGGAACTACAAGTTTGAAAAACATACAGTTGGGCAGACATATTACAGATATAGCAAAAAAATAGTAGTTCTAGAGATAATACCACCTCCATAGTTATTATCATGTTCATGTTTATTTCACTCCCTCATTTTTCCATGCACAAATAACTTGTGAACCAAGTTATAATGTGGAGGCAAGTATTGATCTGATTTTTTCTCTCCTGTCATATTGGCAAAAAATATGTTGCAATTTGCCAAGCATTAAAAATATCCTGATTGAAATTATTGAATGAAGTGTGATGTGTATGTATGATTTGTTCTGTGGTAAACAAGATGGGAGTCATTGTGTGAAAATTTTAAATCTTCATGAAAGTCAATATATTTGAATTATATCTCACATATTTTGCAAGATTTTCCTGACTCCTTTTGATGACAGGCGTTGTTTTTATTGCTGATTGTAGTCGGCCTGCTTTAATGAAGGTTGCATGTGTTTTTGAAGTCACTGCTAAAGGCCAGCTTTGGAGAACCAAACAAATGCCCATTTGTTATTGCAATGTAACATCAAATAATTGCAGAACTTTGATTGAGACTGTACTTTTTTAATTTGATTGGTATTTATACAGAATGATTGGTGATTGAAAGGTAATGTTTTCTTTGAAGTTTCTTTTAAGAGGAAAAAAATATTTTTTTAATTGTAAGAGAAAGTTGCACATATGAAATTTCAGGAGCCACATCACAATCAACTTATTGTAGAATTCATAATCAAACTTTTTACACGCCATTTTTCATAGTTTTAAGAAGGAGTGTTTTCTTAATGTACAAAAAAGTATGTATGTGAAATTTTGGGAGCCATACCACGATCATGTTATATCGGAATTCGTATTATAATGAGGTGTGCTATAGCGGGGTCACACTATATGAGAAAATATCAATCATTGAAAATTTGAGAATGCCTACTGTTGACAACACTGCATATTAAAGAAGTCTTGTTATGAGAAGTTCATATTTTACTTCCATATTTTTTAATTCTGTTTTAATATAATGATCATAAATATATGCCTTCATCTATTCAGATATTAAAAGAATCCATCAGTTGTTATGTCAGTGCCCATGACCATTTCTGCAAAAACCTAATTGTTTACTTGATTGCTGAGCTAGCTGTAGTTTCACACTTGTTGAGAACATAATGGTAGTTTCACACAACGGCACAAAGCTAATTAAGAAAGTACTTGTCTGTAGCTGATTACATTATATGAAAGTTCCAGCATCACAATAACACCCAGGTATAGATCAACATGATTTATTCTTAAAATCACATGCTGTTGACAACTCGTAGTTTTTGGCACTAATTTGCAGATTGTGCTTTAAACTTTCCATTGATGCATTCAACTATACCTTGTTTGTTCTGATGAAACATATATACTTCCAATATGTCCACCCCATTTTTATCTATATTATTTTACATTTTTATATTCATGATGTTGTTTTCTGTGAAATATAAAATTGCTGTCTTGACCAATTGCAACAAAATTGATGTTTATAGTACAAGTCAGATGGTTCATGTATGCGCATTTATTCATTTTAAATTAGATATAAAGTTTTCTTTTAAATTTTAACACTGATTTTCTTTAACCAAAGTCTTTTCAGTCCTGATTATTGAATGCTCTGCAACTTAGCTGTCATCAAGAAAGTCCAGATGAAAATTATCTATCTCTGTGGACTTTTACACTGGTGGCCATGTACTAAACTTTGGTCAAAATAAAAGTGCGTCAAGTGGAATCTTCACAATCGAGGGTACTACGAATTTATCAGTATGCGTAGCTTTCATTGTGACATCACAGCACTCAACATTCAATTTGGATTGTACTGGATCACACCTTTAGGTCCATTTGGTCCAAAAATGTCTATGCACGTCAACATTGATTTTGCTGTATGCACCTCTCGGGGTGTCTAAATAATGCCCTTCCAAAGGATAATGGATGTATAGGAATCCAAATGAAGTGAATACTTGCCACTTCAAGGTATGCAGAATCAAATTCTAAAAAATGACACCCATTACTGAAACCGTCGGCGTTGAATGCCTACATGACCCTTGTGACTTAAAGTATAGATTAGACAATTTGTGAGTTAATTTGTGTTAACTGACAATGGATATGCATGGTTTAAAACTGAGAGAGAGGCAACTGGAGTTTTACTGATGCATGAGTTTGTTACTACAGCATGTAGACAGGATTTTTATTCAAAATGTTGTGAATTTAATATCTTATTTGACATCTTAAGATATAGCAACTGTTAATGTTAAAATACATTTTATGAATATTTGTGGTGGATATAAATTATAATTCTAATTTATCAATGACAGTTGCTAGTAATTATTTAGAACTTTACCAGGGCTTGAAAATAGTGATTGTCTGCTGTCTAATGCTAGTAATTTCCTGTCTGACTGACAGTTTTCATGATGCTAAAAGTCTAATGCTAGTAATTTCCTGTTTGACTGTCAGCTTTCATGATGCTAATAGTCTAATGCTAGTAATTCGCTGTTTGATAGTTTTCATGATGCTAATAGTCTAATGCTAGTAATTTCCTGTTTGACTGAAAGCTTTCATGTTGCTAATAGTCTAATGCTAGTAATTTCCTGTTTGACTGAAAGCTTTCATGCTGCTAATAGTCTAATGCTAGTAATTTCCTGTTTGATAGTTTTCATGATGCTGATAGTCCGATGCTAGTTAAGTAATTTTCTGTCCGATAGTTTTCATGATGCTGATAGTCCAATGCTAATAATTTCCTGTCTGACTGATAGTTTTCATGATGATAATAGTCCATTGTTTCCCTTTACCCACATTTGTGCTTCAGTGACCCCCACATTTTTAATTTGACCCCCCAGTTTTGACACCAAGGAGATTTTTGACTCAGTCTTGCACCCCTAGGGGATACACTGTAGTCTGATGCTAGTAAACTTCCGGTCTTAGTTTTCATGAGGCTAAAGTCTGATGCTAGTTATTTCCTGTCTGGGGGCACCAGAGTGGCCGAGTGGTCTAAAGCGCTGTCTGTTACAAATCACTGCCATCTCACCTCTGTCTGTGTGGGTTCGAGTCTCGGATTCGGCCAATGTAGGTATGTGAGAAAGCTTGCCAGTAGCTTCTCGTGGGCCGGTGGTTCTTTCCGGGATTTTCCCGGGTTCTTCCTCTACCATTAATACTGGCCGCCATGTATAGCCTATCGTGTGCTGAAAAATGGCATTAAACCCCACAACAACAACATTTCCTGTCTGATAGCTTTCATGATACAAATCATCTGATGCTAGTAATTTCCTGTCTGACTGATAGTTTTCATGATGCTTGTTGTTGTTGTAGGGTTTAACACCATTTTTCAGCCCAAGATAGGCTATATATGGTGGCCAGTATTAATGGTAAACCCAGAAAACCCCCAGAAAAAACTACCAACTCATGAGAAGCTACTGGCAAGCTTTCTCACATACCCACATTAGCTGAACCCGAGACTCAACCCCATGCAGACTGAGGTGAGATGGCAATAATCTGTAACGGTGAGCGCATTAGACCACTTGGCCACTCAGGGCCCTCTGATGCTAGTAATTTCCTGTTCGACATAGTTTTCTTGATTCTAAACGTCTGATGGTAGTTATTTCCTGTCTGACTGATAGTTTTCTTGATGCTAAATGTCTGATGCTAGTAATTTCCTTTCTGACTGATAGTTTTTGTGATGCTTAATAGTTTGATTCTAGTAATTTCCTGCCTAACTGATGGTTTTCATGATGCAAATTGTCTGATGCTAGTAATTTCTTGTCTGACATAGTTTTCATGGTACAAATTGTCTGAATCTCTGATTCATTTGCTTCCCTTGAGGGTTTTCACAGTTAGGATCTGACTAATTGTATTTCAGAACGAAGCTCTATAAATCTTGACTGATTTTGTTAGATTTATGTGGTATAGTTGTTTGTCAGAGACTGTTAGTCCTAGTTTCCACTGACCTTACTTAGCCTATTTAAATATAAATGTCAAAATATCTAGAATGGGTAATGAAAATTCAGAGGAAACTTGAACTAAAAGACTTTAAACCAGACTTATATACTTGTCAAACTACCACTATAGTGCCACGATAATTAAAAGCCATATTGTGATTTACCATTCTGTCTTTAAATTATTGGGAATCACAGAAACATATTTTGTTGAATGGTTCGTACTGTTTGTACATCTGTTGTGGAAACCTGCACAGTGCAGATCTTAATCATTTAATCAAATAAAACTGGGATAATCGTTTCCTTGAGTTTTTTTAAAAACGATGGAATAAGTATAGTCATGATACTCTGCTGATGGAAAACTTGGATGGCATTGATTTTGACAATTTGAACAGGATTTTTTTATGGAAAAATGAAAATAATATTAAAAAAATTCAGTGTCTGGTTTTTCATGCTGTTAAGAATGAATTTGTGTATTTAGATGTATCCATGTAGTAAAAAATGTAGTACCTCAGAAATGGTACTTGTTGATCTCTGAAAGATGAAACCTATCAAGTTGGCACCTCCATAATTGAAAACTTGCACAAATTGTACATCTAAATTTAAAATAAGGATGTCTGCATTAGAGTAAATACCTCATACTTTTTGTGGTTTGCATATGAAATAGGACAAACAGTACATCATTATGTCAAATGGAATCAAAATTTGTGGTTGTTTTTCTTTCCACAATATTTAAAAAGAGTCATGGTACATTTCATTGTACCTCAGTTAATATAGATTTTAGATGACTTGTTTTTATGCATATAAATGACCTAATTAAATTGTCAACAATGACAACAGTTGAAACAGGGTTTTTTAAACATATTTTAAAACTTTTTTTTGAAATTTTATTTGAGCATGTTTAAACAAAAATCACTTGAGGTCAGTGAATGAAATTTATTAATGCATGTTTGAAGTATAAGGAGATGACCTGTTTAGATTTTTATACTACAGGTAAAACCCATTACACGTATAATATGATTTGTTATAAAGCAGTTTGACTTATAACATGATGGCTGCATAACTCCCATTTTTTAAATTTAAGTTGACCTTGCACTTTTTAACATCCTAAATACATCCTCTCGGAAAAGCTGATTATTCATATCCCTAGCTGATTGTATGATCAGGAGGTCTATTTCGTTGCAGGAGAGATGATGATGACTTTGTTATGGTACTACCGTCCAGAGCACACTGAGGCTGGGAGAAAGCCTCAGCATCTTGAAAATGAACTGTTTGCTTGCAGACATTGGGATGAGACCACATTGGCATGCATTGAGGACAAGGGCTATGTTCTGACATACAATGAATACTGCAGGTTGGTTGGCTGGTTGTTTGGTTTCTCAATGAATTTGGAGCTAAATACCTTTCCCAAGAAAACACTAAGGCAGCAGAATCTTGCTGGCTTGGGCAGGTATCAAACCTGTGATCTGTTGTACTGTCAAGCAGACTTTTTGCAGTGTTTAAATGTTAGGGCTTTAAGTCCTATTGCAGTTTTGGAATGTTTTAATATTGTGTTTTTGTCTATCAGACACCAATAACTTGTTCTAAATATTGCAATATGTCACTATTTTGTTTCTTGCAATAAGACATCAGTTTCAAGTTCTAGATATCGGCTGTTAACTTTTTGTGAAATTATCATAGCAACAACAAATAAAAGTGTGAAAATGCTTTGCTCTTCAGTATGATATAGTTGAGCAAATTGCTGCATGAGCAGGGTGATTAGCATTTGTCGCTGCCATTAATCATTACTTAAACCTGGACATATTTTAAAATGGGTGAAAGATGAGAGGATACCATCTAATCAAAGGACATAGACATACTTGTCTATCCCAAAATATTGCTGGTTGCCCTTCCAGCAGTCAGTTTAGGTACCCATGGCTCTCTTGGCAGTGAGCATCACATGTTTCTTATCACTCCCTAATACTTTTTAATTGTCTTTACCAAGGGCAAACATTGTACAAGTTTACGTCGTCAGTAATATGTAGATTTTAGTCACACCATTGCAGGTCTGCCATCTAAAATTGCATTCTGTCCCAAAGGAGAAAACGGGTATTTTTACGTATAAATTTTGGTTTGGATGGATTTCAGTCCCACCATGCCCTTGGCATAGTACCCATTCTCTGTTACCATATATAGTCTGTATTACTAAAGATAGTAACAAACTTTATGGTTTTACAAACATCAGTATCAGGTATATATCTACTGGCCTAATGTCAACTTATATGTCAAGAAAGGCAGCTAATATTTTGGTACATGAATAGATCAGATTGTAATTATATATTCTTGGATATTGTTCCACTGATGGTGTTAACATGAAATAATAGCAGAAAATGCTTTTTAAAAAAAAGTAAATCACAGTAATTTTCCAAATAATGTATCGGATGTTAATATAAATTCTTAATCGACATTTAATGAAAAGTAAATTTAGAACAATATTGTGTTAGAGCAGTATGCGTGACAGTTAAATGGATAATGAATATAGAAATATTTCTGGAGTTCTTCCATCCGATTTTTATTATCTATATTAGTGTTGTGATGACCCTCCAAACTCAACAATATACTCAATACATTGATTATCAAAAATCTTTAACAATCTGCAGCAAAACTGCTATGTCAGTTCCAGTTTTGTTGGACATATGAGCCATTAATATTAGCTGGGTAAGTAACATCACACCCAATTGAACTTCCTGAGTTATATGCATTATGTAAATAAGGATAGTAATCTAAATAGACTTAGAAATTGGTTGGATTTAAACTTTTTCCAATAATTTCCAGGTATATGGCTGAAGTTTGCAGATCTCGCTGCAATTTTCCACCGCGTCCAAAAGTTGTTCCTGATCCTGAGGAAGGTTACCGTGAGCAGGGGCGGCCGCCAACCGACATAGATCCAGACAATGTCCTGCTCTGTCGACAGGTGTATGATTTAAAGCTGAAGAGAGTACTGAAGAATCCATCCTAACTTGACAGAATGCTGAAAAACTTGTGATTACGGAGATCCTCACCTGTTATATGTAGAATTTTAAACTTAATGCACTATTTAAAACGCACATCTTAAGTATAAAATTTCAGTCCGTCATGTGTTCAGTATTTGACTGAAGAAACTAAACTATTTTAATTGCAGGTATTGTTTGGCTTGAAGCGGATTACAGGTTTGAGAACTTGCAGGAGGAAGTACATCTTTCTGTGAAAATTATGATTCCATTACGGAGAGAGAGCTTGTAAATACATCAGTGTGGCACATGAAATGCATTCATTTAAGAATAGATGACCAAACATCCTTTCCATACCTTAAGTGTCTATTTTAACAACCACTTTTTCAAAGCCCTTTACAATGCATGGAGTCGTTTATCCGAACAATAGGTACCTAATTCAGAGGTATTTCACCAACAGTAGTGAACAGCATTGTGTAACATTGCAACCTGATCATAGCTCCAGTCAGTGGATGAGCTGGTTGGCTGTGTGCAGTAATATTAGATCAGCTAAGTGCAATAGATGTAAATAGGATCATATTTTGTTAATTAGCTCTGCTGGTCATAAGCCAGAAGATCTCATGGGATGGTCTGTTATCTGTCATGTGTTGGACTTCCATCTGTCTGTTATCACTACTCCTCTGAAAATACTTGGAGGATTGCCTTGAAACTTTAAACACAGATTCATCCCATGGTTTACTTGGTCATAAATGAAATTGGTGCCACTAGTATATCCAGTATGACTGCCTGAGTGACCATCTTGAAAATCTTATCATCTTGCCTCATCAGTGGTTAATCATTTCAAAATGGGGTTTTCATTAAAAGAGTCTTATGATGTCTAGTTGGTCCCAAATGAAAAAGGTGCTGATCTGATATAATATGACCGTCTCTGCAGCCATCTTGAAAATCTTGTTTATTGCTACTGCTGATTAAATGATCATATCAGTATGGCGTTTTCACAAAAGACTTTTTTTGATGTCTAATTGGAACTAAGTGAGAATAGTTCTGATCTGGCCACAACAGTAGCCATCTTGAAAATCTTTTCACTAAAGGACTTACTTTGTCGGGTTGACTATAAATAAAAGTGATGCCTATCTGAAGTCAAAAATGGCCACACAGCAGCCATCTTGAAAATCTTTTCACAGTTCCTCCTGAACAGGAAGTTATACTGATGTGGGGTTTACACCAGAAAACTTTTTGTGATATTAGTTTGGTCTTATATGAACATGGTGACAATTTGACGTCTTGAATATCTTGTTATTGCTACTAGTCCCAAATGGGTTGTTGTATCAGTTTGAGATTTTCACTAATATAATTGTGATGTCAAGTTAGTCCCAAATGATAATGGTGCCCATCTGACATCCAATATGGCCACCATATCATCTGTCTAGAAAATCTTTTTATTGCTATTCCTCCTAAACAGAAAGTCATACTGACATTATGTTTTCACCATAAAGACTTTTAATTTTTACTTGGTCCTGAAAGAACTTGGTGCAGATCTGGGGTCTAATATGGCTGTCTTAGTGGCCTGCTTGGAAATCTTGTTATCAATCTTTCCTTCTCCTGAATGAATTGTCATTTCAACATGGGGTTTAATTTTAACTTCATATGATGCTTATCTAATGTCCAGTATGTGACCATCTTGAAAATATTGTCTTCACTACTTCACTTAAATGGAAAGTCATTTTAATATTGGGTTTTCGAGCTCTTCTGGTGTCTCTTGGTCTTAATGAAAATGACTGACCCTCAGTATGGTCACTATATTGGCTGTCTTGAAAATATTTGTATCTTGGCTCCCCAATTGATAGTTATATCAACATAGGGTTTTCACCAGTAGACTTCTTGTGATGCCTAGTTAGTCCTAAATGAAAATGGTGCCAGTCATAGGTCTAAAAGGGCTGCAGTGAAGGTTGTTGTGAAAATCTTGTTGTCACTGCTCCCCCTGAATGGACAATTTGGGTTTTTTGAGCAAAGACTTTAGATTATCCCAATTGAAAATGATCCCAACCTGACATCCAGTATGTCCACCACAGCAGGTAATTTTAACATCTAGTTTTTGATGAAGAATATCAAGGATGATTTCAACACTCAGCAGTTAAAAAGTTGAAATGGTATTACCTTGAATTCCTTGAGTAATGTTTTTGCCCAGTAGAGCTACCATCCCTTGAAGAGACTCTTGTTTTTTGTGTTAGAATATTTTTTATCATAATCATCCTTTACCAATATACAAGGGTATTATTTGCAATGGCAACATTGAAAGCAAGAATTTATCCATTGAAATAGATCCTTCTTTTCCAGTCATTATTTTGTAATGTGCAAGATCTGGCCTGAACTGAGCCAAGTGCTTTATAATCTTCCATGAATATAAGAGCCAGATAAACTGCACAGGTTTGTAAGATTAGTTGGATCCAGATTTCATTAGTCAGCCATTTATTTTATATGAATAAGCAGAATAAAAGAAAGGACAGTCACATGATGTTACAAATATTTTTGATGTAGTAAGTGTTATCTGTATTTTTAAACTTATATGGACAATGTCATATGTTATTTTGTGTTGAAACAAAGCCTTTTTTAACCAAAGTCTACAAGAATCTTGTACTGGCAGCTACATTTGGCCCTGTATGCTCAAAACATTTTTAGCATAAACCTCTAGTTAAAAATCAAAACCTCAACATCAGATGTGATGCTTAGGATGCACTCATAATGTGGTAATATTGCAGTATAGTATTGGGACTTGAATTAAGAAAAATATGCATATTCCCATTTTCTAGCTTTAATCTAGTTAAAGACTATCAGAGTTTTAGAACTTTGAGATTGAGTTTCTTGCTCAAAATATTTGAAGAATACATGAACCAGTCTCATTTCTGTATACAGACTTAGACTGATTTATATAATAACCAGTCTCATTTCTGTAACACAAACTTAGACTGCTTTGGTGTGAATATTTTGTCATCTCATACAAGTGTATATTCTAATCAATATATCAGCATAAAGATGGGCATATATTGTTTTCATACCCAGCTCACAGATTTACTTAAATAAAGTTGAAAGTATGCAGCAGGGCAGGAGAGTCCAGTTAAAAGTCGTGTATATCCAAATTTAAAACAAGTATGTCTAAATTAAACAGCTCATACTCATTGTTTTGTGTCTGAGGATCTGGAGATGTTGATGATTCATGTTAATGACACTTTCATTGTGTCAGATTGTGATGCATTACAAGCAAAGCATAGAACCAAAAGTAAAGTCTTTGAATTATAAAACAGTTTATCTTCATTCTTACATATTTTGTCAAGTTAATTAATAACATTTGTTACAAATGTTATTCTTTGTGAAACTATATCAGAAAATATATCCTGTCAGAATTTTATAATGTTGCTGATAGAATTTTTGATCAGTCAAAAATTTGAGTTCAAATGAAATTTTCTGACATTAGCTAGACTTTGAATTTGACTACTGTGTAGCCCAAATATATTTTACTCCTATCCATTCGTGGATTTTCCATAATTAAATCTCAGGAATATCTCCTTATATGAAAGCAGATTGCATGGGCAGATTGATGAACTTTTATGGCATGTGTGATTGGTGTTATTTTGCTCAGTGAGCAATTATAATGACCCTGACCAAATTCTTTTGAAGGGGTTTAAGTGTGATAATGTTCTAAATGATAAGATTATGCTATGTGTTCAGGGGTGCATAAATTGTCAGGCTTCAGTTGTCCACAGACTTGTAAATTAAAAAGCTTTATTGTCCATATACAAGACCCACTTGTACATATTTTCATAGTTTAAAATAATAGTGGAAGACAGGACTGTTAAAATTTTTACTTTTATTAAGCTGCACCATTTAAATGCATGTAGTATAGATTTGTGACGTGTAGAATGTACTGGATATTTCAGCTTGTCTTGTTTTTGGAGTTTTATGATCAGGGTCTGCAAATCTAACAAGAATGCATTCTTGGTCTGTAACAGCTGAATCAGTACTAGCATCTGAAAGGATGAATGTGAATTTAGCTCTGGATAATTTTACTTTGTCATTTTTTTAGTAGCACCTATGTCAGATATGGGGGGCCCCGAGTGGCCGAGTGGTCTAAAGCGCTCACCGTTACGGATCACTGCCATCTCACCTCTGTCTGCGTGGGTTCGAGTCTCGGATTCGGCAAATGTGGATATGTGAGAAAGCTTGCCAGTAGCTTCTCGAGGGTCGGTGGTTCTTTCCGGGGATTTCCCGGTTTCTTCCTCCACCATTAATACTGACCGCCATGTATAGCCTATCGCGTGCTGAAAAATGGCGTTAAACCCTACAACAACATGTCAGATATGCTGTTGATGAAATTTATGCATGAAATTCTGTTGATGTGATCAGCTCCAATTTAACTCCATTTCTGATTTGAATCTTACAAAGAAATTCAGTCTGAAAAGATTTTCTTTGCTATGGCATATGTTGTATTAAACAGCTTCTTGTATTGCTCGGTTTGGCTCACATTGTATTTATTGATCAATCACCCAGAACTTATTTTTGTTCTCAGATTTGGGCTTTTCATTATCAAATTTTAACTGACATATTTTGCTTTCAACCTTTTTGATGTACACCTTGTCTATCGTTGTGATAACCTATCCTGCAGATAATCCACAGGTTTTGTCTGCAAGATTCGATTTGTTCAAACTTTGTGGACATCAAGCCAAAGAAATTCCTGCAGCCAAGAATCTTTGAACTCCCATTTTCTTATTTTTTTTACTGTATTCCCTGTCATAGTCAAGTTAAGTTTTAGCCTGTTTTGTCGACTTTTCATTCACCTTTTCACCGTTCGACCCATGGTTTATAAGAAAACGGTCCATCCAGATCCATTCCTGGGAAAATTCATTGTGGCCATGCATAATGGTTTCAAGGAGTCCAGTGATTGGTTCAAAACAAGATTCCTCATGGAAGCCCAGTCCTTCAGTCTATGAAGTTTGTTTCGATGTAACCATAAAAAGATGTTGTATAAACCTATACTGATTGCTTCCATTGGTTGTATCCATAGAAGCTGCAGCTGGTTTCGGTCCTAATCAATAAATTTTAACATAGATGTGGATATACAATGCACCCATTAAGTATTTGCTTGTAAGTATGAATTGTGCATGTGTAAACATTGCTCATACAAAATGGGAACTATTGCCTTTTTAAATTACAGGCCAAAATGTATCACAGACAAGTAACCTTGCAAAAGTTGCTTGTCCATACAAATTTCCTTTTCGGACAATACAGACAATTGATTTCTGCACCCCTGATGTTAAAGGGTTTTACTTTCTTGCCAGATTTTTGATCCAGATGCAAAGAGAAAGTTTGATTCACAGATTTGAAAAATGATAGAGATTTTTGTGATTCAGTTTAATATCACTGTATTTGTTTAGAAATGTGCATAAAAAGATGTCCTTGAGTTGGCAGTCGGCTGATTATCATGAGTATTGTGATTGTGTTAGCATTAAGTTTCAGTATGGTCTTGCACTGAATATGTTGGTGGAGTGAGACCTGTGAGTATTTCTTTCGCTTCTGAAAGAGAAAATGCATGCCTTTCTACTTGAACTGTTCGATTCTGTATTTCTGTGTAAGAAAATTCCATTGTTAATTGATTAGGTCATGAAAATCTGGTTTTGCCAAGTTTAATAGTTTCTGTTTTTATAGACAACCCAGTTTCCCAATTCTTGTATTGAAAGTATATTTCAAAATATAGGAGAACAACAGAATAAATACAGTTGTTTGTGGATTACATTAGTATGATTGTTGACAGTATTTCAGAAGTCTGTGAACCTTGTTTATATATGGGAGATGTATGTTGAATAATAAAAGTGCAATATTTGTACATCATTGAATACATTTCATTCCAAGTGTACAGGTTATCTCATGTCACATGTTATCCCAGGCTTTAGATAATCCCATGTCACAGGTTATACCCATCTAGATTTGTATACATTTGCATAAGTGAGAACTCAGTGATTGTTTTAATCATAAACTCTTGCCATAACAACAAAATCAGAATACAGCTGTCATTGTTTTCTGATCGGAAAATAATGTTGAGAAAACATAACACTTTATCAGCATTCAAAGGAATATATCTGGTAG
Organism: Sinohyriopsis cumingii; assembly: GCA_028554795.2. NCBI lineage: Eukaryota > Metazoa > Mollusca > Bivalvia > Unionida > Unionidae > Sinohyriopsis > Sinohyriopsis cumingii. Next base: position 102,708,948 of record CM068825.1, read on the forward strand.
TCAAGTTTTGTGTTAAGGTCTTGTTTGCTTATTTTATTGCTAATGGATGATTTTTAAAATTCTAGTGTGATATGTTGTGATAGTGCCATGCTGTGGGTATAAGAAAAGGGCATTAAGACCTAATTCACAAGCTTCATTTATGATTTGTTCAAGATATATAAATGCGAACTGTTTTCAATGTTTCCATTGATGTACATTTCAGTTATAAGCACTGTAAATCCAGATCTGCTGTTTCATAATGTAAATTATTAAAGTCTGCTCTGATAATTTAGAACTATACTGTATATACTTGGATAGAACTCAGGTTCAGCAACCAGTAGAATAGACTCAGATCTGCTGACATATTTTTGATTGTAGAAATGAGTTCATGCTGTTTGGAATTTATTTGTATGCGAGTATATATGGTAAGTAGAATGAACACTGTAGCCAGCATATTACACTGTGGCAGATTTGAGTGTACAGTGTGAGCAGTTGGCTTCACAATTTATCCAGTTAAATGATAGATCATGATGTTAACATAAAGATACCAGTCTGAAAGGTGACTTTTTGAATTTCAGGAATCATAAATTTAAATCTCTTATTATATGTATTTATCATTCTTTTGTAATATTTGCTTTGTTTTTCTTATACATGTAGTTATGGATATGTTTTGAGGTTACTGAAGATGAAAATTATTACATGTAGAAATTTGCATGGTTTCTAAAGCATTAGATTCCACACAGACCTAATAAGATTTGACTTCAAGATTATTTTCCCATCACTAACAAAGTTTTGAGGGGGAAATTGGCAGTTTTCCCAAATGTTCATGTCTTTGTCTTTGTTCATACATTCATTCATTATGCCTTCAATGCCTGTGAGCCTTTTTCACTACTCTTCTGAACATTTTAAAAGTGGATTCGTGTCCAGAAGAACTTGTTCATGCCAAAACTTAGTCACTGTGACCTATTTTTCACACATGAATGACTTGAATTTTCAGCTATCTATTCATTACATGTTCAGCATCCAGGACTCCATTTAACCTGCACATGAAATGCCATATGTAGATGCATCAAATGGAAAGTAACACGGTGACAAAACTACATTATCAAACTTAGATCAATAGGACATCTTTATCCACAAGTTGTATTTTGTCTTTTAAGTATTTTACTCATTTTGGGCCTTACCTTTTTATTGTGTATCTGTGTTTGGATACCTCAACTTACTCGGCACTGTATAGTCATGATTGTGATGATGTGCATTTAAATCTTGCAGTGTCTTAGTCATAAACCTAGACACACAACCAGTTAGTAATAGGTTCAAATGCTATTCTAACAAGTCTGAATAAGCTGTCCAAGCAGATCTCTTGTTGTAAGGTTCTTAATGTCCTTTTTCTCAGCATCTTCTCTTGATACCCGTCTGTAAATATTGTTGACTACTCCAGATATATTCCTGTTGGTGAGGGGATTCATGTTGACAAGTAAACACATTTTGTTGTGATAGTTAAAGTGAATAAAAAAATATTAAAAAGACAATATTTTATCTTGGTGATTGAAAATTCCAAATAATTGATGTACATATAATTGACTTGTTACTGTATGTATGTATATATATATATATATATATATATATATATATATATATATATATATATATATATATATATATAATGGAACCTCCATCATCTTTTTTTTTAACTGTAAGCAATCATGAATTGTTGTTTGAATGTGTTTTTGAGCATTGTGGTTATGTTGTTACTTAAGTGACTATATTGTAAACTAGTCAGATTTATATCCTTGCTTTTCTTTGCTCATCAGTCTTTTATCATCTTTCTTACTTAAGTAACCAACATTTTTATTTTCTGCATTGATTTATTGATGTCCCTCATGAACATGAAATTTACCAAACTAAAAGTTTTATATTCATCTGTTTAGACTTAATTTAATACCAGTTTCTATTTGCTAGAGTCTACAGTTTTAGAATCAAAAGAGTTGAATCTGTTAGTCGGGATGTTGAGTTTCTACTGTCTTTCAAGGAAGTGTGTGCATAATTGACCTTGATCTGCTATTAAATGTGACAGCAGATCAATATCTATGTTGTTTGTTCTACTTGTAAGCACTAACAAATTGCTTAGACCGAGATCTTACAATGCATTACATGCCTGTAGATCTGGGTCTGCTGTGTACAGTTGAACATAATATAATTGACTATGTACAACACCTATGTATAGCAAATACAAACTGTAGATAAAAATCTGATGGTACTTTGTGTGTATGTTATACAGAAACAAACAAGGTAACAATTACCGAATAATAAAATATCTCATTACTTTTAAATGATGTCAAAATCTTTTTTTATTAGAGGATAATTTGTTTTGGTGATTTTAGAATAATGTGGGATTAACATGTGCTGTCAAGTTGTAGCAAGTTATGGGAACTGATTTTGTTACAAAGAATCACATCTTATAAGAGCTCCAAAACCTTAGAAAATAACCAGTTTTGCAGTTCATTCTTATGGACACAATTTATTTGAGACTAAATATGGTACAATTTTAAAGAGATTTTGTCTGGATAATCAATTTAAATCGTATGGGGATTTAGTTTTATTGGGGACTTGGTGGGATTTCATATAAGTGAACAGCTCAGGCATCTTGATAATTGGCATTTTACTGTACTTTAAATATTGGTAGGAAGTTAGGTGTTGCATTCGATTAATACTAGTAGCATTTGGTGACTATTCCATTTATTACATTTTTACTTGAACCAAGTGAAGGCCCACCTAGTGAATCGTTACAACGACAGTAAATTTTTGTCATATTTTGGTGGGTTTTTTTAAGTGCGAAGATTAGTGTGGTTTTCACCAAAGATAATTTATTCAGCTTATATATTGACAATGCCTTTTTATACACTTTTATTTATACAAATATTTTTCCACTATACCAAACTCTCTCATATTTCTTGTTTTATGAACCACTGTTCAGTGTCAGTTGTGTTTTATTGGAAGATCATTATTCATGTTAATGAGAATGGAGTATAAAAATATTTTTGTCCCTTATTTGTTTCCCAATTACACAAGTACCTTTATATGTCTACAGTTTGCATTTGTTGATTTTGGTTTCAGTGATTTCATGTATGACTAATGCATTTATATAATAACAGTGACACACTTGTAACACTGGTTTTTACAGATTGTATCAACTGAGTCCATATGAGGGGAGTAGATTGCAAAATTTATTTTCCTTGACTCTGTTTTATTGACATTTTTAAGCTTTGATCAGTTTTTAACATATCAGTTACATAAATATTGTAACTTGAATTTCAATCAAGTTCCACATCTAACCATGCTGATGACAGAAAGAAGGATTTTAATATAAATGAATATTAAATACTTATTATTTCCTAGAAGAGAAGGAAAATATGCTATTGCAGAGAAAGAGCTATAAATATTTAAAAATCAGTCTCTTTGTTACTTGTACATTTGCGGTGAGCATACATCCATTCCATGATTTATAGCCAAGATGAATGTTCTTCACTGAAAGAGTTATGAGAAACTGAGATATATCCTGACTCCATTTAAAAAAGAAGAGACGTCGGTAATGATAATAGTGATCTCAAGTTTAAATTGAATATGCAGATGTATGTTGATAATGTTTGTATAAATTGAATATGCAGATGTATGTTGATCATGTTTGTATTTTTGTCTAGCTTTACAAGTGAGTGATTGGTATCGCTATTCTTTTGATTTTGTTGAGAGTATAACTGCATATGTCATTCAAAATCTGTGATTTAGATTATCATTGTTAGAATGAATTTGATGTGAAAACATAAGGCTTTTCTTCTTTACTTGTACTTGCTATGAAAACGTAAGGCCTTGTCTGAAAACAAATGGCCGTCTTCTTTACTTTTACTTGGTATGAAAACAGAAGGCCTTGTCTTCATTACTTATACTTGGTATGAAAACAAAGGCCTCAGCTTCATTACTAGTACATGGTATGAAAACAAAAGGCCTTGCCATCTTCAGTTGAACATGGTATGAAAACAGGGGACCTATCTTTGCTCATCTGGTTTGAAAATGAAAGGCCTTGTCTTCATTACTTGTACATGGTATGAAAACAAAAGGTCCAGTCTTCTTTACTTGTACTTTGTTTGAAAATAAAAGGCCGTCTTCTTTACTTGTACCTGTTATGAAAATAAAAGGTCTTGTCTTTACTTGTATATGGTATGAAAACAGTTGTGTCTTCTTTACTTATACTGGTATGAATGTGAAAGGTTTCCTTGTTCCTTGTTTGAAAACAAAATGCTTTGCTCTCTTAAATTGTACCTGGTATGTAAATGAAAGTCTTCTCTTCTGTACCTGTGCAGCACTACCTGCTTCTCTTGACATCCTCAGGACCAAGGTAGTATTTTTTCATACAAGTGAAATTTGTAAGAGGTGACCTTTAGTCAGTAGTAGGAAATACACTGAGGGAAATTAAAATGTAAATTTTGATTAAATAAAGACGAAACTTGCCTGAAATACAAGTGTATATTGACAACGTACATTCGTGTACTATAATCCATATTGCGTAACATACTGTACATGTATATGAAAAATCCATGAATTCAAGTATAGATGACATGTTAAAAAATTAATGTATCAATCACTTCCCATCAGAAAGCACAAACAACACGTATATAAAAAAATGGTAGTCTTTGCTTGATCTGTATCCTATTGTCAAAACATTGTGTCAATAAACAATTCACTACATTATGTTGCCAGTAGTATGTGGCTGTATGTAAATTGGCCTAGATTTTGGTCGGCCTGAAACCACTTTCATCTTGCCAAATCTACCAAAAGGATGAGGCTGTTTATAGAGAAATTGAAACAAGAACAAATGAAAAAGTTTAACAAACATCTTTGTGAGATGTCACACCATCAGATATCTTGGCAGCCAGATGTCTGTTGATTCAAAAGATCAGAAATTTAATTTAATTTTGTTTTACTTCACTGTTAGTAGCGATTGTAAGCATAAACTTTGTTCTTGCTAAAAGGAAACTTTTCACTGCACAATAAATGTGCTATCACTTTGGAAACTGCAACAATTGATAAGTTACTTTTGCTTTTATTCAAGTTTGGTGCAGACTACCTTTGATGAAGTGTGCTTTGTTTTTATTGAAGATTGTAGTCGACTTGCTTTGATGAAGGGTGTATGTGTTATAGAAGTCGTGAAAGCCCAACATTGGAGAACTAAACAAATGTTAGTTTGTTGTTGCAGATATCAGATATTTGTAGAACAAAATATGGGCTAGAACTGACAGCTTGTTGACATAAATGATTAGAAAACAAAGGATTTGTTCAGTTTGAGACCAAGTGTAATTTTTATCTCGATGTCAACATAAGCATTGCAGATTTGGTTGTAACACTAGACCTTGGGCCAGGGACATAGCATTTTCGTCGACATAGGCAGCTTGTCAACATAAGTGATGTTGATATAAGTGGGTAGGACTGTATATGGGTGAAAACGAAATGTCTTCCCTTCTTTACTGGTACCTTGTATGAAAACAAAATGTCACGTATTTACTTGTACCTGGTATGAAAATCACTTATTTGCTACTCTTTTACGCAGAAACTCATCAATGATACAAGAATGTGGTACATTAGACTGATCTTCTCTTAAACTTCCATGACAGTTGGTCTGTTCTAATTGTTTCCTTGTTATTAATTTTGGCTACATGTAAGATTAAGTGTCTGGATTCAAGAACATCTTGTTTTTCAAGTTGGAATACAAAGTTTACAACAAGACATTTGAACAAGGCCACCGTAGTTTGCAGAATGGAGAGAGAGAGAGGATTGGGTTGGATTGGCATTTTACATGCCAAGTGTCATAACCAGAGTTTGGGCATTAACATAACACGAGATATGTCAGTTCAAGTCTTGCATATAATGGTGCTAACCAATACTGTTGCTATCATTAAATGAACAATACTTGGTCTCTGGCATCCACAGATCTCCACTGTGACAGCTAATGACTGTCATCTTTTCTCATATACAAATCAAATTGCTTTAACTTGAACATTGTCCAACCAGTTATAACTTGAACATTGTCCAACCATGACATTTTGTGGTGGATATGTGTTATTTGAGAATGTTGTCCTTGAAGTGATGATAGGTCTAAGTGCTGATATGCAATATATTTCAAATATTGAGTTGATGTGCATTTATTATTCTGTCAACTTTTTTATAAACAGAAATGAAAGAACTTTATAATTAATACATTACCTAATATTATTCCCTATTCATAATTAGCCTGATACATCGCAAGCTTGACATAATTATTTTCATTGATAGTGCTGATTAAAGGTAATTAAGTATTTTATCAAACTGATGAAATTTTTACTAAATTTCCAATTATGAGATAAGCAGAACAAAATAATAAACATTTATAATTAAAATAGCTTGTACTTAGAAGGATATAGAAAGTCGTTTCATATTTATATAAATGATGCAGATCCATCTCCAATTATTGCTGCTATTAATGCAACAAATAAAACAAACACCGGTAAACACATTTTCTTGAAAACAGCAGAACAGAATTGGACTAAATTTGACAGAAAGCACACTGGCACTAAAGGGCTTTACATTTTGTACAAATGTTGATGCGCTACCAAATCTGGCAACCGTTACAAAAAACTACAAAACTTGTACATAATATGTTCTCCGCTCAAAAGGATTTAACCAAAGGACAGGTTCGGTAAAGGCTGATTTTGGCCTCCAACAGGAATGATAAAGGGTAAGATTGGTAGTTGTCATGGTTGTGCTATATCTGCTATTTGTTGACATACACAACAAAATCGTGTGAAATTGACACTTAATTGTGTTACTAAACAGGCATCTGTTCCATGAAGAATTCGAATTTTGTCTGATTTCTGCATTCTAGGAGTCCTCCAAAAACTAGTGGTACAGTGAACTTGATTGGATTTTTTTTACGGTAGACACTTCTGTAACCATATAACACATTTGCAAATTTTATATACGTTATAGTTTGCGCTCATTCTTGGCGTACTGAAAAATTAAGACAAGCTGTGGGTTTTCTTTTAAATCGCCCCCTATATGTCCATTGCCACATCAGCTTGACATTTTCACCAAAATGGCATTTAATAATGGTTTTGGTTGTTTTTTATACTAACAAAAAAATGAAATTGTTGATTGCAATTGGTATAGGCGGTTGTATTATTTTCTTCTGTTGCTGATCGAGTTTTGCAGAATTTGGTTATAATCAATAATAATAATTGGATGAAAATAACTAAATGAAGGAATGATGTACAACACAACAACAAATAAAGCAACCGATTGTGCCATTTTTGACAAAAATTGTCTTAAAAAAGGAATGATGGTAATGAAAATCTCTGAAACATTGAAGTTATAAAATCAGCACTGAACCTAGTAAAAAGCAATGTTCCTTGACATCATTGTTCATTTACTTTGATTCCATGAATTATTTTCATACATATTGCCTATTGACTTGGTATATAGGCCTACTTGCTTGTAGACTAGATCTATAGGTCTACTTGCCTTGATCCATAGGCCTACTTGCCTGTAGAATTGATCTATATGTCAGTTGACTAGATCTAAAGGCATCCTTGCCCGTAGATATTAATTATGGGCTGTTACGTTTTTAGGCTCTTACAAAAGTAACGAAAAAAGAGTAAAAACAGTAAGCTTTGTAAAATTTAACAAATAATTTATTTCCCTAGAAACACAAGGTAAAATGAGAAAAAGAACTTGCTATTTTACGAATCGAATCAAAAATAATCCAAGAATTAAAAACTAGAAGTCCTAGTTATCAAAAGTTCTAATGAAACTGAGTTCTAATCACGATGAAATCCAAAAAATGAAAGGTGATGATATATGCTGTGGTCAGCGCCATTCTGATGTGTCAACAGTTCTTTGTTGAGTCACAGAAAATAATATTCCAGTGTTTGAGTTGTGTGTAATGTTACGTGTTTAGGCTCTAATAAACAGTAACACAGAAAGAGTGAAAACAACAAGCTTTTTTAAAGTTTAACAAATTATTTCCCTGGAAAAATTCTGTAAAAATGAAGAAAAAAAAGGAGGAAAACTTATGGTTTCAAGAATCATATCCAAAAATAATCAACGAATTAAATTGCAAACGTCCTAGTAATAATTGTTTTAATAATTTCAAGTTCGAATCCTGATGGAAAATCCAAGATGTTTGACGATGATGCATACTGTAGTCTGTCCTTTTCTTCTTCCTTTTTTATAGTTGTTCTGTAGAAATACAAACAATGACACTCCGGTTTTGGAAATCCAAATTAAATTTGTAAGCAATGTTTTTCCAAAATTTCTGTGTCAGCACTCCTCAAAATATTTCCAGAGAAAAAAGAATTTATCCTTTTGAAATCCAACTGATGTGAAGAAAATTATAACTCAAAATCTGGCTACAACAAAATTACTTGACATCAGTGTACAGAGCCCAAAACAGAAATCTCTCTCTACGCATCTCTATTAAAAGTAACAAATGCGCAGTAATGGAACAAACGGAATTGCGAAACGCAGGGCAACGTGACCGTGTTTACGTATAAAAAATAACGTACACATAATATGGCCTTGATTAACCCAATGATTTTACCTCTGAGAATAAAAATTTTTAAAAAAATTGTTTACATCTTAAATCATGACCTCGACAACAACCAATCATTTTAAAATAAAAATAGAACTTATTTACGTGGTTGATACTAATTTTGAATCAAGGTCATGATCTAGGTCAACACCTGGTGATTACGAAAGAATGATTCAGGTCAACTGATTGTCTGTAAAAATATCTCCATTGAATAAATTTACATTATAATAGCATATAATAGAATTAAAAAATTAAAACTGACAAACAGTTAAATTAAAATAAATACGAATTTTGATAACTGTCCTTGTCCAAGAATTAATTTAGAGCACAAGTATTTCCAGGAGAAAATAATCTCTTGGAATCCAAATAACTCGAAGGGAACATAAAAATTGGCAAAAAGTGATTATGTCAAGGAGGAGGCAGACCAGCTGAAAACCGGACAGCCCACTATACAACCCTAGAAATGGTCACTTCGTTTTACAGATATACGGTTAAAACGGACACGTAACGTTCAAAATGCAGTCACGTAAGTAATCCAAATATTATTTAAATTAAATAAAAATCCGGAACGCTTCTCCTTGTGCACAGCGAAAATCGGAGACTTGTCTGCTATAGGAGGACAAGTATGGGATACCGGGAAGATAGAGAAATGGTTGTCATACACAAAGACAACATTTTGAAAATCTTTCAAAACTTAATCATTTCATATAATTCAAACTATATGTAACATACATTTTGATAAGTATTTTACAAATATTGAGAAAAAACCTGTATCATTTTAAATGACTAGTCTACAACCTCGCCATATGGCCACATGAACAAAATTTGGTTTGTTAAAATGTGCATATATATATATATATATATATATATATATATATATATATATATATATATATATATATATATATATATATATATATATATATATATATATGGCTTTACAAATTTTGGCATGAAGCAATATGATATACCAGTACTGTCGATACATCAAACTGATCTGCCTATGACACATTAATACGCACATATAATAACTCTTGTTTCAACATTAGGTTATATTTAAAACAGTAGGCTATCGTTTCTATATTCTCTAATCCTGTGATGAATTTCCACTGATCAGTCATGAGCGTTAAAAAAATATAACGATAAAAATATTATTAATTCCCGTCTTCTAAGTGAGTTAAAAACGGTACAGAATTTCATCGAAATTTTCTCTCTCTCACCCTCTCTCTCTCTCTCTCCTTAGTCAAATATAAGTGCAACGGTTCGAGTGTTTCCTCAATCTCATGTTTAAGTATTTCTTTTTTTAATGATTATTTTCCTTTTTCCCAGTTAACAATACAACGTTACAATAATTTTATTTCCTAGTGATGGTCTTCTTTTCACGTTGTTGCAATATGATTTGGCGAACATAATATAATCTTGCTTCAACGTTTTTGTTTGACATAATGATATTACATTCCTTCAAACTCTTGACAACGTTAAAAAAAAAACGTTTAAATACAGTGAAGAATGAACGCTTCTTTGTGTTTGTGAAACACATATGCCCTTCTCCTGTCAAGTATGTACACAGCTACATTTAAATATTACAAAACTAGCGTAGCAGAGTGAGCTTACTTTCAGCCCACACAGATCTTAGTCCAAAAGGTTCTCAATCAAATAAGTTTTAAAAAGTGTTATTATAGCGTTTACTTTATACAAATGCATGACAACATGCCTATAAAATTGAACTGGTCTACCTCAAGCAGTCTTTGCATAACTAAACGGAACATAAACTTCTTCAGAAACGTTAAGTTTCAAAGTTACCAAATCTGTATTCGATTTGTTTTGTGGGAAACTCGATCCTCAGATTCTCTACGCATTGTGTCCCCTATTCAAATTTGTTGCTACAATTTTGAATTTGTTCCAGATTATTTTTGTATCTGAGCAATTCTTGTACTTGATCAATTTTGGGGTTTTCTAAATTCTTACGATCCGGAGGAAACGTGAAATGTTGCTTAATCATAATATCGTATTTTAGCACAAAAAATACGTAGAGTTTGAGCTGATTTAGAGCCGTTAGTCGTTCTGTACTCAGTTTAGACAGCTTATGAGAAGGAAATTGAAAAATTAGTTAATTATGTACAGCTGTATACTGAGGCAACATTAAGCTTCATTTAGACGTTTAAAGTATTCCTAGTCACCTTTGGGGCGATTTATAAAATATATTTTAAAAAACATGCAAAAAATGATCACATTTCTTTTTTGAACCTCTGATACGAGTTGATAATATACTAGAAAAAATATTGTAATAAACCTTACGTATGTACTATTTGCATTTACATCCATAATTACAGCTTTGTTATATTTTAGTGATTATTTGTTGATTATAGTGTTATGTATATTTAATTTAATTGTGTTTTTTTGTTAGGTTCTTTTTAACAAATTATTTCATTACATGCTATTGTAATTTAACATGATATGATATTCTTGATCTTGTCCAAAATTGAGTTCATTTCTGCTTGACTTGACTGACATCTTTTGTATTTTATTCATTGTAAGCAACTAATACATAGCTAAATTATTCTCTCTTTGTATGGGCTTAATATCAGGATCTTTATTAATATAAGAGGTAAATATGTTTATTTGGGTCAATGTTTTGGAGTTTCCTAAGGGAATTATACGTAATCCAGGTTATTGTTTTTGTAAACATCAGGATCATTCTAGAAGGTTATTTTCCATTATCTAATTTTAAAAAAAATAGAAAATGCTTATTGTGACCCGAGGTCAAGTAGAGAACTATGTAGTCTTGTGATTGTGAGGACTTGGACATTCGTGCTTTAACATCTAGCGCTTTCAAGTTGTTTTACGTTGTTTCCAGTTGGAATGATTTTTATTTTCTTCAAAATATTGAAATCGAATGATTATATTCGCTGGAAATACAAAAGTGCTGTGATAAAATTCTTGGATAAAGACATTCACTGGAATTTATACTGAATTAAACATTGGAATTATTTTACTGTGATTCAACCAAAGTCCGTTGACACATCAACATTCTATAAGCTATAACAGACACGTCATCGCCTTAAGTTTTGGGATTTCTTCGGGATTTATACTGAGCTTTATTCAGGACTTTAAATTATTAGGACTTGTGTCTGTAATTCTTGGATTATTTTGGGATTTTATTCGCAATATCGTAAGTTCTTTTTTTCTTCTTCTCATTTTCACTTTGTATTCAGGGAAATAAATATATTTGTTAAATTTTACAAAGCTTGTTGTCTTTCACTCTTTTCCGTTACAATGGGTCATCTTCGCATGCCAATTTTCCGATGTGAAGGCTTATCCACTCCTTGGCGGATCGATCAAATATTAAGGTGCTTTGCACTAGCGCCATCTATTGGTTTTAACGCTTTTCCTCCATTATTATGTAATTCCAGCTAACCAATAGCTTGTAACGCGGCGGCAGAAAATGGTTGAGGCAAATGACTTCAAATGGATACTTGGTAAGTTTAATATCCAAAGTACCAGAATGAAGCAATTACAGGTGTATTTGAGGAAAATGATTTGTACAAACACGAATAGGTAGTGGATAAACTCTTATTTATTAGTCCATTCCAGTTTTTTGTACCCCCTGGAGGAACGATGTTACGATCTGAAGAACTTGAGTTTGACTGGATGCGGTAGCCAAATACCGCATCCAATGAAATTCACGGACCCGAAGCACTGAAATATATTATCGATCCGCCAAGTAATTGATGGCTAACATATCGGAACCTTGACTTGCGAAGATGATTATAGGGATACTTTTATGACAGCTATTTTTTTAAATTTCATTTTAAATATTTGAATAATATTTTACCTCCACTAACGAAAATTGAAATTTAGATGCGTCTCAAAAAGAGTGACTCAACTGTACAAAAATTAGATCACATTGATCTAAATTTCATGCTTGAGTGACTTGGTTATTTTCAGCCATATATGTATCCTTTGTAATTTTGCCTTCATTACGTCTAGACTAATTTAACATTTATTTTAACTCTACACTAATCAAATTTAGTTCATTAATACAGCTTAATGAGTAGTATATTTCAGAAATGTATCCTTTCTCCACAAATTGTATTTTGTATTTTAAAGATTTTACTAATGTTTGGCTTTATCTTTGCGTTGTGTGTCTATAGTTGGATATCTCATCTTACGGGCATTGAATAGCCATGACTGTGATGATGTGCACTTAAACCCTGTGGTGACTGAGTCATTAATCTAGAAACACATTTTTTTTTTAGCATTGCGTTCTAATCCAGCACCAACAAGTAATCTAGGCAGGTGTCTTTGCAAGGGTCTTAACTCCCATTCCTTTAGCACCAGTACTTTATCCCAGTGTGTACAGTATAACAGCAATTATCCTTTATACCAGTGTGTACAGTGTAACATCAATTACCTCAGTATCAGTCCTTTATACCAGTGAGTACAGTACAATATCAATTGTCCTTTATAGCAGTGTTTACAGTATAACGTAAATTGTCCTTTATACGAGTGTGTACAGTATAACATCAATTATCCTTGTTACCAGTGTGTACAGTATAACACCATTTATCCTTTATACCAGTGTGTACTGTGTAACATCAATTGCCTCAGCATCAGTTTTTGTTTTTTTTTATACCAGTGTGTATAATGCCAACTACTTCAGATGTGCTCCTGTTGGAGAGGGAATTCGTGTTTTCGAGTTAACACGCGTTGTTTGGATAGATTAAGAGAATTAAAAAATAATTTAAAAAAATAATTATTAGAAGAGACAATATTTATCTTGATGATTGAAAATTCCAAATAATTGATGTATATATAATTGACATGTTACTATACCTGTATATAATTGGGTGTTTTAGCATATTGATTATTATTTTACTTGAGTGACCATATTGTAAACTTGTCAGATTTATAGTATTGCTTTTATTTGCTTATCAATCTTTTATCATCTTTCTTACTTTAGTCTCAAAACGCTTTTTTTCCCGTTGATTTTTTGATGTAGTCCCTCATGAACATGAAATTTATCAAATCTAAAGTTTCGTATTCATCTGTTTAGACAGTTTCAGTTTGCTATAGTCTATACAGTTTTCATCTGTATTGGTCTGGATGTTGAGTGTCCGTTATCTTTCAAGGAAATACGCGCGCGCGCGTGTGTGTGTGTGTGTGTGTGTGTACACATTTCAAAGTGTGGTTTGTATGAAATGAAACTTAGACTTAATCGTCTAGATCCCAATCTAATGAAAGAATAAACATCGTCACGAAGCATCACAAAATTTTGGATCCCGTCACAACGATCCACTTAGACTCTTACTTCAATATTAAAATGTGATCAATGAAATATATCTAAAACCAGTCATGCCTGCTCCAAACTTAGGGAGACGTAGTATTAACCTGTACTTGCGAAACTAAAGCAGTAAATTTCTGAAGCTTGACGTGTTTACTTGGTAGGATTTGGCTCGGGACATGTTTTAATCTTGGTACTTAATGACTTGATTTGCGTACATTTTGCCGTGGGTACGTTTTGACATGTTACTCTCGCTTCACTAAGTATTATCGGTTAGACAGGGAAGTAGATTCAAGATATATCTTTAAAATGGCAACTTGGTCGGACTGGGGAGCTAGATCCACCAAACCACAAGATCGTGATCTAGTATGTCCGATTTGTCTGGAGCAACTTAATATACCCAGATCGCTGACATGTCTACATACCTTCTGTACTAAATGTATAAATTCGCACATCACCAGCACAGTAAAAAAGGTAAACGGGTTACGCACATTTCAGTGCCCGGTTTGTCGCGCTGATATATGTCCATCATTTGGGGACACTCCGTTAACAACATGGGCGGAAAGGTTCTGTGTTGATGTCGTTCTGGCTTCTATGTTGCCTGGAAACAAATCATTAGTTGATAGAAAATGCGAACCATGTTCTATCCAGGGAAAACAAATCAGGGCGAAATATTTCTGTGTTGTTTGCAAAGAGGTTTGTTGTCAAACCTGTTACGAGCATCACAAAATTTCTAAATTGTTAAAAGATCACCAAATTCTCACACTTGAAGAGTTTCTTAGCGATCCTGCGAAGGCCGTCACAGTAGCCAACCTTATAACATGTACAGATCATGGAAATAAAGAGTTCGAGTTCTTCTGTTCAGATCATGGTAAAGTTTTGTGCGCCACCTGTCTTGCGGAAGTACACAAGGACTGTACAAATTATAGGGAAATACATCTCCATGCAAAGGATGTTATCAAAGAACAGAGGTCAAATAAAGCATTAAATAAAATGAAAGAGCTTGAGAAGCATCTTATGGAGGTCTCCGAAATGAAAAACCAAAATGTGATTGACGTGGATGTGGACATTAAAAAACACTTGGGTGAAATATCCACTCTGAGACAAAAGATAAATACTATTTTCGACAAACTTGAAAGACGTGTCAGTGAGGAAGGCAACAAGATGATCAAGGAGCAGTCGACGAGGAAACTGGATGCTGTTGCAAAAAATGAAATTGCTGTAAGTCTCCCTGATGAAATGAAAATTCATTTCCTGTCAATTGGTGAAACCATCACATTGACACGAATCATCTCCACCCCTCGATGGTGCACAGCTATCGCCTCTATGGACAATAGAAAGCTAATATTTACTGGGTGTGAGGATGACAGATATCACTGGGGAGTAATCACATTAGATGGTCATGAGGAGTCTTGCTTCTACATTCCACGACTCGGAAAGAAAACAGGTGGTACATATTTGCTTCCTAACCTATTAAAGACACGTGTATACATCTCATGCTGCCAGGATAACACTGTGTATTGTTTTGGTCTGAATGGGACGAAGTATTTTGAATACACGAACCACAGTCTAATAGGACCGGCTGATATGGCAATAGATAGGGAAGAAAACTTATTTATTGTGGGATGTGATTCTCATAACATCCATCAGCTATCGCAAGATGGATCAGTACTGCATGTTATCACAGTTAGGATTCCTAAGTTTCCAGTGTCAATTTGCCTTAAAACTTTTGGGAAGCAGTTTCTTCTTACAAGTAGCGACAATTTTAATCGGGACACATGCTTCGTATATCAGCTAAAATAATGGCCACTAAGAAGTCATACTTTGTCAAACGAAACAGAAATTCCGTTTCTAAATCAATGTTCTAAACATTACATTCTACAACGTGCTCTGAGTGGGTGTTTTATATTAAATGTTTATGTTACAGTATGTTAGGTCTGAAATTGCTTAAAGAAAAATGACGAGTGCCACGAAACGTTATCTTCATTTAAATTTCGATCGAATGCAGAGTTGCCAAAGAACAGCGTGAAGGCAAGTTATGGTTTACAGTATTCTGTGTGTTAACTGTGGGGGAAATCTTTATACGATTACACTATTTTGTGTGTTAATTGTGGGGGAAAGTCTTGATATGATTACATTATTTGTGTGTTAATTGTGGAGAAAGTCTTGATATGAATACAGTATTTGTGTTAATTGTGGGGAAAGTCTTGATACAGTTTCAGTATTTTATGTGATAATTGTGGGGAAAGTCTTGACACGGTTACATTATTTTGTGTGGTAATTGTGAGGAAAGTCTTGATACGGTTATAGTATTTTGTGTGGTAATTGTGAGGAAAGTCTTAACACGGTTATAGTGTTTTGTGTGGAAAGTCTTGACACGGTTATAGTATTTTGTGTGGTAATTGTGAGGAAAGTCTTGATACGGGTATAGTTTTTTGTTTAGTAATTGTGAGGAAAGTATTGATACGGTTATATTATTTGTGTGTTAATTGTGAGGAAAGTCTTGACACGGTTATGAGTATTCTCGTGTTGAACTGTGTATCGGATTTGTAGAATTGCTTGCATTCAATTGTGTACACGTTCTGGGATTTGAGATAATTCAATGAAAAGAAAATATAAAACATTACATACTTTATGTATGATTTGATCTATTCTGGATTTATGTTCCAATCTGCTTCAAATTATCGTTGTCTTATATTCTCCTGAATTCGATGTTTCTTCAGTTAACGACCTCAACATCAAAGGTTTTGTTTTCGGGTCTGCGAATTTTAATATTTGTATTGGTGTGTGTGTGTGTGTGTGTGTGTGTGTTTAGTTGCCGGTAATATACAAGAATGGATTGGCAGATTAAATGCTAGAGGTATATATGAAAATTCTACCAAAAAATAGACAATACGAGAGGTCTGTAATTCTTGTACGTTATGTAAATGTTAATAAAATTTTACAATGCTAATATTATTATCTATTCCATAGGAAGGATGCAAATGCTCGTTAAAACATGGCATTTATATATATATATATATATATATATATATATATATATATATATATATATATATATATATATATATATATATATATATATAGAGAGAGAGAGAGAGAGAGAGAGAGAGAGAGAGGTGCTCAAAACTCTGAAATTTACTAATTCTTATTTAATTCATGGCTCATCAACATTTTGGGAATTTAGTTGTAATCCATCATTTCTCCCTAAATATAATACCAGCTCACATGTAACTCGGTCAATTTTCCAGTCAGACGTGGGCGCCCGCACATAGGCGCAAGATGATGGGGGCAAGTGCCCCCCCCCCCCCCCCCCGATTTCACCTATAAACATGTTTTGGCCTACATCCGTAAAGTTTAATAGGTGACCACTACATGTTTGCCCGACCCCCACCTGGAATACAAACCGACACTGCGATACTAGACTTTTCAAAAGCATTCGGAATCACTCGGCCACTACACTTCTGGCTAGAGATGTTCTGGGCAAAGCTACACATGCAAGTGGTAGTGGATGCAGAATCATCGGAAGCAGTTACTGTCGACTCCGTTGTCCCTCAGGTAACTGTGTTAGGATATGATTTTTAATGCCGGTAAATGCTAACTCATGAGTATAACCAGTAAAACAACAAAATTATCTCAACTCTACACCTTAAATAATCAAATACTTCAACACCTCAGTGAAAACCCATATCTTGGATTTATATTATCTAAAGACTTCAAGTGGAAATCTCGTATCACCAAAGCGACCAATAAAGCAATCTCTTCATTGGCATTTCTCAAACGAAACCTCAGACACTTTCCACAGATATGTAGATGAACCGCTTATCTAGCAATATATCCGTGTTGAAGTATGGTTGTCGTCTGGGATCATTGTTACACCAGTGATGTCGACATAGTCAAAAAGGTTCGAGACCAGGTAGCAATATTTGAATCTGATGACTAAAAAACCAGCGAAGCAGGACGTGTCACCAAAATGTTGAGTGACCTGGGTCTACCAACCCAACAAAACAGACGAAGAATGATCGGATTGAGATACCCCTACAAAGTGGTTGAGGGTTAGTGCCAATCTCTTACCCATGTTTTTCCAAAACTATTAAGACATAAACGTCAAAATCGAAGCCAGGTCTTTTCCAAACTTCGTAACTAAATACTGTACAAAAACAAGTAGTTGAGCATTGTAGAACAGAACAATTTAGAAACTCCTTCATCGTAAAAACTGTTGTGGACGGAAATCATCTTAGCGACAGTGTTGTGAGAGCATCAACGGTGGTGAGCTTCATAATAGCTCTTCAACAGTTGTACTAATTTTTTAGCGGCTCACTCTTCTTGTATAAGTTTTTGCCGTAACTGGACCTGCACTGTATAGATTCCGATTCAGTTAAACGGGAGAAGTGAAATTAATAAGATGTCATTTTTGAACATGAGAATCGGTGGGAAAGTGAGTAAATGAAGTTGAATTTTGCTAAAATGACAAGAATATATGAAATAGGGTCCATTGAAACACCCCAAACTACTCCAAACGACCCCAAACCCTCAAAACACCCGAAACCTTCTAGTAACTCTTACATAACATACATAAGGAAATAAAATAAAACTACTCTTATATATATATAACCTACCGGAATTCCGTTACAACGCTTTATCTGTCAAAAAGATTAAAACGCTTTACAACAAAATTTACGTAGAATTACACAAATAGATATAAACACTTTACAACCTAATTGCAATGTCAAGAAATCCCTCCATTCAACTCTGTACACTAAAAACTGAAAAATAGTGGGGCGATTATTCCTTGAAAGAGACATTAAAGGAGGGAAATATGTGGGTAACGCAAACAGACAGATACATGGACAGATGCGTATGACGATTATATCAGTCTAAAATTTTACTCAAAAAGTGAAAAAGAGGGTAATTATTCCTGGAGTGACGATATGGAGGAAGGCAAGTATGTGATCAGACTAGCAGATCCATCTATCCATCCACACACACACACACACACACACACATACATACATACATGGACAGATAAACAGATGTAAACCTACCATGACTTCATTACATGACAGAAATACGGGGGGACAGAATGACAGAGGACGGATGCATTTGGGTAGGAATGTATTTGAATTAAAGAGATATATAAATAGATAAACAGACAGACAAATAGACAGACATGTAGGAAGACACATAGAAAAATTAAATGATCGCACAAACTTATCAACTGAGGGCATGAGACCGGAAAACAGACAGCTAAAGAGAAGGCAAGAAAGAAGAGAAACAACTACACCACTCCAAAAATACCTAATGTTGCACATAGAATGAGTCATAGGTACAAATGACATCGATCTAAAACTATCCCACACAACAATTAATCAAATATATATATGCTTAAAGTCATACTCTCGCTAATGTTATTTGTCATAATCATCATCATTTCATCATCATCATCATCATCATCACGAAGATGATATAAGACCACGAAGGAAGTGACAATATAGGCAAAACTCCGTAATTTATTTCCGCTGTTAACTTATATATCCAGTGTTTCCCCTTGGTACTTCATACGTAAACAAATGTATAGATACATGTTTTACTTCCCTTTTGTATATGGGATAATTTTTCTTCAGTCCTATATACTGTTTGTATTTCTTTCGGTTTTACCCACGTATAGTTTATTGCAGTCTTAACAATTACATATATAAAATTGTGCTTATCAGCAAAGATATGTTACGATTGAATTTTCAAGGAATTTGTATAGAATGCAATTTTTATTGTCATAACTTAAATTTTTATTTTTCTCAATAAAATCAGAATTGTAGTGCTTGAATACAACAGTGTTTCACATTGAAGAAAAAGAATAGGATTCCTCCAAAATGCCATGCTAGGTAAAGCAACATTTCAGTTCAGGAACATTGCATATACCAACAACTGCATTCACAGTATTCGTGTGCTGAAAACATGTACAAATGAGAGGAAGGTCCTGAAAGACATGATAGGTATTATTAATCCGTCAAAACCTCAGTATTTGTAATTTAATAATCCCATTAACGTATGTCCAGGATGAAAACTTTGTATGCAGTATCTGATGTGTGTCGGTTTCTTGGAAATGCACTCTAGTATCAAGATTATATTCGTGTATTAAGTTATTTCTGTTATGAACTGAAAAGTCTACAGTGTCTCTACTGATTTTAAAACTGAAGAGTGATGAGTATTCATCATATCAAGAGACTGGTCAAGTTCTTCCTCTGAATGTGCCCAAAAAAAGAAGAAAATATTATCAATAAATCTAGCTTTATACAATGGTAATTACCGTGTTCTAACATATATTTCTTTCTCCCGCTCAGCTACATAACTATTTGCAAAAGACTGAGCAAACTACCCTTTTTTCTGCAAATAAATCTTTCTTTTCGCATAACAGTACTTGTTAAAAGATAAAATATATTGGACTTGAATTCTTGGGAGTCAGATTGTCTCATTGTTTACCGCTCAAAAATATACTGAGTTTATAATAATAATAATAATAATAATAATAATATTGAGGACTTTGTATAGCGCCTAATCTTTAGAAGCTCTAAGCGCTTTACAACATTAGACAACACCTATAAGATAAAAGAACATATAATAATATTATTACAAAAACAAACACCATGAAATTAGAAAAAAAAAACATTAAAAAATAAAAAAAAAACATGCTGAGAATATTTCAGGTAGGAAACATTATTAAATCTTTAACTTTGTTCTTGCAGTCGAAATAAGTGAGTTTTGAGAGCCCTCTTGAATGTGATCACTGTGTCTTTGTGTCTAAGTTCAGTGGGCAATTCATTCCACGTTGCTGGGCCCTGGTATGCAAAAGAACGCTGTCCATATGACTTTGTTTTCATAGTGGGAATAATGAGTATACGATTGTCAGAAGAGGAGCGAAAGTATCTTGCTGGTGTGTACACTTGGGTGAGATCGGATAGGTATGTTGGACTAGAGTCCGACAGTGAAACGTAGCACAGAGAACAAATTTTGTGTCTGATTCTGGATCGAATGGATAGCCAGTGTAGGGGACAGAGCAGCGGGGAGGTGTGCTCTGATCGTGGTACTCTAAGTATGATCCGATCAGCTGTATTTTTAAATTTTTGAAGTTTCTGGAGTAGATATTGAGATGAACCAGACAGAATTGAGTTACAATAGTCCAGTCTTGAAAGTACTAATGAACACACAAGTGTTTTAGTGACATCGACTGAAAGATATTTGCGAATGGAGCTGATGCGTCTCAGCTCAAGATATGCAGCCTTGCATATGTTCATAACATGTTGGTGCAGTGTGAGAGTACTGTCCAGAGTAACACCTACGTTTCGTATTGATTGTGTGAATTTAATGTTGGTGTTGCTGATATTTATTGTTTGAGGTAAAGGATGTGAATGAGAAAGTCTTCGTGTTGTGATCACCATGGTCTTAGTTTTATCATCATTCATCTGCAGCTTGTTACATGTCATCCATGATTTCACATCAGAAATGCACCTCTCTACACCTTGGATGGTAGCATCAACTTCAGTTGCGTGGCTAGATTTGTATATTTGGGTGTCATCAGCGTACAATTGGCGAGACACTGGATGATGATATATCATACATGAGAGCGACTGAGTGTATAGAATGAAGAGAACAGGTCCAAGAACAGACCCCTGTGGAACACCACAACATAGATCAACTGGGCTGGAGTGTATTCCATTTGCAGACATAGTTTGTGTTCTATTGACCAAATAGGACTTGAACCACAGTAAGGCTGTATCATGAATGCCAAATACATGCTGGAGACGGTGAAGTAATATATCATGGTCTAGTATGTCAAATGCTGCAGACAAATCAAGGAGGGTGAGGACTGTAATCTTTCCGCTATCCGAAGCAGAGAGAATGTCATTAACTACTTTTAAAAGAGTAGTTTCAGTACTGTGGCAAGGGCGATATGCAGATTGTACATTGCTAAAAACACTGTTTAAATTCAGATGAGATACAAGCTGGGATAGAACAACCTTTTTTAAGGTTTTTGATGTGAATGGGAGATTAGAAACTGGGCGGTAGTTCTTTAAATCGTTATGGTCTAGTGTTGGTTTCTTCAGCAGAGGCTTTACAATGGCAGTTTTGAAAAATGATGGGAATTCCCCGAATGAGAGAGAGGTATTAATAACATCAATTGCCTCAGCATCAGTCCTTTATACCAGTGTGTACAATGCCAACTATTCCAGATGTGCTCGTGTTGGAGAGGGAATTCGTGTTTTCGAGTTAACACGCGCTGTTCGGATAGATTAAGAGATTTTTTAACAAATAATTAAAAGAGACAATATTTATATTGATGATTGAAAATTCAAAAGAATTGATGTATATATAATTGACATGTTACTATAGCTGTATATAATTGGGTGTTTTAGCATATTATTATTTTACTTGTGTGACCATATTATAAACTAGTCAGATTTATAGTATTGCTTTTATTTGCTTATCAATATTTTATCATCTTTCTTACTTTCTTTGATTTATTGATGTAGTCCCTCATGAAAATGAAATTTATCAAATCTAAAGTTTCGTATTCATCTGTTTAGACAGTTTCAATTTGCTATAGTCTATAAAGTTTTAATCTGTATTGGTCTGGATGTTGAGTGTCCGTTATCTTTCAAGGAAATACATGTGTGTGTGTGTGTGTGTGTGTGTGTGTGTGTGGCAGTATTTGTACTATATGCTCTTGTACAGAATAAATTCAAATACAGATTTAATAGACCCTGATCTGCTGTGGTATAAATGTACCAGCAGATCAATTTCTATGTTGTTTGTTCTACTGGTAAGCGCTAACAAACAACATAGACCCATATCTTCCAGTGTATTATGTGCCAGCAGATCTGGGTCTGTGCCATTTGTAGTTGAATGTAATACAATTGAATATATATAACAGCTATTATAAGTAATGTAAACAATACAGAGACAGGTCTGATGGAACTTTGTGTGTCTGTTACACAGAAATAAACATGTTGCAATCATCAAATAAGAAATTTTATATCAACCGGTAAACGGTGTAAAATCTTTTATATTAGAAGATAATGTCATTTTAGAATATGTGTGCTCTTACAACATAGCTCGTACCCTTGCTGTCAGGATGTGACAAATTACAGTAACTAATTTTGGTACAAAGAAGCATACCGAAGATAGTTCCAAAAATGTTCGGAAAAAAAAAACCTTTACATGGTTGATTTTGATGCAGAGAATTTCTTTTGGAATACAGTAGAATGCAAATTATCTGAACCTATTTGAAAAATATATTTTTGTCCTGAAAAGCATTCGTCTGGATAACCGGTTACAATGAACACACACACACACACACACACACACACACACATATATATAAGCAGCTATGGCATCCGCCTCGGATGCGGAAAGTCGCCGAGTCATACCAAAGACCTATAAAAATGGTACTTGAAGCTGCATCGCTTGGCGCTCATCATTAAGAGGTTAGTGTTAGGACTGGTCGGCCTGGTGTCAGAACAATGTGACATGAGTGGGACATGATGCTGCATGTCTGTGGCATGATGCCCCAGTGCTAGACATCATTATAAATTTCACCACTGCAGACATCGTAGCGATATGATGTTCATTTTTAAAAAGAAAATAAGTTTGCTATAATCGTACTAATCATCTCATAAAATCTGAAAAGACTGGTCTAGGTTTAAAATGCTTGAATTTGTGTCTCACTTTATTATTGAGTGGTTGCTTCTAGCTATTCTTTTTATTTTGGTGAGAGTATGAAATAATTGTTAGAATGAATTTGGTCTGAAAACAGAAAGAGCAGCAGGGAGGGCGAATCCTACAAGGTTTTTAGGCAAAGGAAGGGCGAAATAAGCCCTTTATAAAACCACGATGACGCTTGTGTGTAAACGCAATTGTCGCCGTTGTTGCTGCCCTTTGTTGTCGTTGCCCTCCCTGCTGCTTCCTGCGTCCCTTTTCGAAAACTAGGGTCTTTATCGAGATGCGAAAAATTATCCAAAGATCGCATCTAACCCGACTCGATACCGTGTCCGGGGATCGTGTAAATTTATTGTTACAAATCCATAGGGATTTGACTGAGCACGACTAAAAAAATGTTTAAACTGATTATAATCCATGTCACCGTCACACCAATTTTGGTAAATATATTGTACCGTGTACTTGCCAGCTCCGTTAAACACCGCCAAAAGATTGCAATCTTCCCTTTTCACTGATGGTATTTTTGTTAATTTTTGAGTAACATAAATTACGTCTGTATTTTTGTCTCTGCCTCTGGAAAATATCCTGGCGGGATTTAATTGTTTATCCAACATTACATCATCGTACACAACCAAATTATTAATTCTTCCGTCAAGATCATCCACAGACGGTGATTCATCAATGTCAGTAATAAATTCCACAACGTCGTCACCGTCGTTTAATGATTTTGCACTCTCATTAAAATATTTTAACAAGTTATAACATCGTTGATCGTCTGCGCTGGGTGCTATCAAATACAATTTATCCCACTTCATCCACTTCATTATCAGATTTAACAACAACTGCGTTTTACCCGATCCAGATGGACCTATAATAATCATTCGGATAGAATTTGGTAGCATCGGATGATGCTTAACTGGTTCACGTCGTTTTGTAGCTGAAAAATCAGTGATCTCCATTAGAATAATATAATATAAATATGGATTTATATTGTGTGAAATGCAGGGCGCGCACGCCAACAAGTGATCTAACAACCATTACAACAAAAAATAATAGATCTGCGGTTACGGGCAAGTGTGAGCGATGCGGTATAAAAAAGTTCAAATTTATCTCCCTGACTCCGTCAGGTGGTAAGTCAGCGCCAAAACCAAAGCCAAAACCAAAGTCAAGTGAAAAAAACAGGAGGTGATATTGCCGGAAAATTAGGAAAATTACCAGGAGATCCGTGGGCTAAATACCCAGGAGAAAAACATCTCCCAGGATATAATTATTGTGGTCCTGGAACCAGACTTGATATCAGACTTGATGACCAGGATCAACCAAAACCAGGGGAGCATCCGATAAATGCTATCGATAAAGTATGTCATGTCCATGATGTAGCTTATAAAAGTAAAAATCTACAAGATAGGCATCTCGCGGATGTGAAATTAATTCACGCGCTAAATTCCGTCACTGATAAATCTCTCAAAGAAAGGTTAGCTAGTTGGTTAATAAAATCTGCGATGAAATCTAAGCTTGTATTAGGTGCTGGTAATTAATTATAAATGGAGTCGATTTATTATTCCCCAAAAGGATATTGGAGGGGTAGCGCAGCAATTAGTAAACTCGCTGAAGCAGCAAAGGTTACGCGCGATACTGCTAAAAATTGGTTATCCAAACAGGCAATATGGCAAATTTACCAACCACCGCTTAAACAAATTCACTTTGCACATTTTGATATCAGTGTCCCTAATGAAGTTCATCAGGCTGATATATTATTTCTACCACATGATACCGTTAAAATCCGAAGACGTCAAATTACATATAAATACGCGTTAACTGTAGTTGACGTTGCAAGTAGATATAAAGATGCAGAACCGTTAACGACTAAAACAGCATCTGAGGTTGCTTCTGCTTTTGAACGAATTTATCAACGAGGCGGTCTGCGATGGCCAAATCTATTACAAGTTGATCCTGGCAAAGAATTTCAGGGTACAGTATCATCAACAATGAAGCAACATAATGTTGCCATTAGACGAGGACATACTGAAATTCATCGTCATCAGGCAATTGTTGAGCGATTTAATCAAACACTTGCTGAGCGGTTATTTGGATATCAGTACGCGAAGGAATTCATTCAGGATAAGAGATCTCGCGAATGGGTTGCAAGATTACCAAGCGTGATAGCTGCATTAAATAATGAAATTACTCGAACAACCAACATGAAACCTATTAATGCAATTACCAAAAAAAATATACCACAACGACGTGATTTTTCAGTACAACCAATACTGGGTGATGTCACTGTGAGATATTTATATGAACCAGGTGAACTTGAAGGTGGTAAAAAAAGAGCGACTGATCCTATCTGGAGTATTACGACACACAAGATATCTAACATAACTAGATCTACTGGTAGACCAGCAATCTACAGACTGGATTCAACTGCTCCTCAACGTGGATTCACACGTGAACAATTACAAGTAATTCCCGAGGACACACAATTACCGCCCAGATCACTTAACTAGCACCAAGGGTGCCAGCGCCACGTCTTCGATTACACTCAAGACATGTTAGCATCGCATTTTGTCGTGTATAACCAAGATTGTTATCCTTTCTGTCTACGGTAAATTGTTTTGGATTTTTATTAGTGTAACACCACAACATTATACAATTACAGCTCACACAGTGATTATTCTGCTGTTGCTTCAGTGTCATGATAAATTCAACATCGAGGTCAAAATCGCGATTATTTTTTTTTTGTCACTCTGTTTGTAACCAGCCAATTTTTTTCTTATTATATCGACTTGACATTTATCGTTGTCGTCAGCCATTGATTCATCCAAGACAATTCTCCACAGTTGAGAAAATCTTCTGACTCGAGACACTGCCAAGTAAACTAAGTTTGACCACTCGATTCGATCATCAACAATCCAAACAACTGTATCAGAAATAATCAAGTACAAGAATTGACTCCTCGTTGTTTCATCTTCCTGGCAAGTCTGTGTGTTGGTGTTAGCACAATCATATCTGAATCGAAAATCGATGATTTTCCACGAAATAATTCAATCGCTCGAGTTGCCTTACCAGAACCTCCCGGTCCGTTCAAATATACGGCTTGTGTCTGGTGATTGGATCATTCACAGACGGCGCCAACGACATTTCTGATAATAATGATTTACAATAATTATCTTTAATCGCAATATCAGCGGATTCACAATATCCATGTAACATCTCCTTTTTTATTCTCCACGAACTCCATGATTCATCATTGCTTGTAAAACGAGCCAGTAATTCTGAATATCTTTTATCGATATAAAATGAATCCGTTGCAACTCTAACTGCAGTATCAGGAAATCTATTTACTTGCGATAGCAAATTTATAGAAACATAAGCCAGCATCGAAGATCTTAAATGGGTGTACTGAGGTGATTCTCCATTAATATAACTAACAATTGTGCCCAACCGTGTTCCGTCGGACAAGAAAGCATCCTCCCGATTACAAAATATATTTCTCGCAGCGGCATCAGCAATTATAAAATTTAATTCAGCATCATCCATAATCAATCGTGAGTGATGTCGTTTATGATCATATGCACCACCTTGAGTAAATTTACCGATTATTCTTCTACCGAGATCTTTTGCTGTTTTTTCACTATTGCTGAGTTTAATTCTAAGAATATTAGGAGCGTTATTGTTAATGACATCCATGGTCTGATGGGGGCACTCTCGTGCATATTCTTCAATGACTTCATCGAGACTGATACGCTCCGGTGTTGGTAACCAAACCGAAGTCTGCGGTCGATATGATATGATTGCTTCACTGACCGTCAACGATACCAGTATTCGGCTGTCAAGCATATGTCGCAACAACACTATTGGTGTCCAACGTTTCTCTGAGAAATGTCTGCCAAACCAAACAACAAATTGGATGAAGTTTTTCAGCGAATTCAAACGATGTCACACGAGCAAATCCTGTCAAGTCAAAATCGGGTAAAGGACTGTTTATAGCAACTCGCGTCATCGAGTTCGTGGGATGTCCAAATCTTTTAAAATATCCACTACACTCGCCCATCCCAAGAAAGCTTCCCGGATAACACGCAACCATGTCTACGGAAATGATATCTTTGTGATCATACTTGGTGTTCCACAAACCGCCATTTCCATACTCGACACAACTCAATTGTATATCCTCGAGAAACTCACTTCGGGTTGGCTTCCATGAGTTTCTTTCTCTGGCGGCGTGAGCGGCAACACTCGGAACTGTAAAACAGTTAGTTAATAACTGCTCAGTGTTTTCTGAATATCTCTCTGCGAGTTTTTTCATTTCCTGTTGCAGAGATTACGTCCGGTATAATTCACCGTTAGATCTTACAAATTGATCATATTCGCCATCTTCGGAACTTTTGAACAACCACACCGACACAGGGTCGTTTCTGCTTATCTGTTTAATAAAATCAAACATATTTTTACCCTCCCCGGAAAACTTCGGCGGGTAATATTTCACAACACGATCCCGCGGAAATATCGTAACTGCGTTAGTCCAAGCGTGAGTGTTATGATCAATTATATTTATTAGAGCTCCGTTCCGATTATATTTCGATTTGTATAATACTTCCTCTGTTATCGTTGTTACAGTTATGGGAAATCTAAGTGCTTTTTCTAGCTCGGTAACATCGTTTATTGACGCTCCTGTATCCTTCACTTTTTCAGCCCACGCTGCTATCTTGGAACGTCTTAGATCTGTTAGACCGTTTCCGCGCATCGCATTTTTGAAATGTTCCATTACTTGCTAGGCTACACAGTTCAGCTTTGTCAAGGATGAGAATCTCATTGGGGCAAGTTTATTGATTTTTGATGTTTTTATCGGATAGATTCCATAAATGACCGTGGTCACAAGATACGCTCGAGCGTAATATGGTTTATCAATCCCAGTCAACATTCCTGGTTTGGAATCTTTACTTAACAGAACGGTTTTTCCATTAACAAGAACAGGATCACGTTTGTCACGGATAATCCACGTATCGGAATCTGCTTGCACAATAAATTTTATTCTGAAAAAATATTTCTGATTATCAAAGTAATCGATAATTGTTTTCGCTCGTGCATCATTCATTGTAGCGTCCTTGACAGAGTCAACATTGACTTCGTCGACATTGACTTCGTCGACATTGACTTCGTCAATGTCGCGTATAATTTTAAATGTAGACCATACGTGAGATGCTCCATCATTACGAAATTCTATTTTGGCATTACTGATAATATCAAACAGATCAGTCAGGGCTCGTCTCCGCGAGTCAGGAGTTAGTCTGTCAAGATCGAATCTTGAAGTTTTCCAGGACTTGATTGCAGATAATCTTTCAAACTCCTCCATATTATATTTAAGACAAACATTTAAATAAGAAATAAATATATATATATATATATATATATATATATATATATATATATATATATATATATATATATATATATATATATATATATATATATATATATATATATAATGAATCAGTGCAAGTGGTTTCAAATGGGATCTGTAACCGCCTGTAATAAATCCTGCAGGAAAGAATTCTGCGGGGAACATTCCCAAAGCATCCGAAGGGGGAGTTTAGGACCAATACCGTGTCTGCGATGTGGTGTTGGGGTCAGGAGTAAAACACAGTTATGTGCAAGTTGCGAGGGAAAAAGATACCATGAACTTAAAAGATATTATAACAAAAAAAATAATAATGTTGCGTTAAAATGTGAGCGCGATTATATAACTAAGTTTTCAGACAAATTATAAATTAGACAAATACATTATATATATGAAATGAATCAAGAATTTGTCCCAAACCCTATAATTATGAATTACGAAGCGAATCGTGAGGGAATAGTTAGGCATTGCACGTTGAAAAAACCAGTTGGTTTTGTTACTAATGCTGGTTATCTCCAATTTACTGTTGCTGGGAAAAAGGTATCTCTGTCATCGTTTCGTGTTCGAGGTATTTAACGGAGTGATCCAAGACGGTCTTGTGATCGATCATATCAACGGTGTGAAAACCGACAATAATTTATCCAATCTGAGGATTGTCACACAAAGCCAGAATTGTAAGTCTGGTAATACTGGATGTATTGTATCCATAAATTTAGATACGAATGAAGAAATAATATTTCAATCGATGAACTCAGCTGACAAGTATTTTGACATTTGTAGGGCTTCAGTACGAAAAGTCGCAGAAAATATATACAAATCTGCCATCTCAAAAAAATATAACAAACAAAAAATTGTTTTCTATTATTGTTAGGTACTTTACTAAAATCTTGAAGTTTTTTTAATGTAAATGGGAGATAACTCCGCTAAGCATATCTCATGCAATTAGTTCCCTCTCCTTGTCAAGGTGATTTCATCAGGGAGATTGCACAACACTCCTTGAGATGTCATTACAGGTAATATTATCCAGCGGGGCAGAGCGGTATGGAATTATTTTTTTTACAGCCAATTTTATACACACTGCGTCACAGTCTATAACACTTCCGCGTTTGTCAGTACAGGTAAGTGTTATTTTTCATAAGCAATATGAATTCTGTGTTAAAATTTAGATCCAACGTACATTTAATATTTAAAATCCAGTTCAGAATTTAAATTCAGAATTTAAATTCAGTGTTTAAAATCCAGTTCAGAACTTGTTAACTGTCTGTCAATAGTTACCTATATGATAATTTTTAAACCCTGTATTATTAGATGAGACCGTGGTACAGTGGTAGAGCGTTTGACTCTCGTCCCGACTCTATCAAATGCCAGCGGTTCGAGTCTCGTCACATATTGTCGACGGTGCCCATTTAGGGTTTTATAATAAAATGGGGGCTCCAGCAGGGGCCTTGTGTACATATCTCCTCCACGTCGAACCCCTGGGATTTTGATCTGGGGGGTATGTACACAGACAGTTTTACTTTCGCTTTGGAGCCCCCAAAAATAAACAGTAACCTTGGATGCAGAAAGCTCTACGTCACATGGGTCCAACAAAGAATGCGGCCATTGACTCTGTCACGAGGATGCCAAGAAGCCATTAGAAAGGCTCTGTAAGACTGAGATAAAATCTTCAAGATGAAATCTTGAGATTAAATCAAGGAAGTAAAAAAAGACAAAAATCTCAAGTCTGAAAGGACCTCGAGGCCAGTGAAAGACCCATGACTGATAACCGCTCATCATGGTTGCTGTTTATTTTTTTCTTTTAAATATATAATATTTATATATATATGAATTACGAAAATATCAATGATGTGATTTTTGCTATTAAAAAATTAAAAGAGTGTGGATTTAATATATCCGATGAGCTAAATCCTGAAAAAATCATGTCTGATTTTGACACACTACATGAAGCTAAATGCGCAGGGCGTTATATTTTGCTGCTCAGAATAGATTTATGAAGAGAATCCAGACGAATTTATATAAATCGCTGGCTACAGTAGAAGAAGCACAAATAAATGAATTTGTTTCGTTGTCTCGTGCAATTGAAAAAATTTGATTGGAATTAGCCCAAGAATATGAAACAAGGAAGGTGATAAATATTCGTGTAAGAAAGCTAAAAAATTGTATGTCCGTTGACTTGTAAATACTTGGAAATGAAACTGAAAGTAAAAAAAATATATCACTTTTTTTACTTCCTTGATACTTGGTTAGATAATATTTTCCTTAGTCGATCGGATTTAATGCAACAGTGGGCATAATTGAGAATTTGATCTCGGTCACATACAATTGAAATAATATGCTCGAGTCTGAGACTATCTAACTGTTGCTGTGTTAGTAAGAAATTTTCGTTTCCGTATTCGTCAATAATGAATTTAACGTTAATATCTTCTTGGGCAAATGCAGCCCTAACTGCTTGCTCGAGCGCTTGTTTGTCATACACAAAAACATTTATATGGTGGTACATATTTAAGATCTAAAGATTTAAGATCTAAATACACGTACATACTCTAAAATTTGAGGTATACTGCAATGCGCGATCACAATATGATCTTTTTTTAGTCTTTGTAGTTGTGTATCAGTTAATATAAAATAGTCAGTGCCGTATTCGTCAACAATTATTTTTTCCGGGGTAACTTTTCCGGTTTTGACAGCTTCATCGAGAAGTTCTTTGTTATGTATGAAACATTTTACGCGGTGGTACATTATATAATACTCACTGATTAATTGTCAGTGTGTGTGGATACTTCCCCTTGACAAAGTCAAGGCGAATTGAATGTGGAAATCTTACGATTTCTAAGATTGAAAATCTTACGATTTCACAAGTAAATTAATATGTATTGTTTCACCTCGAAAATCAAGAAGGTGACTAGATTGGTCTGTTAGTTTGAAATTTATTCTGGTCAGCCACGGATTATGACATCGTAGATAGACTGGATTGATCGGCTCTTGCACGATTAGATATCCAGGTGGTACATCTTTCGGGGTGAATGAATAAAGAACAAATCCTTGCTGGGCTTGATTTGATACTGACGTGTCCGTACTGTAGCTGCCATCGATTACATCACACACAAGATTGACCGCGACCACTTCAGTTATATTTACGATGCCCGGAGATACATGTCGTCCGTCTCCGGTTGGGCTATTGTTGTGTCTGAGGATAGTTGGCACCGGCAGTGATCGCCTGTGTTGTGAAAGTATGTCATCAAAGAACTCATTGATGAGGTCAGTAACGGATTTTCTTAGCTCGGTTGCATTATATCCCGGAAATTTAAAATTCGGCAGCGTAGCTTCTGTTGTTTTATATGTATCTAGAAATTTTTGTTTATACCGTTTTTCGTTATCAGTGTAATTAATTGTTGCCTGAATTACTCGCTGGTTAATATATTCCATGTCGGATACAAGCTGATTTAATATTTCAATTCGCGTGATGATTTCGCTGCGTGAACTTGTTATATCAAAAAGATGTTCTTGGAAACTTTGACGTAGTCGCTTTAGTTGTGTTTTATGTTCTTGATTAATGATTTTAAAATATTCAATAATTTGAGATAGGTCAACAGCAACAGAAAACCTTGTAAGTTCATCATTAAAAAACCACCGAATAAAATCCTTATCACCGAAGTAAAAATCAGTGCTTGATGGTGCTTCTTTTATATTAAGTAGATGTTGTTTATATGACGGGGTAACATCGTGGTATGATTGCCTGTCAGTGATATAATCAGACTTTACAGGCGTTGGTGGTATCGGTGGTATCGGTGGCGGAGTTTGGGGCCATCCTAACACTGTTCTGATCGAACTCTGATGTATGTCCACGGCGTAGTCTGGGGTGCTTATTTCGATGACAGAAGACAGCGTTGGCTCGTGAACAGTTATTGTTATCTTAGATTCTTTTCCTATGATATTTTTTATTCGACGTTGTAATTTCTCATTGATTTCTTCGATTTGATAGGACCCGGTTGGTAACCCAATGACATTCCAGTCTGGAGTGCCATCTTGCTTATTTTTATGTGCAAACACAAACGAATTATTCGCTGGCAATCCACCAAACGATTCTGATTTGATATTGGGCCAATTGTGGTATACTCGTAATTGTGCTAACGCGATCTCGTTTAATGGAATCGCAGTTGGAAAATTAATACTGAATTCTGGTTCAGTCGAAATTATTGTTATCATTGAAGTCTTCACCGGATTTGTATTTGCGACTATATCGAGCAGAGCTCGATGAAGTAATTCCGACATTATTATTTATCTTTTGTCGCTTCAAATTACTGGTGTAGTCTTCGTATATCCCAACCATTTGCGCAAATTTGAAATCTGATATTACTGTATCGTCGAGACTTGATGATATCAGCGACGATAATTTCGAGTAGGCGCTCGTAGCCGCATTGTTCAACTTTTCATACTCGTGCAATTTTGTTAGCGCGCATGAGGATATTTTTTTCGCGATAATATTAGCAACGCCTGCAATTGTCGTTGATGTTGAAACTGTAATTGTGACCGCGATTGCAGTTGTCACCGGTGTTAGCGCTGATAATAATACTCCCGTAGATGCAACTAAAGCGGATACTGAATACACTATTGTGTCTAGGATAATTACACGTTGCTTGTATTTTTTTTACTTTTATTGTGCATTCGTTAATGGTATTTTTTAACTCTCATTGCCATTCGCCTACTTGATCGTATCTATATTGCTAAGCATCTGACATCATTTTATTATTTTACGCAGTAACCAATTGAGGTGTTTCAGCTACAAATTCTAAACACCACCAGTAAGATGTTGTGGTTAATTTCTTGTCGGCGGATTCCAGTATAAATGTTTCTTCGATTCCCCCCGGAAAACTTGTCAGTGGAATGTCGCCAGGGGTACGTTGTGAAAATTTCAAATTTTGCAGCACTGAACACAGACAGCCTGTACACTCCAGTGACTGTTGCTGTATACTTAATAGTATTATTTTGTTTAGACCATGTTGCAAATCCAGATGATACTGTGTATACTATGTTGGTAATATGCCCGGCAGTTACTCCAGATGGGATTTTAATCAAACTGGTTTTGCTAACGATCTCAGAAATCCCACTTACGATATCTTGCTGTGTTTGTTTGATCGTGTCAATGTTAGTTTTGATATCAGAAAGTTTTATGTTAATGGTGTGCGGAGTGCCAAAGAATTCCTCTGCGGTTTCATTAATTTTTCTAAAGTTTCTACGGAGATTTGTAAACGCGTTTACATAAACACCATACTCGGCTCGCAACGTGGATAATTTACCATCAACGGTGTCAACATAATTTTTCGTCGCGGCATCTTCCGGGGATGTTGGATCTCATAAAACCACTATTTTGTTACCGTTCATGCTGAGTTCACCTGTCATTGTATCGCCAGTCTTTTTACGCGTTCCCCTGCAGCTTTCTGCGTATCATCTCTTAACGCCGCAATTGATATCAGCGAATCTCTGATTTTTCCGCTGTCAGTGAACACAGGGATGTTACTCGAAGTAGCTCCAATAACCCTACGAATTATTTCATGCCATTTGATATCGCTGGTTTTTAGTTTTCCGTGTCGGTCCTGAAAAATATCAACCTCCTCTGGGTCTATCCCGGTCAGACTTAAAAGATTATCGATTTCATCTTTGGTCGCATATTTTGATAGGTCTATATCGATGCGCTTCACATTTCTGTTGAGAAGAGATCTTCCGTAGATATCAACCATTATTTGATAGAAAACTGTTTAAATTGAGCCGCGGTATACTCATGCACGACTTTGTGAGGTGGTTTGGTTGACGCTGACATCGCATCGAGGACATTTAATACTTCACGACCACATATCGGAGGATCGGTCAGTGTTTGTGTTGGTAGCGTTGAGTACCAAACTTTCGATGGGATGTCTTTTGTATATTTTAGAAATTCAACTGGCGGTGCTAACCCATACGAATCGAAATAGATAATTCCACGTGGATGTATCGCGTGAGCAACCCAGTGAGTTCCTGGACCGTTACTGTTATCGAGATTAATAATTCCGGTTTCTGGATTATTCGGTTGTGCTGGTAGCTGATCTCGCATAAAGACACCTCTGAAATTTTTTATATTTAATTGTTTAACAACATGGAGTAAATCAAAATTTGACAATGGTGTAAAAGTGTTGGTTTTCAAAACACCTTGTGTGATGTCTAGAACCGTTTTGGGTACCATGAGGGCGGAGTTCCTGGAAGTCTTAGGCCGTGTCCTTTTTTTGTATCCTTTTCCAGTTGCTTTCTTCAGTGCCATTCCATTGGCGGTTCCAACAGCTCCTAACGCGGCGGCCTTAGCGACAGCTGGGGCAGCAGCAGCTATCAGTGCTGGTATCGCGGCGAGAAGAGGAAATATTCCACCGGTTTTAACCATATCTTTGATAGCTTTTGGAGCGAAATCAAGTTGAGTTCCAGTTTTCGCTTGCTTCGCTTTATTAAAATGTTTTAGTTGGGTTTTAGTCAGCGATAATTTGTTTGGTCCACCATTAGCGATTTGATCTTGTTTTAGTGCTATTGTTGCCCCACATGCGCTCGCGTTTTTCGATTGCAATTTTTTCGTCTGACCAGGAGTCAGAGTGACAATGTCTATATGACATTTATTTAATATGAAATTGATCTAATTGTCTACATGTTTTCCTCTGGTGTGTCAACGAATCTCATTCGGCCGTCAGCACCTTCCATTAACATTGTTCTATCGCTGAGTATCACTGCGATTGCTCTGTACTCGGCTATAGCCCCTCTATTCACATTAGCCCGAAAGTGCACATCAACGACAGACTGTCTAGTTAAATCAAGATGCTCTAGTGAAAAGTAATAGATTGGATAATGTGTCATAAAATCCAAGTGTGATATTTGCAAACCAGTATCAATATTTAGATCACGCGCTAGATATTTCGCCAATCGTTGATATGCACGTGCAACATGATTATTATCAAAATTATTATCAAAAGAAATTTATGAGACACCGAGTTTGTCAAATATCATGTGACTCCGTGTTTGTGAGTTTGTTCATGTAACATCTTGAAGAGCAATGAAAATATGTCGCGGTGCAGAAACACCCTGCTGTGATGCTATATGCCATGTAAATAAACCGTTATTGGTACTCTGAATACTATCTGTGGTTGTTGTAAACCACGATAACAACAATTTATCACCTTGATGCATAAAAGAAAGCAGTCGCTGTTCTTCAGGAATTGCCGGAGTCATTACCGGCATCCACAGTGATAGTTTTGTTATTAATACTTTACCAGCGTCACCAGCAGATCGCCATAAAGCATCATTATCGTCATTTTTTCTAACAAGCACAACCGTATGTTTTGCTCCGAAAATTACCTTTCTGAAATCTCTGCAAAATCCAAAGATATGCGACAGCGGAATGACACAAGAAAAATTTCTACTATCCCCTTTCAACATTAATTTACGTGTAGCGAAACCTAAATTAAATTGTGTTTTAGCACTATGAACCACCGGCGCTACATCAGCGTCAGCGGTGTTGCCAAAATTTCTTGGTCGTCTAATATTGTACTGATCACTGTTAGGATAATCAGAAGTGTCCTTGGCAAACATCATTGATTGATCAGCTGATCTTGTATAGTCATCAGAATATCTTGCTAGACCAATTATTGTTGTAGCAACATCGACATTATTTTCAATTGACTCAATTTTTCTTCCATCAATCATATATGTGGCGCTACTAAACAAGGCCATAATTCCGTTATTGACAAAACCGATTATATCCCCCTCGGCGTAGTCTGTGTTATCTAATTTTTTAATTTCATCTTCTGCTTCAATAAATGCTTCAGCGGCAAGAAATATCTACTTGTATCTTGAACCTGTAATTCAATTCGTCCTCGTTGATTTGGGTTTCGTACGTCATAAGAATAATACTGATAATCACGCACTGATTCATTTTTAAGGACCGGTTCGTCTATGTCGAATGCTGGGTCGGATTCCCGTTTAAACATTTTATTATAAAAGTTATCGTCTAAAACGAAGACCACTTCATGCTACCAGACTTGTGTTTATTTGTTCAGCCCCCTGATTTATCAGCGCTTCTAGTTTTTGATTTGCGGCTTCATTTATTACTTTACTAACATTTGTAGGCATGTCTGCGGTGGCTGGTAATTTTACCGGCGAACCTCTTTGAGGTTTGCATATTAATCGTTCTAGTCTATCCTTAATTTCCAAGAATGCTTTACCGGCAGCGCTACCAATAGCGCCAGTAGCTTTATCTTTAATAACATCAATGGCTTTCATCGATAATTATTTTGCGATTGGTATTGCTTTGAGTGCCATCCTCGCGAGTAAACCCCGAACAACATCGCCAAATCCATTTCCATAGGTCATCCTATATACGGGTACTAGTGAGTTTACAACTCTGATCATGACTGGTCTACGATGAGAATTGTGTACGATCATTTTGTTTAATTAGTTATTTATTTAACTAGTCGCTGTCAACAAGTTCATCAATAAGTTCTCGGTAGATGCTAGTATCCATAATACCACCTTGAAATAATCGCTGACAGATATCAGCCGCTTCATTAATTATTTCTGGCGAGTTATTTCCAGCTCGCTTTCCTCCGATGAGAACTTCTAGCCGTGATACATCATTAATGATATTATCAGGACAAGTAATTCCCAAACCACTGCCAGTTTTTTCAGATTTTTGTTCGGCCTTCCTTTCCTTAGATTCTTGTTCGACCTCTTTTTTGAATTCTTTGTATTCAGGATCCTGTGGGTCAACCGAAGATCCCTTGGAAGCAAAATACAATGTAGACATCCACCTCCCAGGATTAAGGTCTTTCATGAGTTTAGGATTTTTTCCGAAAGTTTCCCTGTCATTATAACCAAATGTAATAAGTTATTTTAAATTATTTCGATTTTTAATAAATTCAAGAGTTTTATCGGTATAAAATGACGCAGGTGAGTCTAGCATCTAATCAAGAATGGATTTAGTCTGTCGTTGTTTTTTTTTTTCTATCTGTTGCTGTGGCGGAGGAAGTTGATAGGAAGGCTCCTGTGGTGAAGGAGGTTGTTTTTCTTCTATCTATGGCGGCGAGTAGGCAGGTGGAGGCTCTTGTGGATATCTAGCTGTCGAGCGCTTTTATTTCCTTTACAAGTCTTGCATATTTTAGATCGTTAGTTTTGACCGTTTTTTTGTCGTAGTATACACGATATGCCCATTTTAAAAAAATTTCATCAGTCACGGAGGCATGTTTTGGATCTAAGACTTTGTCTTTGTTATATACACTTGCTAATATAAATTCAGGTAATTTTGCTTCTGGTGTTTGCTTAAGAACTTTAATGAAAACCGGATCAAATTTTGCAGTCAGTTCAACACTTTGTTTTGCTGGTCGGGGAGCAGCGACTTCAATACCTTCTTCGGCGGAAGGTGAATACTGAGCTGTAGGGTTTCCATCGGAAGATCTCGTAAAATACCTTTTGTTTGTTTGGTTCTTTTAGCAATCTTTTCAGCTTGTACAACAGCTTCTTTTAGCGTTGGAAGAATACCAACCCCCTTGTCGTCTCCTAGTAGAGCCCTTCTTGTGATCTCCGTAGACAACTCAGTAGCTGTCGTAACGGGTTTAAATAATTGTTCTGTACCCGTTGCAAATTCAACTTGTGCTTCTTGTCGTTCTTGAAGTTTTTGTTTGACAGAATCTCTCACGGGAAGAAAACTTTTTATTGCTTCTAGTCGCTCTTGAGCTAATCTAGCGGAATGTGCTTCTCTAATGTTGGCCATTATTGTTAACTTAAATTTTTAATTTATAACAACAGACGCGTAAATGGTACCTCGATAAAGACCCTAGTTTTCGAAAAGGGACGCAGGAAGCAGTAGGGAGGGCAACGACAACAAAGGGCAGCAATGACGGCGACAATTGCGTTTACACACAAGCGTCATCGCGGTTTTATAAAGGGCTTATTTTTCCCTCCCTTTGCCTAAAAACTTGTAGGATTCGCCTTCCCTGCTGCTGAAAGCCATATATTCTTTGCTTGTACCTGGTATAAATACAAGTCTTTTCTTAGTTGTATTTGGAATGTAAACAAAAGTTCCGTGTTTTATCTTTCTACCTGGTCTTTAAAGAAAAGGCATTGTTTTCCTTACTTATGCATGGTATCAGCACAAAAGGCATTGTCTTCTGTACTTCGAAATGGTATGTTTCCTTGTACTTGATAGAAAAAGAGAAGATCTTATCTTCGTTACTTGTACATGATATGAAAAAAAGGCCTTGTCTTCGTTACTTGTTGATGGCAGTTTCTCTTCCTTCCTTTTTTCCTGTTATGAGAAAGAAGTGGCTTGTCATCTTTACTTGTACCTGGTATTAAAACGAAAGGCCTTCTTTTCTTGTACACGATATGAAAAGACAAGGTATTGTTTACTTTACTTCTGAGGTTGTGGTGAATCAAACTGATCTTTTCTTAACCTTTCATGATAGTTGGTCTGTTCCAGTTGTTTCCTCATTATCAGTTTTACCCTCTTGTAAGAGTTAAGTGTATCATTTTTCGTACAAGTTAATTTTGAGTTAAAAAACAATGCATGAGACAAGACGTTTGAACAAAACTACTACAATATGCGTTATGGAGGGGGGGGGGATTGGGTTTCATTGGCATGTTGCATGTCAAGCGTAATAGCCAGATTTTGGGAATTAACCTGACACTATACTTGTCAGTCGAAGTCTTACATGTGCTGGTTACTAACCGATAATATTACTAGAAGTGAATGAAACATTACGTGATCCACAGATCTTCGGTCCGATACCTAGATGAATGTCACCATGTATCATTATCAAATCAAATGGTGACAACTTTAACATTTTTTAAGCATTTTTTCATGACATGAGTGTCATTATTAGATCTGTTTTAAATAATGTGATATGTTAATGAGAAGCTATTTACATTTGATGTAACAGGTCTCAATGCTGATGTGCAATATATTTCAAATATATACTTGATGAAATGTACATTTATTATTCTGTCAATTTTAAGGAAAGAAAAGAAAAATAACATTGCCTAAGAATATTTCCCTTCATGACTAGCCTGATACAACAGCTTGGCCCAACCTTCCATCCAGTCAATTAAAGCTGAAAATTAAATGTATCCATTTCTACTTAGACTTTGTTTTGCTGTTAGTATACACGTGTCCATGTAAAGGTGGGGGTATGTAGGAATACGTGTTCTCTCTCTTTCTTAGTGTAGCTAGTCCTCCCGTTTTTGATGGATTGTCTCCTGACGAGGCACAGATTGACAAACCACTTTGCTTCTGCAAGTTTTGGCATGCAGGGATTACTTTCCTCAAAGCTTATGTCTGTACTGTCGGTAGCTAAGAACAGCTTGTGTTTCTTGTAGTGTGGTGCATTCTGAATGTAGCTCTTCTAGATTTCTTGAGCTTAACAGGTCAGTTAAGGTGTGTAAAGGGATATAATAGAGTGATTACCTTCCTTGACATAGATTGATAGTTGTGGACTGAGGTCACATTACTTCCGAGTCAGTCTCCTCGAATGTTGTCCCAGTCTATTTTTAGAGCAGTGTTTCCCCTCATTTTGGTGATGATACATGAGTCAGATTTAGGAAATCTTGGTATTTTTTTCAAAGGAAATTGAGATCTCAGTAGAATATGACATTATGGTGTGGTTGTCTGTGAGCATTTTGGCCACAGTGCACAGTGAATAATATGGCATTTTTGCTGGTCCCGAAGTAAAACCTCTGATCAATTGCACTTGTTTTGTTTACAGTTAAGCCTCTGAACAAAATTCTGATTAACCTATGGCAAGAACTTCACCGTGAATTTATCTTTGAAGGTATTTTAGATTAACATGATTCTTTTGGGAATTCGACACACTGGAAAGTTCAGTACTGACAAATGTCGGGACTATAAAGAAAATAGTATGTTCTGACTCCGTATAGCGCTTCAAACCATACATGATCATTTTAATTCCCAGTTGAAAGATGTCATGTTTACCCCGACCCGGAGTAGCCCCAGTTGAAACTTGTATAATCAAGGTAATTCTGACAGGCCATTGTTTGATGTTAAACATTGCCGAAGGCTAGCACTAATCCGTTACGTAAGATTGCCGTAGTTAGAAGAGGAGAGCCGGACATAGGAGTTGCGAGGCCACAGATAGCCAATTATCACCTATGTGTCGAAATGTTTCCAAGATCAAAAGAAGTTGCCTGAAGAAGTGGGAGTGTCCTAACTTCTTTTCCCCGCAAACAGACAGACAGGTTGAACTGGCCGCTAAGACGATTGGACGGGGTCACAGCGCCACCCAATCAGAATCGAGATAGGGGAGAGACCTTGATTTGGGTAGAATGATATCCCCGCGTCTTCCGGCAAGAGTTAGTTCGCTGAGAGAAATTACCCAGTGGAGAGGTTAGCGTAACTCCGAATAGCCATTCGTTATTGGCGGGAAAATCTTAGAGCGGGAAATTCTAAGTACAGAGAGCTTCAAATAAGGTCAGTTTGATATTTGTTCGGTCTTTGTGGAATGCGACTGCATTTTAATTGTAGGTCGTATGTATACTTTATTATTACTAGAATCGTAGTACGAAGAATTACTTTGTTTTGTTAATATGTTTGCATATTTTGAAGAAATGAGTTGATATTTGTAAAGAATTATATAGTTTGCTAGCCGTCGTAAGAGTTAATATTGTACTTTGCTATGTGGGTATTTTATAGTAGACTAACACATATGTTCATATGATTATAGATTTTACCATTGTTGAATACTTGTAATGTACAGACATGCGTCTGATTGTTGTCAGATTGTAGTACGATGAGATTAAATATATATGTGTATATACTGACGTGACGCAATGTATTAATGTCTGTATAACAATTCGCTGATACCGTGTTATTACGCCATTGTTTACGTTGCAAGAAGTGTGTGGGAATTTCGATGTGTATGCATGCGTGACCGAAACAGTGATAGCTATCTGATGATTAATTGTCGATATAGTGTGAGGTGAGATTCGATAAAACATATGTTAACGCCTTGTGGTTTTTCACAGGAAGCTTTGAGGGACAGACCAGTTTCAGTTTGGTCCCGTAGTCTCAGATAGAGAGACGGAGGAAAGGAGACGAAAGGAGAAGAAGGTGAAGTTGAAGTCTGGGAGCGAAATTGGAGGAGGAGATAATAGAGAGTGAAAGGAGAAAAAAAAGGAGAAGTCGAAGTCTGGGAGCGAAATTGGAGGAGGAGATAGTAGAGAGGGAACGGAGACAAAGGAGGAGTTAGAGGAACGGAAAGAAGGAAGGAATCAGCGGGAAGAAATAGATGAGTAGATGCAAGGACAGGGGGAAAATCGAACTCACACTGTAAATCACGGGATGAATTAGGCTGTCACTTGGTCGAGGGAAAGACGAGTGATTGGAAGTTATCGTTTTAATTATTCGAATTTATTAAATTGTTATTGATTGAATTTTCATCTTCGTGTTCTCTATAATTTAACCGTCGGCATTGCTGACTGGGGGCTCAGAGCTGTAAAACTATCTCGTCACTAATTTAACTTTCTAACCTCACGAGCCAGGGTGGAACTTTCATCATAATTTAATTAAATTATATTGGAAGAACCCCACCCCAATACATGCAAACGTCACAAAAGAATAGAAACTACATAAAACACGTATAGTTAAAATTGCATATATGTAGAATGTTATACAAAAACCTGTAAATTTTAAATAAAAGATGCTGTTATTGATGCTGTTAATAAAATAGAAAACTCTATAAACAAATTTTTTCAAACACGGTTCAACTGAATTTGACTAAATTTGAGAGCATTGTGGCATTAAAGGTTTTTTAAATTCATCAAATACTAATTTGCTCTCAAATATGGCGACTGTTACTAAAACTTATGCACAATTTTTAATTGAGCTCAATTATTGACATAATGATATGACAGAAATTATACATGTAGGTTAGAAAATATTCAATAGTTGCGCGGTCATTCTAAAAACAAATCAATCATTAAATAACATGACAGCTTGCTGAAGATCAAATTTTACAATTCCACGAATATGCTTAATAAAAGAAATATGAATTTGAGAAACTGATGAACGCATGCGCGTCAACAACAATGGAAAAAAAACCTAGGCTAATACATAATAGAATGGAGATGTTATAATTCGCATGAGCAACATGTTGTACAATCGACATCGGGGCCCCGAGTGGCCGAGTGGTCTAAAGCGCTCTCCGTTACGGATCACTGCCATCTCACCTCTGTCTGCGTGGGTTCGAGTCCAAGGCTCGGCTAACGTTGGTACGTGGGAAAGCCTGCCGGTAGCTTCTCGTGGGTCGGTGGTTCTTCCCTGGGTTTTTCAGGGTTCTTCCTCCGCCAGTTATACTGGCCGCCATGTATAGCCTATCTTGTGCTGAAAAATGGCGTTAAACCCTAGAACAACAAAAACAACAACAACAATCGACATAAAATTAATGAACCTTAAAACACGGGCCGTGGCTAAATGGAAGGGACATTTTTGCCGCCCTTGTTTTTTTTTGTGTATTTTTTTTTTTTTTACTATTCTAAGTTCGGTATGTACCATAACAAGTCGCCACTTATTATACAAAATGTACCCCACAACTTAAATGGCAGAGTGACACGCCCAGGTATACATGAGCCGCTTACAACGATTCCTTATACAAGGTTGAGTTCAAAAACGTCGCACATAGTTACATGTACTTTTATCGTGGAGATCACTAAGTCCTACAGATAGATAAGAAAGGGAAGTATGTAAACGACAGCCAGATGCACATCATGTATAGAAGACATTTTAAAATCAATGAAAATTAACCTGGCTTATTCAAGCTTAAAACATATTTATTTTGTTCACTTGACTAAACTTGCAGTCTAAAAATTCAGTTCTAGAGGAACTTATGTTTTCGATGATACTGTGATCTCTTTCACTTTTTGTGTACATCTGCCTGCTTGTCTGTATGTGCCTATCTGTATGTCTTTATTAAACTTTTCTCTCTTAGTTTATTCTTCATGTATACCTAAATGATTTCTTGAGATCTGTTAATCTTCGGTAAGTATTTACATATGTTCATTGGAAAGATTGTCTTGATGAGAGGATGAATGTTTCCACAATTGATCAATACAAATATAAAAAGATTTCATTACGAATATTAAAAAATAATACATAGCCTCAATTTAGTATGAATACTTTTATCTAATTTAAATGCGGGCATAATGAAGATTTAATATTGATGGATGTATTATATATGATTATATTAAAAAGTATGGTATATTTTCCATGGTTGAAGTTGAATGCACTTTATTTGCTAATCGTATCGCTTTAGGCGATCTTGCCAACCATTTAGCGTATTGTCTGCACGTTTATGTTTATCGATTCTATGCATTGTTTCATTTTGTACGTCAACGAGTACTGACCGCTGCTGTAAATTGCTTGAGACTGACTAAATGTACTGAGAACCTATTGGTAATATAAAGTCCATACAATCTATGTGAGTGAAATACTGTTTAGGATGAAACAGATGGTGTGCACATTGCATGTTTTAAGCCACTATAAATGTCAGGGTCCATCTCTTACAGTGTAGAAGCAATATATCTACCGGATATGTAGCCACGACCATACTCATAAATGTATTGTATAACTGGGCAAATGGGTCGTCAAGAGTAATATGTACATATATATGTAACTTGCATGATTGTAACATACTTTCTAAAAAATAAAGACTACACACATATGGGGCACAACCCCTTTGGCTCCCTGCCCGGCAAGCGAACTTCGACAGGCTTTGACTAGATTCGGTGACCCATATTTTTACAAATACGACAATTGCAAAATAGCGGTTGATACGCTGCACGTCGTTCTTCT
The DNA here is from genome assembly GCA_028554795.2 of Sinohyriopsis cumingii. Taxonomy (NCBI): domain Eukaryota; kingdom Metazoa; phylum Mollusca; class Bivalvia; order Unionida; family Unionidae; genus Sinohyriopsis; species Sinohyriopsis cumingii. The sequence goes on from CM068825.1 coordinate 102,753,808, forward strand.
TCAATAAAGGAGAAGTAACGGACATAATGACTTTACATAATTCACAAAAAATGAAATACACGTTGTGAATAGAATCAAATCGAATAGACGCAATATTGCTCCACCTTCACTGTACTTTACCAGCTAGGGGGAACTAAAAAGATATATTATCAATATCTGAACGCTTGAGAAGTGTATATCTTAAACATATTGTATAATTCTGTATATTTATACGGAAGAAACACTAATTTAAGAACAAATATCAATGTAATTCTTTATGAGCAATATAAGACAAAGATATAAACCTATTTTCAGCGAAACTGATGCAAAAATTCAGCCTTCAACACTAGCCATATATAGTCCCTCAAAATTGAAAGCAACATTTTAGAACATTCGGGGCTTACTTATTGGAAATGAAGTTCATTTGCTTTTTTTGCAGGCTAGTAGGATTCTTTCTTAACAAAATATTTCCGACTGAAAACGAAGAAAAGGAGATATCTGTACCGTAATATTATTTTATATATTTTTTTAAACGTCATTTGGGTTTATAACATTTAATTTTAAGTTCTTTAATTCAGTAGCTGGCCTGTACTTTAGTAAAACTATATGTACAGTACGTTGTTAAATTTACATTGATAAATCGATCGCTCCGGTGGCCTAGTGGTTAGAGCGTCCGCCTCTGATGCTGGAGGTCGTGGGTTTGATCCCCGGCCGAGTCATACCAAAAACTTATACAAAAATGGTACTAACAGCTGCCTCGCTTGTCGCTCAGCATTGAGAGGTTAGTATTAGGACTGGTCGGCCTGGTGTCAGGATAATGTGACTGGTTGGGACATCATGCTACATGTCTGCAACATGATGCCCCAGTGCTAGACATCACCATAAATTGCCACACTGCAGACATCGTAGCGATATGACTGAAATTTTTTTTAATAGCTACGTTAAAAATCCAAATCACACACACACATTCATAAATCAAGGTCGATTGTCAAGTTCATGTCAACAACTACTATTTCATCATAATAGGCCAATAATGAAAGTCACGTCAGGTGCGTTTTTCCTGTTGGGCTGTAGAGATATCATGCACGCCCTAGGTGCTGATTTGCCAAGAATTTAAAAAATGTCAGATCATGACTTAAAATACTTGACAATACTGTCTTTGAATTATTGTGAATTCATTCAAGGACATTTTTTATTATATCGTTTGGAACACCACTGAATTTCATTCGAAATATTCTACACTTTTATAATTGTGATAGAACTTTTAGGACTATTTCGGATTTAATTCTCAATACTGTAAGTTATTTTTAAATGTTTACTTAATATTATAAGGAAGTAAATTATTTGTTGAATTTTACAAAACTTGTTGATTTTGGCTCTTTTCTGTTACTTAATTTAAGACCATAGATCGTAACAAGTATCATTATCATTGTCAAAAAGACTGCCAAATATAACACTATTGTTAATAATATTATCCAGATCGAATGAACTAGAGTTTCCCATTTATAAAGTGACGTGCAATGTGGAACGTGTACCCTAACTTCTGTCCAGAATTCAGTCAAACGTGTCTTTCACTTTTTCATCAAAGTATTTGTTTATTTGATTGTTTAGTTTTAAAACTGGACCTAAACGTATATAATAAGATATTCATAATGAAAATTAAATTGAATATATACTTCAAATTTTTTGTATCATCCACGTGTTTTTATAATGTTATGGGAATAAACACAGAAACCGGTATAAGCTTGGTTCTGCTTTCATTTTGCCATCACCATAGAAACCAGCTTCGGCTCGGTTCTACTTCATTTTCCGATCACCATAGAAACCAGTATAGGCTTGGTTCTACTTCAATTTTCCCATCACCATAGAAACCAGTCTTGACTTGGTTCTACTTCATTTTTTCATCACTATGGTATGCATCTAAATTAATATGTTTATTTTATTTTGCAAACAAATCACAAAACACCGTCAAGAACGTATTGCATAAAGAAATATTTATTTTAATTAGATCTCGGAATTACTTAACATCTTATGTCTTGAATCTGGAGAAACAAAATATTAAAAAATCGGTAAGAATAGACCATTCTTCTTGACTAAGTCAACATGTACAAATGTATAAAACCTAATTTTGTCAGTTGATTTCAAACTGGCGATAGATTAAGACTTTTTTCTTTACTGCTCTTCCCTCCATGGTTTAGGGAATTTGTAACATTTTTGTAATTTCACGTGCAGCTGAACACGACATATCTTAAAATTTAGGACATACAACAAATTTTAGTGCACTCGTTCGACAATAACTATAACACTACTTTGTTGAAACTGATGAATGAAACAAGAATTGCCAAGGAATATATATATATATATATATATATATATATATATATATATATATATATATATATATATATATATATATATATATATATATATATATATATATATATATATATATATATATATATAACATAGAATATACGCTTGTCTCCAGAATTTCATCAATAGGATAACCTAATAGTACTTCCTCTTTGTGCTATAATGTCTCCAAATAATAGAACGAAATCGGTGTCCTACTTTTCTGTCTTTTACCTCTCTCTCTCTCTCTCTCTCTCTCTCTCTCTCTCTCTCTCATAATAGACTCTCTCTCATAGTATATGTCGCTCTCATCATGAAACAATGTCTTAGGAAGCTCATAAATGAATAGCCTCTCTGTTTGAACCGAACCATTGGTTGTGGAAATTTCTTTCACTGTTTTCATTTGATAATATGTCATTGTGCGCACTTTGCTCAGTAGCTAAAGAGGCCATTCATGCGGCCAGGTCAGTCAGTAAGAAGCGACTTGTGCGAGGGACGGTAAACTTTAGCCACTATATGCTTTTAATATGTAAGTGTTTTGAAATTAATATTTATCTTTAGTATTGCGAAAGAATGTTCATGTGATGTTACTTTCCGTGCAATATGTTCGCAATAGAATGGCACAATAGTCTACGAGTCAGGATACAGGTCAATAGAAAAGTGGCTTTGTGAATGTTATAGCTATTTTCTTTAGCTCATAAAGAAAGTGTGCATCGATGGCAAAATGACACTGCATTAAATGATTGGAGCTCTTGTCTTACGTTACAACCTTGTCAGCCTTGAATCATTGCCAACTTTTGTATGTTTATGTATGTATGTGCCTATGTTTTCAACAAAAATTTAAAACTCATCATCCCTCTTTTCTGTGTATTTGCAAAGTATGTTTGTTTGAGGGTATATTAGTTTGTCTATAAACACTCCTATCCGTGCCTACCTAAAAGCCGGTGCTAAATTGTAGAGAGTGTGTTTGGATACTAGTCAAAAGGTGGTTGTTGGATGTGGTGTGTTGGATTGTATCTAAACATTTTCCCATAAGCATTCCCGTTTGAAGCTATACATTCATAGACTCACATATCTCTATAAAAGAGAGATACTAATCTTAACTGTCAATTATTTCCTTGTGTGTATGTATTTGTTTGTTTAACTAATTTGCTTGTCTTTGTTGTTGACAACGGAAACTTAAAGCCCCCTTTACACCTTTCCTTGTCAGACTGTGTTTGTGTGTACGGGTATAGTAGTGTGTCTATAAACCTTTCTACCCCTGTGCGTCATAGTATGTTTGTATGTAAGTGTGTGTGCGTGTCGATTTCATCCCTTTTACACCCTACACCTCTTGTGTTCTAGAATCTATTAGAGTATGTGTATATAAAAGCACCTACACATTTCGTTTGGATGGTAGGGATATATATTTGGATAGTAATCAATGTTACCGTTTGTCCCCATAAATACTTTTGTAAATATACCACCATTCCCATGTTAAACCTATGACCGCCTATATAACATGATAGGTCCCCTCAGAAACCAGTGTATGTCGAGATATGGGCACCTATGCAATTATGATTTGTCCCAAAATCGTCTCATACAACTACGTTTGTACTTTGGCCACTGTATCTAAACCAGTCCAACCGGTCATGTAGTTTTGTCGCTGTCAGGAAGTAAAAGTAAATGTTTTTAAAAAAACCTTGTTCATTATAACATATTTCTTCTACAGCAGAGAATTAGGGTAAGTAATACTCTTTCAAGATGGATACTAACCTTTAAGCTAATTTATTTAAATTTTATTTAATCGTTTAAGTATTTCATAATGTCATCAAGACAAAAACAAATGTCGAATTAGATTTTTAACTACTTTCATTTTAACGACATCCTGTATAATGTCGACACACCAAAGAAAGTAATGTATAGATTAAAAGCTGCTTTAATTGAGATCTCTAAATCAATTAACTGCATATTATTACGACGTCCTTTTCTCAGTTGCACTCTCGTTCTGAATCTGTTTGTACTTACTTTCACTTACTGAAGAAGTAATTCATTGCTATATATTGAAACATTACACGCAAATAAAATATGATATTTTAAATAACTCTTTAGAGATGGAATGTTTTATTTATGTTTCAAGTCGTTTAAATGATCAGGAGTTTTGCAAACAATGAATGAAAATGCCCATGAGCAAACCCTACACAGCGTTTGCTTTCCCTTTGTAGACTATTTTAAAAAAATAAAATGACACACACAAATGTGAAATTCATTCATCCATCCCAGAGGTGAGTATAAAAACAGGCCAAAATCAGCAAAAAACAATAATTTCTTACAAATCGCCAAAATCTACCTTTAATGGAGACTACAAAATCGGATATTTCCGGTTTTGTTTTCCTATTTGTTAAGTTCTATCAAACTGTAATCGTTGCGCAAGCAAAGAATGACGCTAATTTTATCGGTATTTTATCGGTATTATCCTCATGGGATTACTTGATGTTCATATTTACACAGAGATAAAAACCCGGAGTAGAGTGTACATTTTATAATTTGACTCGTGTCTGTAATGCACCAAAGCCGAGAACTTTGTTAACCAAGAGTTGATAAAAGTGTCAAAGTACTTGATTATTAGAACGTTTGACTCTACAGCGGAACCTAAACATAAATAACAGCGTTTCAGGATAAATTTTAGACATATGCATAAGGTATTTCAAATAGTAAATGTTAAATAATGTCATAGTAATAAACATAAAACCCATTTTGACTATTATGTACCTTCATTCTCACGACATCATGTCTTGAATTCTTGTAAAATGTTCGTATCAGTTAGTTTAGGGGACAGAACGCACAACAACGAAGGAAAGTAATGCACGGATAAATAGTTAGTCTAGTTATTTTAACAGAGCTTTCTGAATTTATAAACTGTTTACATTTAACACTTCCTTTCCTCGGAATACTAATGTAGAGGTACTTTCGTTTTGAATTCTTTAAACGTCTACCGGCTTATTACATGATATATTTTCACGTACATCTTAAAACATCACAGAAACAATGAAGCTGACATTTCAAATATATATTTATGATATAAATTAAAGTAATTTGATGATATATACGGCTGATCTGTAGCAGAGATGCTCAGTGAACGGTAAAGTCAAAATACAAGCATGTTCTTAAGCAAATTCGAGAAACGTGTTCTTGTTCCAGAAGAATGGATACAGTATTTCTATTCGCTTTAGTACGTATAGGAACGTATTTCAAAAGTTTCCACTTTACGAGTGTTATATTTTCATAACTATGGTGACAGTTTATAAAGTCTTTCAAAAATTACTGAGGGCAAATTGAAGGGCTAAGTTCAAAGTTAAACAGTGATCATAAGACTATGGGTTTTTTTTGTCGAAAAACGGTGTAGATCAAACTTCAGCTAGGGTGTTCTAAATAGAGGATCTCAAATGGGTAATGATTTAATACTAAATTTATTAAACGAGTTGAACCATGTCCAGCTTTTACTAGCCTTGGCGAGCAAATACTGGACATTATTCAACGAGTTTCATAAATTTAATATTAAATCATTACCCATTTGAGATTATTTTTTATCACACAGTTTTTATTTCAGTGGAAATTATTTAGATAGAAAGAAAAATGAATAATTTCATTAATTCTGACAGATGATGCATCTTTCATTTGTTGTGCGTTAAAAATAGTCCCAAACAAAGTTTAACTACTATGAACTTTTAAGAGTAGATTATAATTTTCATACAAACTATAAATCAAAGAACAAGCGTCCTTCCGAATAAACAAAACATTTTACTCAGACAAAATCATTTTTCAACACAGAATGTCCAATGCGCGTGATGTCGCATCGTTTGATGCAGTACCCATTAGAGGTCAGTTGACGATCCATGTTTACACAACCTAAAGTGTCACTTTCACAACTAAACATTACATTGTTGCAATATTCATGTGAAAGAAGGTTTACTGGATGCAGAAATTCCCATATTTACTGTAATGTATTTGTGAAAGGGCATTTGCAGTATTTGATTTGGAACAGTTGACTTCAGAACATGTAAACAAATTTAACTTTTAGTCGGAATTGCATCACATTTTACTGCGTAAATATGCAGTGGTTGGATAAACTACTATCAGTTTGGAGACATGTTTATGTCCACAGTCTTCTGTGTATAGAAGTGAGTTTATTTACTTCTGTAAATTAACATTTAAACCACAGCTGTATATAAGGTGAATTTCATGCTACAGGTATACCGCCCCCTCCACCCCCACCCCCCATATACCCACTTTCAACTGAGTAATACCCTTAGTTTTACTACTTTTTGATGTTCTTGTCTTGGGGTTTCAGCCATTTTCAATGTTATGATATATTATATATGACATAACAACCTCCTGTGGGGGGCAAATTGGCCATATTCAGACAGATGAGACCATTCCCACCTCCCAATTCCTTTCGTGATTCGAATCGAAAAATGGCCGCCAAAATATTCATTGAAAACAAAAAATTCCTGAAGGTGGGATTAAAAAGGTTTTCCCACGATCGCAGCCAATCAGTAAAGAGAATACTGCACAATAATTTCATTGGCTTATTTGGACCAACCAGAATCACATATAGTGATATGAAAACATGTTATAATATCAAAAATATTAAATTGCACACACTATAGGCAAAGTGTAACGACTATGTGGTAAAGTATAGTTTGAACCTCTAACGTCATTCCACTAGTGAAGTTTGATATCATAACCAAGTGTGACGTCGAGGTAGAAGCAAACTCATTGAAACATAAGCTTGTCTCAATACGGAAGAAAACTCAATAACTTCTGCTCACTCCAACGCACGCTTGGTGCAAAGGGAGTTGTGACTATTAACCTGAGCACCATCACCCAGAAGAAACGGCTAATTGTCAAACTTTCAAACCTCACCAGCAATGATGTCAGTGTGCCCGACACTGCTAAACTGGCAGATATCAGCTGTAGAATTGCATATTGCTCGGCCAAGCTTTGTCCAAAAGTTGAGTGATACGTTTGGAGAAAACGAACTGGCCTGCGTTGGAGATGCAGATGTTTGGAGTGTCTACAAGGATATTTGGCCGACGAGAAAAGAGCGGACTAACTCTACCTATCAATATATACTAAAAGGTCAACACTACCGCTATATGTATCGGCGCTGTCAAGGCTGTCGCTGCTTCCAGGCGGAATGCGTATTTATCTACATCGCTTAGAAACAGCTCGGTAGTGCCGCTCGATTTAGAACTGCTAAAGGATCGCATGCAATACCACTAACACTGGACAACAAATTTTTACAAAAGTCATGTTACTGAAATAAAATTAGTCAATTCTTATCAATTTTTATGTGCTGAACACGAATATGACAGTCAAATTGCAAAATTGGCTCTAGTTTTTTTGTAATCTGCAAGAAATTAATGTTTACATAACGAAATGCATTCCAATAGTAAAAGGTCAACTGTAATAGCCTACCTATAAAAAATCAAGTCATTGACTACATCTTAGATTTCTTCGCCTGTCTCTTGTACAGCTGTTCGGGAGCATCTCTGAGGAGTGTCCAGCAGTAGTCAGCCAGCATTGTAGTGGACCATTTTCCCTGGTATCTTTGTTCCATTGTTGCGATATCTTGATGAAAACGTTCGCCGTGTTCATCACTAACAATACCACAGTTGCTAGGAAAGAAATCCAAATGGGAATGAAGGAAGTGAATCTTTAGAGACATATTGCAGCCAAGTTTCTTATACTTCATCAACATGTCTTCTACTAGTTCCTTATAGTTTTCTGCCCTAACATTTCCGAGGAAGTTTGTAGAAACTAGGCGAAAAGCATTCCATGCTTGTTTCGCGTCACCTTCCAGCAAGTTGTTGAACCGGTCATCTTTGAAAAGCTCTCGAATCTGAGGACCCACAAAAACTCCCTCTTTAATCTTTGCTTCGCTGAGTCGAGGGAATTTTTCATGCAGGTATCGGAATGCTGGCAAAGTCCGGTCAATGGCTTTCACGAAGTTCTTCATCAAACCTAGTTTGATGTGAAGGGGTGGTAGCAAGATTTTCTGAGCCTCAACCAGAGCTGGGTGTTGGATATTCTTCTCTCCAATGGCTACATTCTGCCTGTGAGTCCATTCCTTCCTCATGTAGTGCATTTCCCTTGCTCGGCTATCCCACTCGCATAAGAAACACATGTATTTTGTATATCCTTGCTGCAGTCCCATTAAAAGGGCAACTACCTTCAAATCACCACAGAGGTGCCAGCTGTACTTGTTATACTCAATGGAATTCAGTAGCTGCCTTAAGTTATCGTATGTCTCTTTCATGTGGACAGCATACGCTACTGGAATAGATGGAAGAATGTTTCCATTGTGCAAAAGCACAGCCTTGAGACTCAGTTTCGAAGAGTCCACAAATAGTCTCCATTCTTGTGGGTCATGAGTGATTTTTAAAGCATTCATGAGGCCCTCAATATCGGAACAGAATATCAGATTACTTTCCTTTCTGAAGAAAGGCTCCAATTGCTGGTGGCGCTTTCGATATGCAGTAATTGTGACATCTTCTTCTAGAAGATTCCATTGTTGGAGTCTTGATCCTAGCAATTCTGCCTTGTTCTTTGATAAGTCCAAATCACGAATCAGGTCATTTAGTTCTTCCTGTGTTATTCTGTGTGGGGTTGATGATGCACCACAGTGAAAATCTGGATCACTGCATGCTGATGGACCAGGAGAAGAACAGGTCGACTCACCTTTGTCTTCGTCAGATGAATCAAGAGAATATTCTGCTGGAGGTTCTGGAATAGGAAGTCCCTCACCATGTGGAACTGGTCTCAATGCAGACGGAATGTTTGGGTAGACTATTCTCGACTTCTTTCGCTTCGTTATTCCGCCGGAAAGAGGAGGAACCAAGCAGAAGTAACAGTCATTTAGGTGGTTGCTTGGCTCTCTCCACACCATTGGGACTGCAAACGGCATTGATGACCTTTTGCAATTCAACCACTGTGAAAGCTGTGTTGTACATGTAGCACAGCATATATGCGGAGCCCAAGGCTTGTCTTGGTCACCAACCTTGCATCCGAAGTAAAGATGATATGCCTTCTTCACTTGAGAATTGATACTTTTCTTCTGGTTGGCAAATGTCACTTCCCCACAAATATAGCAAAAATTGTCCGCGGTATTAACACACTTTCGAGGCATTACTGTTCTTTATTGTACGTAAATGGATAAAATAATAAGTTTTATGTAACAGTAGCTTGAACTGTCTCGCACAACGTCTAAAATATTTTAAATGCTGAACCTATCTGATTGGGCTTTATATAGTACACTGCTTACGTCAGCTTCAGCAGCCGCCTGGCATTAGTATAATAGGCCTACACATGTATAGTACACTGCTGACGTCAACTTACTTCAGCAGCCGCATGGCATTAGTATTGCATTGCATCAGAAAATGATGCAATCAACTGTGGATGATGTGAGCATGATGGTATTATGCAATGTTACATCATTATTCCGGATGTTGCTGCAGTCCTACTGGAGAAATTTACACAGTGAAACATAGAAAATGAGGTATATGAATATTTTCAAAACGAGAGCCAATACAAATTTTTCACGGTTATATTCGTGTTCGGCACACCAAAATACTACAGATTAGGGCCTTTTCAAGTCAGTAATGATTTCACTGTTGACCAGTGTAATCAGACCTTTCAGACAACCTCACCGCTGAGTTGACGTTTGACGACTACGACGGGGTAATCAAGAACACTATTAAGGAGGCAAGCTTCACAATCAGTGGTATTTCTCTGGAATATGACGTTGTAAACCACGCAGAACTCGCACGCATGATCAGGCAACAGCACATGGGAAAATTGGATCTCTTGTACATTCGACATCACAAGACCGTGGTTAATAAAAGGAACGATACGTGAAATATAAACCTTAACTAGCCGGCAAAAGGTATGAAGGCGATCGTTGCACTCTTGGAAGATGCCTCGAAGCGTGCTGCGTTTGGATCTGATACGGAAAAATATATATAAGCTCGTTGTTAACAAGATGGCGATGACGATCGATGGCATCCCAAACCATTTATTTGCCATGGGCAGTTGAGATACTAGCAGTGAGAAGAGACCCTAAACTTAATGACGAGGGAGTCTATCAAGGATACGGAGATGATGGCAATTGATGCTGATGCCTTTTACAAAAATTGAGTCGCACGTGACCTCGATATAAGGTCAATAAAAAACCACATGCTACACGGGTTAGAAGGACGCATCGAAAATGCGAGCAATGGCATAACGCTGAAAATAGAACAGACATTACAGTCTGTATGTGTGTTAAACATTTGCTTATATGCCATAACAGAAAATTTGTATCGGTCATATATTAGCCTAAACAAGTACAATGCGATATTTGATAACTGATAGCCACACTGCGACATGGTTTTTCTCCAACACCGCAGCGGCAAGACTGTGTTTATTTTCGTGCTTCTCGGATCGGCATTTATGGGTCACTATGATTCCATGGTCATCATTTACCCTTCGATTCTCCTAAACAATGTATAAGACTGACCATGGGCATGTGGCAAAAACAAAGATGATAGGAGTATTATTGGTAAACCCCAGAAACCATGATCTGATTGACTTACTAAAAGCACTTGCTGAAAATTCAAAGACACCACCACGCTTTTCTACTCAACGATTGCGTTTTTCTCTATTCCGACACAAGGGATTAGCTCTAACCGAGCTCGCCTTTCTTAACCGCCATTATGTCATCAATGTGTGGGTCATAACACAAAATATCACATCTGAAGTCTACGATTTCCATTCACAGATTACATGAAGACACGTCGATTATTCCAAGGAACAAAAAATTAAAAGCACAACCGACTTCAACTTTTCGAACAACTAACTTCGGAAGTGATGCAGGTCATCAGGGTGAAGCATCCGGATAGAGCTGCTTGCAAACAAAAAATAAAAAATTCCCATCAGAGATAATGAAACAACTTTAGGCTCAGAAGAAAAAACTAAGACTGCCATCATGCATGTGACTTCAGACCAAACAGCAACTAATGACAATCAGCAAGATGCGATGCCATCATATATTCTCTAAGGCGGCCTAGCTTTAGTAGATGATCCTCTTTACACCTCATCCAATGCACCAAAACACATTTTTGGAACGCTGGTGCAAGAGAAACTTAACTAAAAAGACAACGTCCTATAACCATTCGGAACGAAAAGAACCGCCGCTGCTAGCAACATCTATTACACACAAACTTGACCACTTTCATATGGAATAGTGGTGTGTATTATGCTTGTCATTAAAACAAAACATCATAAACTTATTATTCGAGGAACGCAGGCAAATTTTCTTACACCACCATACACCAAGGACCACAGAAGCCTTTTTTTACCACGTGACCTCACGGTGATTGCTAAAATGTGATCCAAGTTAAACCAGTCGAAATGGGGCGACTTAACAGAGGCGGTGTATACGTTATAGGAATCGTAGCATTGAGCCTCTGAACGCAAGAAATGCTAATTAAACAAAGCATCATTCCTCCTAATGTCATCAAGTCTGTCTCATGACCGCAGTTGCAATGATGGCACAGTAATTGTTAACGCCCTCTCATTTGCCAGCTAAAATTACACTTTTTATTCTTGAAACCCCCACCCAAAAAAAAAGACGACACCGAATGCAAAATCTTGACAGAACTATGGACGAGTACCTCAATAAGCGGCTACGCGTCGAGCAGCTTGCCGAAAAGATTGATGATGATGTCGATGCATGATGCGACTGTACTACCGGTAACTGGTGGAAAAACAGGCAATGCCAACAAATTGACGATGGGCTTAAGCATTCTGAATTTTGGAATATGGCACGCCCTCATCCATGGAGCAAAGTACGAAATGATATTTATCGACGGGAAAGGGAAGCGGCCGGCACCCACTTGACCTACAAATTCTTATGAAACCTTTAGCGTTACATCGCTGAACACAAAAAGACTATAGCTATTCCGATGTGCACAAACGCTGCAGAATCAGTGAACTTTGCTGAGAGGGTTTATCGAGGTGTATAACCTAAAAAAGCCATTTCTCGCTTAATCTAGAGCCGTCTTTTTTCTTGTTTCCTCTTGCCGATTTCGCCTGTATAGCATGAAGTACGCTGACTGAATGACTCTTTGAGGGCTTGCAGCTGGTAATCTTTAAAGATCCTGGACACGCTTTTCAAGGTGAACGTTTGACGCGGTTTTCAGTTGGGTGGTGGCACACCAACCACCGAGGAACACTTCCTTTGGTAAACCCTACCTGTTTTGTTATGCGATGTACTATCAATCGCTTGTAATATACATAGGGCGAGAGGCTAAGAATCTTCTGTCAACACGAGAAGCCAAATGCTTTTCAGGTCTCGTTCGTATGCTCGTATCCTTTCCATCTATTTAGGACCAAATTTAACCTAAGACTGTCCGATTCCTCAATGCCTATGGCCTTTATCTCCCCCGTCAAAAATATGGGGAGAGCGTTTACCCAGTAATTTTTGCCAGCAACCGAACCCCAGCACTTCATCATGGCTCGGAGGGTAAGAGAAAAGTGGTCAAATCGCATAAGTGGGGCGTTGTGGTTCTTTTCGCTCGGCCAAGTGGTGGTCAATGCCGCTGGCTTTCATTGGGGCAGCATCGGAGAGGGAAGTGAACTTAGTCCCGCTATATGTCCGTACCTTGCAGGCTGGGTCTCAAAGTACTGCTTAAGCGAGAATAGGCGTAGACATAACGGCTTTTGGAGTAAATTGCTGTACCGAGATCACCTCTATCGGTCGTGAACTCTTTAGTCCTTACGAATGTACTTTTGTCCTTTGTTCGCTAAAATACGACTTCTCAAATAAAGACAAAAAGCACCTGATAATAAAAGACTCAGAGAAACTCATGTTTCCCTTAAAGATTTAATAGGGATATCCTTGGCAGAATTACCAACATGTGGTACGGAACCTTTCGACACGAATGGTTCATAATTCATAAATCAGACTCGGGTTTGTTTGACTTTCAATATATGTCTGTGACGACCTCTTAAAAACTAAACCATCTGGAATACATCTGTCTTTATTAAATTCTAATTTTTCAATCAGTTTGTCCTTTCTTCTTGCAATAGGTGCATGTCGGAAGAGATATATATTTCTGATCAGTCTTGTCAGAAGTTTGATTTCTAAAAGTTGTGCCAGACTGAGATTTGGAAGTATTCGTATAAGTTTGAAATGTGTTTTGATCAAAACAAAAGCGCTGAGAAAAAGACTTGTTCACAAATGAAACTTCGTAAGTCAAGGAATAATTGTCAGCTGTACGAGCAGCATATTTTAAAGTTTCGACCTTTCTTTCATCAAAGTAGGTCTTCAAAGTCACAATGTACGGATTTCTTGAGCTCTCCAACAAATATGAGGAAAATTAAATTTGATCTACTGCTTTTTTACTAAAAGGGTATACTAACCTTATATATATATATATATATATATATATATATATATATATATATATATATATATATATATATATATATATATATATATATATATATATTCCATGAAAATTCTTTAGTTTATGATGCCACACTTATAAGGCACCCTTTCTAGTAGATCTTTCTTTTCAATCATCAATATTTTATCTAGTGTAATTTCTGAAGTATAAAGGAAACAAACGATTGCAATGTATGCGATCGATATTACAGGTTTATTTCTATCTAAATGATTAAATGTATAAATGATTTTTATGTGTGACACTTCAGGATTCTTAGGTAAGAAAATGTCTGGACGACTGGAGCAGAAACATAAGAAGCAATTAGAACATTGGATTGGAGCAGGACAAAAAGACTTACAGTTATTATACAGTGTGAGGCAAAACAATGGTTGCAACACACGTACATTCCATCAGAAATGCGACAACCAGGGACCAACTGTCACTGTACTGTACAACACAAACAACTCTGTATTTGGCGGATACACCAGTCAACGTTGGACATCAAATGGCAATTACGTCAAGGATGACATGGCCTTCTTGTTCCAAATGCGCTACAATGGAAGAGATTGTTTCAGAAAATTCCCCGTGCTAATAGCCAAAACTGCAATTTATTGTAACGGTGGCTATGGCCCTACGTTTGGTGGTTATGAGGACCACACGTTCTTTGGTCGACCGGCTCAACATGCCTTGGAAACCTTCACTAACGGTCAGGTCTATACTTGTCTAAGTGGTGCTTATCGCTTAAACGGCTATCTGCAAGTAAACCAAAGTTATGATTTTCAAGGCATATCAAGTGAACAGATCAACAATGGCATCACGGATGTTATAGATCTAGAGGTTTACAAAGTTGTTGGTAAGCAATATATATGTGCAAACCGGGGCTGATTAGTACTGTATATGCAAATCCGGACTAATTCAGAAAGTATATTAGCATGCAGATATTATTACCAGATAAACAACTTAGTTTTTTTGAGTATTTATACACTGAAATTATGCTTGATTCATGAAGTCAGATTCAAGATATATCTGTTTCACTATATTTATTCCAAACGTTTATCGATTATCAAAATATTTGCCCAGATTGGACTAAAATTTCATCAAAAGAACTGTTGAATGTAATTCAACAGAATATAAGATTAGATTACTTGTTAGATCAATCATTGATCTAGTCATAAGTTGACAAAGCTGCATCGTTTCATCATTAACTATATATTGATTGTTATCGCTATATGGAAAAGAAAGCAAATCAAACTATACAAATAACAATTCCTTATCAATTATTGGTATAGATTTATGTTGTGGTCCCGGAGATCATTTAACTTAAACCGACTCTTTATTTAAATTTTGAATTTTAATATTGGATATATTTATTTATATATTTATTTATATTTAGATAAACAAGTAAACTCAACGTTTCATAGCCTTCCATGGCGGAAATCGCTATCATGGACAAAAGAGGTAAGTGTTAGTTTTGTTTACGTCTCTTCCTTTGAAAGCCCAACGGCATAAATATTATTTATTTAAGTAACCCAGTCGTCCTTTTCATTCCTCTTTTTTGTAAATAAAACTTTTGGGTTTAATGCGTACCAGAAATTTTGAAAATGTATGTGTCTTCCTTGATATGATTTTTAGACTGCAGAAGTGAAAAAGAGGATATTAAATAGTCTCTCCTTCATGAATGAGTTGCTTATGTACGTAAATTCGTTATGGTATCAAAAGAGAGGATACATAATGTGCAAAAATGAATATAAAAAAACACACGTACGAGCGTAATTTCGATAAAGTATGTGGTCTCTAAAAATTATGTTGTTGTATTGCTGATTTAAAAAAGGTTATTTAAGTAATTTTTTTAATATCGAGGTCAATCTTAGCAGAGTCCAATAAGTTTGACCGAAATTTGATCAGGGGCGCCCGCAGAATTCATTTTTGGGGGGTGCGTGGGGGGGGGGGCAAGTCCCCGATGTTTGGGCGGCCATATTTTGAGTATATACTTGAATTATCAGATCTTTGTTATAGTTATTGTGTTAAAACTGGTTAGACTTTTAAAAACTTCTACCATTTTCATAATTGTTCTAGTCACTCCAGCAGTTGATACTAAGTATCGAAAACTATGAACCATCGCGTGCAATGAAGATCCCGGAAACACGTATTCTTCTGGTGGGGCCTATAGGAGCGGGAAAGTCTAGTTTTTTCAACACTATTAACTCCATCTTTAAGGGACGAGTGACACAGAGGGGCTACACTGGAAGTGCTGAGCACAGCCTCACTACAGTGGTAAGATACACTCTTTGTTCATATTCCCTCACATTACATCGCTGCTATACTGCTTAACTCTTGGGTCATCAAAATTTAGTCCATAATCGACCCGGATTAGTTGACGACAACCTGAACAAAATATTTTTATGTAGACCTTAAGCGCGACCGTAGGTTCCATCAGCTCATACTCCTTTGAGTTATTTTCTCAGAGGGACATAACCCATTGTGGGAATTATTGCCTGTCAGAAGAGATGATCTTAAGTCCAACGAAATATTTTTCAAATGACGATGGCTGACAAATGTCAAATTCTTACGTCAGCATAATCCTATCAAAAATATGGCGGTTCACATGCTACCTCAAAATTAGAACTCTATCAGTTCTGTGCGTTATCTCTACCTAAAATGAATTCAGAAATTGTTAACATGCTGTGCGTATATTACACTCATAATCTGCACCGAAGCCGCGTCTACAAAATGAATTGGATATAATAGAACCTAATGGGCTGACAATAGCAAGCGAAGCTGCAGCGGATAGAGTCACCAAGCGGGGCCAACCGAACACGCTCTTTGATAAAAAAAAATGTCTCATATCTGTATCCTAAATTTTCATTTCAACGGAAATTTAAAAAAATACTTCTTCCAAATCACACTTTACACTGACAGTGAATTCACACAAGCCACACTTGACAGATCCATCGTCCCGTGACGTAGGTCAGAAAAGACACACACACACAGACTTGATACCCAGCAAGCTGCGCTAGTTACTAGATTTTACCTGTTTAATATTATGATTATTTAAAGTATGAGCTTCAGGTGGCATTTCACCCCCACCCGCCCCAAGGCCGGATCAGTTTAAGGTGGGAAGGTGTTTCAAAATTTCAAAAGGGTCCTGACTTTTCTCGAAAGGGCACAACAGCAAAAGTCTATGTGTCTAGTTACTCAAGGTGTGCATACTACCCAATATACGTGCTCAAGAATGAAACGATTGTTAAATTTTAAGTGACAAGTTATTGTACGTATGTGTGTGTACGTTTTCTTTATGAGGGGGGTAGCCTGGAGTAGTTCCGGACCGCCCTCCAAACCCTCCCCCCGATCCGCCCCTACCGCCCAAAAAGTGACGACATATTTGAAATGCCATAAAGGGAAATTAATCTACGCTCTTGAGTAAAACTAAATGGAAGTCTGGTCCTATTTATCAGATTATACCTATCATGTGAATGGGAACGAACTCATTTAGACAATGAGATAAATACATATTTATTTGACAGCTGGGTTATTTTACACTGTACTAAAGGGCAACTGTTTGAAATTGATTCACAACACTGTTTGAAAAAATATTATTTGAGGTCATTACGCGTAAAATGCAACACAAAGGAAGCAATTTGAATTCATCAAGTAATAGTGACAATGAAATTTAAGCAAATCATTGAGCACGAAGTTTTATACACTATGATTTATATGGTGATAATCTCCATGACAGTGGTTTAATTGACTCTGAAGTTAAGAACATAAGAGTTAAATGACGGTACCTGTACAAGCACAAGATTAGTAGATGAAGTCATATAACTAATTCAGTGAGGCATCCGACCTCCACCCTCCCGCACAAAAAAAAAACTTATAACGAAGGATTCGATGTTGGCTGATTAATGTTGATTTGAATGAATAATTGTGATAAACGATGATAAAACTTATATATATATATATATATATATATATATATATATATATATATATATATATATATATATATATATATATATATATATATATATATATATTGTGCGTTCTGTTACGTTAATGATTCAAATAGTGTGCAAATATTGTATTATTTATGAAACAAAAAGTATTTCATTAATCGTTACTGACCTTTTTAAACGCAATATCTCAATACCAATACCTCCGGTCGGAACTATTGCTTGATTGAGGCTGTATAACATGTTTTGTTTTATCATGTTGGTCCTTATTTGGTTACTTGAGTAGATACATTATTTGTTATTTATAATCCTACTTTTACATTTATTATTTCAGTACCGTCAATATCAGATTCGCTCCAGCACTACAGGGGAGAACATGAAGTTCCGACTGTGTGACACACGTGGTCTTGAGGAAAGAGAAGGTCTGGGTCTGATTGAATTCAACTACCTAGTGGAGGGAAATGTCCCAGACTGGTACCAGGTATTTGCATTTTATATATATGAACAACGAATTATAGATACCTTATAAAATTCGTTTAGAATAAAATAAACAAAGCAAAGAACAGTTTTGTACAAAACTAAGGGTGTGTCAGCACGAATACATAAACTTGTAAACATCGTTACAAAGAAAAGTATTTATCCTGATGGATGAATGCCACTAAGGATAGCTTCGATTGCAAAATTATACTAATATTTGTTCCCTGCTTAGGATTAGCCCCTTTGTGTCAATGACAGACCTAATTCGCAAAAAATCAAAACAGATTTTTTGGTGCGAAAATCTCTCCATGTCTCTGAATATCAATACATCACCGTCGTGTGTGCATGTAAATGCATGTAGCAACTTCGTCCATTAGCTGATGGACAAGAACACTTTGGATTTTTTTATGACTAAATCTCGTAAAGGCTAAAGAAATTTTTAGTTTTCCCCTGCATGCTTATTGTCAGATTTTTAATAAATAGATGATAGTGTGGGTGTAATTTGTAAACTCTTTCCAGAACTCATGACCATTCACTAAAAGCGTCCATATTGTTTGAAAACCACGTATGTTTTTGACACATTTTTCTTCTCTTTGATATGCATACAGTGAATAGTAGGTATCTTATACAGTGTGCATATTTTACACAAATGTATATTATTTAATTTCCATTGACGTTAATAAAGTCGACAATGATGGATACTACTTAATTATTTGAAATTATATTCTGCAATAATCGGTATACTAGTTTTTATCTATTTCCCTACTTAAAACTCTAGAACACATTTGTGCTTCATGTTCGATGTTAAATTCTTTGTTAAATGTTTTTATTTTTTCGAGGGTGGGGTGGGGCGATGTATATTTTAGTTTTTGACACCGTGCTATTATATAACAATTTAGACGTATTGTCCTCTTTAAAATTCAATGTCTTTGTAAACATAATTATCAAAATTATTTCTCCCTTTCAAAATTCTTTGTCTTTATAAAACCACTCCGGTGGCCTAAGTGGTTAGAGTATCCGCCTCGGATGCGGGAGGTCGCGGGTTTGAACCCTGGCCGAGTCATACCAAAGAATTATAAAAAATGGTACAAACAGCTGCCTCGCTAGGCTCTCAGCATTAAGAGGTTAGTGTTAGGACTGGTCGGCATAGTGTCAGAATAAGGTCAGGCCCGGCCCTAGGATGTGCGAGACCCAAGGCAGCATGCGGGGCCCAAGGCAGCAAGCGATGAGCGGGGCCCCCAAGCAAAACAATTGCATTGCGGAGTTGATTTCCTGAAAGTGCTGGCCCAAGGCGGTTGCCTCGTTCACCTTGCCCTAGGGCTGGGCCTGGATAAGGTGACTGGGTGGGAAATGATGATACATGTCTTCGGCATGATGCCCCAGTGCAAGACATCATTATAAACTACCACACTGCAGACATTGTAGCGATATGATTAAAATATTAAAGCTACGTTTAAAATCCAAATCTAACACACACACACACAGAGTAAAAATGTATTTCCCTTTAAAATTCGTTGTCTTCATAACGTAAAAATGCATTCCACTTTAAAATTGTTTGTCTTTTTAAACGCAAAAATACATTCCCCATAAAATTATTTGTATTTAGAAAAGTAAAAATGCATTCCCCTTTAAAATGTAAACGCTGAAACATTTTATTGATACAAAAGTAAATGATTTGCCATATGCAAATCTGAACCGACTCAACTTTTTTCGAACATTCTAAATTTGAATATCAACTTATAGCATACTAACAAAATGGGCAAACTTTAAAACTGAACGCAATGAGACCAAAGCACAGTATACATTAAAAGTTCATTGTTAGGATCCGGTATGGATGTTCTGCCCTAAGGGTCAATTTTTATGCGGATCAGGACTCTATCGATGAGTCATGATAAAGAGCAAATTTCTGTAACCAATATAATGTGTTTTTTATGTACTCCACTACTTGTATACATAAAAGGGGAAGAAAGGTGTATTTACTTTTGTTTATGCTGCACCCAAAATATTCGGCAAAATGGCGTATGGTGTGACAGAAGAATCTTTACTCATAATTCGGACGGGCACGAGCACGGTGTGAATGGTAAAACTCGACTCGTGCATCCTCTGGAGAGGGATGTTTACAAAACCAATAAACTAGTATCCTATCAAAGGAAATCGTGTTCATCAAATTGCCTCACACCATGAAAAACAAAATAATCTCTGGTCATATAGTCACTGGCAGAGGGAGATTTAAAATATTTTATTTCAGTTCAATCCAGTATTTCCTCTGAACACAGAGACTCCCGGCTTCATCCATATACCCAAGATTAACGACAAGGTCCATTGCGTGACATTCATCTTCGACTGCAGTACTGTTGATGTTCTCCCCAAGAATATACTTGACAAAATCAAAGAAATGCAGCAATGGTTGATCAAAAGAGGTAAGACAAGTAACACTGGAATAATGCGAAAACCCCTATAATTCATGTAAAATATATCAGAAAGATAATCGTTTACCTGCCATACTGATACGGATGTCTGTGTCATCTATTAAATTATAATATAGTTCTATTTAAGTCATTTGAGTTTACGACATTTATATTTTAAATTCTTTAAATCTTTGGCTCACTGGTACTATAGTAAAGTACTTATACAATATGCTGTAGGATTCTCATTCATAAATCTGATTGTTAAGGGAAAGTCAACAACTATTTCGGTAAAGTACGCCACTCATTTAGTTTGAATGGAAGCCATGAAAACATCACATGATCCTAGGATTGCATTTGTCCTGTAGAGGTGTTATGCACACCATAATTGTTTATTGGCATAATAATTTGAGAAGGTCAGACCATGATTGTTGAGTTATTACAAAATAACATAAGTGTGACGCCGCCCTCTTTGTAAGAGGGGTGGTTAATTGAATTCGGCTGGCGTTATCTAGAGGATAACCTCCCTCGATATTATAGCCCGGTGGGAGTGGAAAAATAGAATTTCAACAAAGAACTGAGCAAGAATATTGGGAAGGAATAATGCAATACGAGCCCCCTTAGACAAGAAAAATAACAAATTTAATCAAAACAAATTAATAGCGGCATTCCAATTCAGTCTAAATTATGTCAACAGAATTTAATAATGGTGTCTAATTTAGATCCATTTCATCATAGTAACGAGTGGTGAAAAGAGCGCAATGTCCACGACTGATTGCATCACCTTTCTCCATTGACCATGTATCAACGTCTTCCTGTTTCCTCCAGCCTTCCTATTCTCTACGCTTCACCCCTTCCTGGACTTCCTAGTTCTTTATTCTGAACTCGTCACTTCTTTTTTTGGACTTCCATCTTCAGACTGTCCTGTCTCTCCCCCAGAAAGCTGTTCTTTTA
This sequence comes from Sinohyriopsis cumingii, assembly GCA_028554795.2. Lineage (NCBI taxonomy): Eukaryota > Metazoa > Mollusca > Bivalvia > Unionida > Unionidae > Sinohyriopsis > Sinohyriopsis cumingii. Next base: position 102,775,396 of record CM068825.1, read on the forward strand.
AGGACAAAATTACCCCTAAATCTCTGTATGTACCACTTTCTACATGTACATAAAATTCCCTCTCTTACGTTACTAGAAGCATACTAGCTATCCACACTTTATAAATTTTGAACTAATCCGATAGAACATCACCCTCACTTCACAGCGACAGGCCATAATTAACACATTAGCGGTATATCTAACGTTACCGTATCTCTTTACCTACGCTACCACATGCTCGATTAATATTGCATAAAATTCACAAAATTCTAGCTTATTTAAACATTACAAAATAAGATATAAATATGCGATTAACGTTAACTAACGATAATCAAAATCGTCCTAACAGACCAAGAAAACTATTTCATATAACCCTTTGAAATCCTACACATATGAAAACTTGGATAGCATGCAATCGTCAGTACTATCAATGAACTAGTAACTGTAAAATTAAAGAGATAAATTGCATAACAACTCTAGCATCAACAGATTTCCATGAAATTGAATAAAAACGATACATAATATGAATCCTTGTCGCATCAAACACATTTGCATAAAACAAACAATTTAAAAAAATAGAAAATTACATGTGAAATTAAAATTGCGTACCTTAATGCTGTTCTCTTTCAGAAATTGTGCGTCCTAGCACTAAACCCTGTCATTATTACAAGACAGACACCTGGTCCCCTTTTCTTATTTAACGAGGAAAGTACTATTCTTTTTAGGCTTCCTCGGAGCTAAGCTTTTCCTCTCTCATGAAATTTTAGACTAAAGAATTTCGACTAAGGTCGTCACTTTTAAATTCACATTATTTTCAAAGTGTACGCCTTAATTTACTATGCTCAATCGCAAGCAGCGGTTCTTAAATTATCCCAAGATAATCATTTCTTTCGTCAGATTTCAGATAGCATTGAATCTGTGAAGTACTTTGACATGGGTTTCTATCAAGCGGTTATGGTTGGTAGCACAAATGTTTCCGTTCTCAGGACAGCGTAGCAATGCCCTGTTCAATTAAACTGAGTCATAAATTCTAACCTTTCAAGTTTTAACACTGACATGGGGGAGAAAAGAAGAAAGGTCGAAGTGACCCTTCACAAAGACTTTTCTGGCTTAAATGTGATAAAATTTTAATGCTCAATGCATTCAACTTTAAGGTTCAATATAATTCAAAATTCGACACTTTACAATAATTTAAATGTTCGATAGTCTTTTTAGTACACTGTTGATTTGGTGCAAAACAGAGTGGAAAATATTTAATTTAAACAGTCAGTACCTCTCGGATTATGTGAAATTATTCAAAGACTTGAACGTTTAAATAATTTTGCTGGATTATGTGTAACTTTTAAGGATTTCAGTTATATTCTACTCACACGGGATTAACTTGAAGCAAAGACTTTTGGATTTAGAACTGATTCTTCAGTGGTGCAAGCACAAGAACACTTGAGAACCTTCATTCTAGGAATTAATACACTGTAAATTATTTGTAATTCTTTCACTTTGTTTGATTTTATATCTTAGGGAAATAAATTTACATTTTGGAAATTTGAATGCTTGATGAGTTTTGCTACTAAGTTTAAACACCTCGACGTAACAATACATGAAGAAATAACGCATGAGAAAATTAATTCTGTGATGATATTATTGCATTTGTACACAAACAGAAGGAAACTCCAAAAAAGAAATATACGGCTCCATGATGGTAACTTTTGGATGGTAAACTGTATAAATTCATGGAGGCAAACTGTGGAGTGATAATAGTATCAGGATACAAGTGAAAAACTGACTTTGATAGTTCCTGATGTAGTATAATGATAGAACTGTATAATTAAAATAGAGCTGAATAACAAGACGTCTAACAATTTCTACTAATCTTATTTCATTTAACATTGTATTATCAGCACGAGAGGTAGTGTTGGTGGAAAAGTGAGTTTGTTAGAGTTATGTCAATAAATGTAATGTCATTTGCGTATTTTCCATTGTTCGTCTTCGTCCTTCGAGTGATTATCGCCTGTCCCAAACTTTCATCCTCCCCTACGTTAAGTATTTGACTTAGTGTACGGGAGATCGTGACAATTAGGAGTTTGGACCTATTTTACTAACTATAAAACAATGATATAACAACCAACTTGAACATACATACATACATACATACATACATACATACTTGAACATACATACATACATACATACATACATACAACATTACACTTGCTGCCGAACTAAAAAGAAAGAAATTAAACAAATCTAATAAATGTTATTTCTAAAATGGAGAGAAAAAGCCATACAGTATAGACTGTAATCCACATAACAAGCGCTATAAACAAATATACAACACTAGAAACTAAATCACCAAACATACAGCAAATTATGATAGCAGCAGTACAGTCTTTGCGTTTTTTTTACATATGGGGCATTTACACAAGAAGTTCCCATACCAAATCTTTGAGAGGGATTTAAGATGGTAAAGCTATGAGGTTATTAGAATATTACGAACTTTTTTGAGAGAGAGAACAAGTACAGATGATTAAATTGCACCAAACATTTGGGCACAGACGGCTAATTCAATTCCCATAAACGGTAATGTTAATATTTGAAATTTGTGCTAAATTATTTAAATATTGTGGTAAGATATGAAAACTATGCTAACATTTTTATAATCATATATCCGAGAGGGAACGTTTAAAACGATGAAAATGATATGCTGCGCTCCTCTTTTTAGACAAAAATTCTCCTGTTGGTACCAAGAATACAAATCTAGCCCGGTGATATCTCTCTGTTTACATCCAGTATTACCTGTGCAGCAAAGTAATAAAATAAAACTGGTTTTGGTTTCAAGTCCACTAAAGCCTGTACAATTTACACTTACGCGGGCCTCTTCTGAGACTTTAAGTTTATCTTTTTCTGACTGTTATGTTCAGCCAATCAGTGACCTTCGTTCTTTTAAATGCAGTATTTTATATACCACCACATAGGTTGGTTACGTACCTCATAAAATAATTAGTTGCCTGTGACCATTTGCTGAATAAATATGAACCATCTGGTTATGCGTGCCACATTTCACAATCTTTCTGTATGTAACTTATTCAAAAGAAATTGGATACAAATTTTTCTGTATGTATCGCGTTCATAAAAATTTGATTCAGATCTTTCTGAATGTAACGCATTCAATATAAATGTGATACAAATCTTTCTATATGTAATGCATTCAAAAGAACCTGGCTACAAATCTTTCTGTATTTAATGTTGTTATGTAGGTGGGTTTAAACTGAATAAAAAGACAGGGTAAAACCCAACATGCATTAAATTTTCCAAAATATAAATTTATTTCCCTATACATAAAATCAAAGTTTTATAATTAAAAATAATTTAAGTGTCTGAATCTCTAGAATATTGTCCTAAATTGTAATATCAATATCACATTGATCCGGAAAATATCCAAAAGGTATTTGGAATAAAGGTTCTAATGTTCTTATGTGCTATGATAGCACCAGTGAAGAATCACGGTTCTAATAATCCATAAGTTTTTACCTCAAAGTAAATTATATGAAAATAAATTGTCACTGAAATCCTTGTAAGTCTCACATAATCCGACAGAATTATTTAAATTTTCAAGTACTTTAATAATTTCACAACATCTTCAAGAATATATTTTCTCCAATCTGCTAGTCCAAGGAACAAATTATAAACAAATCGCGATTTCCTCTCTCTCTTACAAAACTGGCACATAAAATGAAGAATCATAACTTGGTGTTTTAACTCTCTTATGTAGTCTCTATGTGCACACAAAAGGGACAAAATTTTAATCACATAAAAAAAATTATCGAACATTTCAATCATTAGATTGTGAAATAATTTAACAGTCATGTTCTAACCATCTTAAATTATTCAGTCAATCAACAACTAGGGCTTTCATGATATCTCTACAGGACAAATGTAATTTTAGTACCATGTAATGTTTTCGTGACCAACATTTAAACTAATGCGTGTCGTACTTTGACCAAAATAGTTGTTGACTTGACCTTGGCAATCGGCCTTGATTTATCGATGAAATTTCACACTTATTGTACACAAGCCAGCAATGAATTAAATCATTAAAATATAAATGTCATAAGTCCAAATGATTGAAATAAAACTATATTATGGATTAATATATATATATATATATATATATATATATATATATATATATATATATATATATATATATATATATATATCCGTAACAATGCATTTTATAGAAACTGGATGCAAATCTTTCTGTATGCAATGCATTCAATATACACTGGATAAAAATATCACACTACGTAATGTATTCAGTAGAAACTGGATGCAGATCTTTCTGTATGTAACGCATTCAATAGACACTGGATACAAATATTGCACTACGTAATGTATTCAGTAGAAACTGGATACAAATCTTTCTGTTTGTAAAGCATTCGAACCAAATTGAATACAAAGCTTACATACCCATTTAATGTTGCATGGTTGATCTGGCATTCGAGATAAATGTTCAGTCCGTATTTCCGTATCACACACCCAGAATGGAACTTCGTCGGTGTCTTTTCTGACGTCCAAGTATCGACATGTTTGGACTCAGTTAATCGAAAATAAATCACAATTCATTTTTCATTTCATTTATACTGTAAAGCTAAAAAAAAATGGAAATGTAATAATAGCAAAACCATGGTCGTGGTTTGTTCTGAGTTGGGGCGAAAGAACTCGTTTGATATGTTTAAAGATCTCTACGTATCCACATACCATATCTAACTCGTTCTTTTCGCTGATTCAGAACAAAACATGTGTGCAATTGTGCATACACATGACATTATATTCCTTAAACTATAAAACTTCCGTATTATTTAAAAAGAGTTTTCAGAAGACAAAAACATATTTTAAAATTAAAAAAACATTTTATTGCATGAAGTTTACATTCACAGGAGTTCCCCAAACAGTTATTCTGACAAAGGTTGACAAAGTTTCACAGCTGCTAGAGAAGGACATCTCGATGGTTTTCCATTGCGAGGAGGTACAAAACGTGGTCGACAAAGTTTCCCAAACCCTGGGTGTACCACGCAGTAATATTTTCCCCATCAAAAATTATGAGAATGAGACGCAGCTGGACCAGAACGTCAATATTCTGGCTCTACAGGCACTGAGACAGGTGCTCGGATTTGCTGATGATTACCTGGAAAATTACCTGGAGAAGATGGAATACGAAAAAAGGGTACAAATGAATATCAGAAAGTTGCAAATTTAATATCGGTAAAAGTATATTTTAACGGTAATGAATAGGGCTGTTTTCTGCCATATTAAAATGAAAACTGCGACTGCTATTTCATTTAGTGACCATATGAAGAAGCTTAGGAAGATTTTCCGAACTTTTCTATGATACACGGAGATTTTAATGAAGACGCACATCTGTATTTTGCATCTATAAGTGAAAGAAAAGGTCACAGGTCTGTAATTCTCTAATAGATATGTACCATTTGGAATACACATAGCTCGTTTATATTATTCAGTATGTATAGTTAAGTAGTTTTTCATGATATGAAACTCTGAAGTCACTGTTAAGTAGTGCAGCAATATATTTAAAGATAAACCTGAGCAAATAAAACAATTATTTATGAAAGTTGAGAAAGTCTATTCGTGATCAATTTCTTGTTCATTCAAGAGTAAATACTGGTACTTTTAAGCTTAAACAAAATTGTAATACCCCAAATTACGACGAAACAATAATATGACTGAAACAAGAGTAGAATAAGATATATCAATTATGATTTTTGCTGATGTTGGTCATGAGTTTATTGCCTAGACAAATCATTTTATGTATTTACTATTCAACTATATTACTCCTTATTTAATAAATTTTGTTTAGTAAAGCATTTGATAATTTGTGTATTGTGTAGCAGAGAAGTTTAGATGCCAAGTTACCAGTATTTGTTGCTAAAACATTATTGTGCCTATCAGATCCGATATTGGCTGTTCTTTTTAGGTTTCTTCATTTGCTGGAAACATCCAGTGTCTATATGATTTAACATGGTGTATATTAACTGATGCTGTGTATTTATTGACAACATAAAGGGTCAAGAGTATCTTGAGTTAGAAAAGAGTTAGAATTTGTTTGTTTTCGGCAACATCGAAAAGAGCACGTAGAAGGGCTTCAAATTAGTGGGATCATCGGAAAGAATTGCTTGAGAACTAAATTATCGAATGACTGCAACATGACTAAATGAAAGCTGAAAAAAGGCCGGGTTTCATGATGATTCATACTCGCTGCATATCTGAGCTTGTCTGATCGCATAGGTTAATCCGATATATGACACGTATGATGTATTTGTAGCCAAGTTTACAAGAGTTAGGAATCGCCTACATGTTTGCAATAAGGCTGAATACATACCGTACTTTGAGACAGTAAGTCAAAATGACCATGGTATCAATTGCAATCCTTTTTGTCGAAATTTATTCAGAAAACAAAGAGATACACTATATACTTTTTCAAAAAAAAATTAAACAAATTTGAGAGATTCAAAATAAACAAAGGAACCAACACTTTGGATGAAATTTGAACTCAATACCTCTGACGTGTTGTTCATTTACTTCATCCTAAACACACGGTACGGTGTGGAAAACTTCGGATGAGATTTGAACTCAATACCTCTGGCGTGTTGTTCATTTACTTTATCCTAAACACACGGTACGGTGTGGAAAACGTCGGATGAGATTTGAACTCAATACCTCTGGCGTGTTGTTCATTTACTTTATCCTAAACACACGGTACGGTGGGAAAACTTCGGATGAGATTTGAACTCAATACCTCTGACGTGTTGTTCATTTACTTCATCCTAAACACCCGGTACAGTGTGGAAAACTTCGGATGAGATTTGAACTCAGTACCTCTGGCGTGTTGTTCATTTACTTTATCCTAAACACACGGTACGGTGTGGAAAACTTCGGATGAGATTTGAACTCAGTACCTCTGGCGTGTTGTTCATTTACTTTATCCTAAACACACGGTACGGTGGGAAAACTTCGGATGAGATTTGAACTCAATACCTCTGACGTGTTGTTCATTTACTTCATCCTAAACACCCGGTACAGTGTGGAAAACTTCGGATGAGATTTGAACTCAGTACCTCTGGCGTGTTGTTCATTTACTTTATCCTAAACACACGGTACGGTATGGAAAACGTCGGATGAGATTTGAACTCAATACCTCTGGCGTGTTGTTCATTTACTTTATCCTAAACACACGGTACGGTGTGGAAAACTTCGGATGAGATTTGAACTCAATACCTCTGGCGTGTTGTTCATTTACTTTATCCTAAACACACGGTACGGTGTGGAAAATTGAAGATATCATCACAAGAGCATTACATGTTTTCAAACCTAACTTTTTATTTGTTTAAAAGTTATTTTTATTATTATCTGACTATTCAAAGAACAAATTCTGGAGGCACTCCTTGCACTTTATTGTAAATTTTATTTGGAGTCTGGAAATCCACATCGTAAATCGAAAATTAAACCTTCTGACATTACATGCTTTACTGAGCAAAAATTAAATCTGCAATCTCATTTTATGTCATATTTCAAACATTCTGAAACAATTTGTGCAAGATATATTTACAAAAAATTTCTTCTGAACGTCAAATGTTTCTTCTTATTATTACATGTTTATATTAAATAACCAGCGTCTTTTGGAACGAATGCCGATAAAGTTCGGATTTATCCTTAAAATATCTTGAGTCCGTTTTCTAAACAACCATACATTTCCGTCCTCAGCATCTGCTTTGAGGGTTTTACAAGACAGGTATTCATTAGACAAGCTTGATATTGTTTTATTCCATATCTTAGCTTCAAACTTTATATATTTACCCCCGTTATCTATGTGACCTTTTGGTATTATTTATTGAAGTTGTTTGGTGCGATAATTTTCTTGTGACTTGTTGTAACAAGATAACCGGGTTGGGGTTAGATTATAGCAGAATACTTTTGATGGTGACAAAAATACAATGTTTATTTATGAATGATTCAATGAAAGAAAGACTGTTTGATTTGTGCGCCAACAAAATCCAAATATTGGGTATGTAACAAAAGATGCACGAACCTGATAATGTATTGCGATTTCAATGAAATGTGAACTAATATGCAAGAAAAAAAACCTTAAATAGTAAAAAGATACAATGATTAATGATTCAAAGTGATTCCACACAAACAATGGAATACACTGACAATTTCCACACAAATAGTAATAAATGATATAGTTCACACAAATAGTGATGTATGATGAGTTTTCACTCAACTAATGATATATGATGAGTTTTCATTCAAATAGTGAAATATGAGTTTTCTCTCAAATAGTGAAATACGAGTTTTCACTCATATAGTGAAATATGATATGAAACATTGGGACATATATCTTGCAGAGTCGAACACAAATCAGAAAGGTCTTCTCAGCCCCAACGCTCCGTCGAATGGTTGGGGAGCCACCACGAACGGTCTGCCCCTCCTGATCTGCCTAAAGATCCGTAAAATATCTTGTTCTCTGCAGACCCATTGGTCCTGAAGCCTTGGTTCTTCACCACGTGCTGTCCTTTATCTTCTTCCGGGCCAACATTATCTCCGACAGCAGCACACTGGGTATAACACACACCCCAAAAAAATTTAGCACCACGGCTAAACAACACCTACAATACGTTGCATATACGGAGATACAGCATAACTATCACTCCGTCCCTCCTTCACTCCTTCAACATTACACTCATCATTCACCAGTCACCAGTCACCGATCAATCAATCACTAATTAGTCACCAATCAGTCAGCTGAAAATATAATATCCGAATCCGTGTACTACAAATGACACGGTCATGTATAACATCACGTAATAATGTTATGTAATGTAAACTTGAGTTGATTATTTTGTACAAATTATATTATCGGGACTACTTGTACAAGGTGATAATCAGGTTCAGAAGTGAACCCCTGTCTGACAAGAATCTTACAATACTTAACGCAACACCTTCTCTTCCTTAATAAATACAACATTATTGCTAATATAACCGTTCTGTTAAGTTTCATATAGGTAAATTAGGAAATAGACCATACCATTGCATTATACGACACAGGTCGTAATTACCTAAAATACAATATAAATGTGTTAGTAAAACAGTTATATTTTATAATACAAATAGGAAAATAATATTTAACTCACATACCTCAACAGCTGGAGATTGCGCATCATAAAGTGGACTGCTCACTGACAAGACACTTCGTAATGTGATGTTTAACTCTACGTTAAGGTAATTTATACACAGGCCATGTAGCCATATACTGCCTGTATGCTCAAGGTATATCGGTTTTTCCATCGTAAGCACTTTGCTCGTGCAGCATGGGATGAACCGAACTCACCATATCGAAATAATAAACGATATACATAAACCACCCTCGGGTAACGCTGTACACAAAATCGAAACCAAAGTACATATATTTAATCCAAATAAGAAGAAGAAAAAAAAAGATAAATATATACAATTCCGTGATACTTGCACAGATTGTAATCCATCTGTAGCTTGTTTTTTGCATGATTTTAAAAAGTGATTAATAAGTTACTGGCTAATTGGTCTTGTGTGATTTCAAAAAAGTGAATAATAAATTACTAGCAAATTGTTTTTCTATGATTTTATAAAGTGATTAATAAATTGCTGGCAAATTTGTTCAAAGTTTCATTTATAAATGATGCACACGTGCTAAAGACATTTGTAATGGTCCCACACAAACAGCTTCATGTTGCATAAAAATACATTTGTTCAAAATGTTTTTACACATGAATTAACTTAATTCTCTATTATATTGAACATTTTGTGATGTTATATATTCAATTTCATAAATAAATCCAGTATTATATCAGATACGCAGAGAGTTTAAACTACTACAATTGTTAGGACCAGTCTCAGTCATAAAGACGTTGGCAAGATAAAGTTATAAGTGAGTGTTGGAACCAGTGTCCCTCATAAAGAGAATGGCAGGATAAAATGTATTATTGGTTGTTAAAAACAATGACCTTCATAAAGAGGGTGGCAAGATAGAATTATACTTAATTGTTGTGACCAGTATCTCTCATACAAAGTGTGGCAAAACAAAGTTACATTTAAATGTTGGGACCAGTGTCCCTCATACAGAGCGAGGCGAGATAAAGGTATAATTAATTGTTAGGACTATAGTCATTCCTGAAGAGAGTTGCATCTAAAGTTATTATTAATTGTTGTTACCAGGCTCCATCATACAGAGGGATGTGTTACGATACTAGATCATATATATATGTTACAGAAAGAAGTGAAACCAACAATTTAAATAAAATCAATAAACAATTTATTTCTCTAAGATACAAAGTGAAAATTTAAGAGACACAGTATTATGAATTAAATCCTAAATAATCCTAAATGTCCTATCACAAGTCCATAAATATCAAATGTTCCAAATGAATTCCAATAGTCTTGAACTTCCTGATTTACCACAATGATACAATCCAGAATGTCTTTGTATGAATTCAAAATAATTCCAAAATAATGTATTAAATTAAAGCCAATGAACTCCTGGTAATTTCAATAAATAATTTATTCATCGGTAAGGGACCGACACACTACCATCATTCGCTTAAATGGTTCGTCAAATGCAGGAATAGGTAACTTATGACAAAAATGATTCAAGATCTTGTGATAAGACTAATTGACTGATAAATGAGCAGCCAATGGAGTGTCATTGGCTAGACTAAATTTTCTGTAGATATGACCTCGGAACGACAACTTGAGAGCTCAATTACCATTGGTTGTCTCCATTTTCTCATTATGACCCCATTTTTAAAATAATGGGACTGGTGTGGCTTCAGTTACACTAATAGCCCTCTGAAACAAACAGGAGATCTTGTTCCTGTTCAAAAATAAGTGATTGTCATTTGTTATCCTGATTAGAATAAAGTGAATCAGTAGTAAACAGTTAATCACTATGATCAATACTTATTGATGTATCATAACCAGGAGCAAAGGTGACCTCATCAAAAGACTGATCAATAAATTTGTCAGATAAAGGGATAATTTTATATCAGCATCATTCTCAAGAGCTCTTTTTTCTATAGCTTTGGTAATTGCACATGCAGGATATAAATAGGATCAATAGGATCCACCTTTCGATCCAAGCAAGTCTTATCAGTTACAAATGAATTAACAGTGACCGTATCTCCAGCTAAGTCATTGCATAGTTCTACATTAATACCATCAATAGGTCTCATGCCAAATTAACATTATTGAGAAGAATATAAACAAGGCCACACCTTACTCCCTGAATAAGAACACTTTTCCTAGAAGAAAACTTCTCAGACAAAGGCAACGTACCTAATATTAAAGACTGAGAAGCTTCTCTGTCCCTTAATATTTTAATAGAGATAGGCTTGGCAGAAACATCAATAAGTGATATAGAACATTCTGTCATGACTGGTTCATAAGTCTCCAAGCTTCCAAACTTGAATCTGACTGCGATTTGTTTGACCCAACAAATGTACTGTTTTCAATACATGACCGTGACCTTGACCTCTTTTGAAATAAGAACATTTGGAATAGCTCTGTCTCTATTCTGTTGCTAATTTTTAAACCTGTAGCAATCAGAAATGACCTGCCTTTCCTCTTTGCAATAAGTGCACGTAGGAAGATATCAGGATTTTTATAAGTCTTATCAGATATTCTTGAATTCTTCAAATAATATGAGTTGTGTGAGCCTATCGTTATCTTGACCAACCTTCTTGGCTAAACACCACCTATCAAACAGTTGTTCTCTTTCTTATGCGAATTCTACACGAATTTCTTTTTAAAAATGTCTTAACCTTTGTCGATATACTACAGGTACAAACCCATAACCCTTCAAGACACATCTCTTAACTGCATCATAACTAGCACTTGCTAGTACCGGCATTGAAGTGTAGACTTCACTAGCCTTGTAATAATAAAGTACAATGCTCTCTTGGCCATTGCAAAGTTTCAGCAATTTTCTCAAAATGAGGAAAATATCGATCTTGTTCTTTCCGCCTACCAGTTCTAATTCTTTAAGTCTATCTGGAATTCTTTCTCTTCTTTTTCTCTGCTTCTCTCTTTTCTTTCTCTGAATTCGTATTTCTCTCTTTTCCCCCGTTGCCTCTCCCTTTATTCTATCTGAATTTGTATTTTTCTTCATTATTTCCTCATTTGTATTTGCCTCTCTTCCCTTGATCTCTCCCTTTCCTCTTTCTGCTTTCTAATTTACATCATTTCTTTTTTAAGCTGAAGCTTTCATAATTCTATTTCCATCTGTTTTCTTTTTAACTACGATTATTTAAATTTCCTATCATCCTAAAATATTTTTTGTTCAAACAGTCGTATGAGCACTTTGTAATTCCAATAAATAATTTAAATAAATGATTCCTATCAAATGAAATATAAACACAACCGTACAAACTTAGGCAGACTGAATTTAAAATAAGAACATAAACATGAGTAGGAACATTTATCTTCTTGTATACATTCACACGACTCTGTTTTAACTCTATGTCAATACATTCCTACTTGATTGATCTCTAAATACCTCTCGACCTGTCTTATGTCGCAATACTCAATTACCAATGAAAATTTACCCCAAACTGTAAAGGGGCTCATTATCAAGACTTGGTCGAGAACCCGAACTCAGTTACACAAGCTATTTATAGCATCATTAACTTACAATATAATTTTCAATAATGGAGAAACAATAGCTAATATAATATGTTGCTTACTCACGATCATTGCAATATGCAATCATGGACAAAAAGTAAACACACAATATTGATATACATAACAATTACGTGTACATGGATGTGATTGACTGAATTTGTCAATCCAAATAGTCCTTGTAAGATTTAGATCCGTCTTCTTAATATGTTTATGTCATTCACATGTTAAACGATTTTGATTATTAGCAAAGTATACGCATGTTTGTGGTTTAACCTTGCATCTATCAGATGAACAGAGATTGCTTCCAATCTGGATACAGGATTTCTATCGGATCGTAACCCATCATTTGATAAAATAAGCTTATGTCACCATCGTCTTAGACATTTGCAAATATAGCTTTCATATCTAACGAGCCTACCTTGCCGTGAACAAAAACGACCGCTTGCGAAAACTAAAACGATAAGCTATTTCAGTCCTCAACGCAACCTTTATTAAAATTGGTCCTCTGTACTAGCTGTCATTACAAGAAATGAAGACAAATATTTTACATACTAGACTGACAAATGTTGATGGAACCGTTTTTGCCAACATCGACGCTATGTTTTCATATTGTGATAATGTAATGTGAATAATTCCGTAAGTAAGTAAATAAAGATCATTCATTATTTAATTGAAACGAAACTAACATAGTCAACATAACTAACATAATCAATCAACAATCAAAATATAGTCGCTTGATGTAGATCAGCTTTTGACTAATGCCTTAAAGGGAGACAAAATTCGAGGAAATGAAGAGAGAATGAGGTAGGGGATGCCAAATTTACGCCTATTGTGGAAGCAGCACGTAAAAAAATTGTTCAGATGTCAATGAGTATTAGACGGAATCCAAGCCAACACAGATATACAACAAATATGACATAATTCTTCAACGTTTACGTATTTAAACTTGATCCACAAAATTAAGTGGAATACACATTTTGCTGGCATGTTTGTTGGACTATTCTATACTTGTCATTTACCATGACTAGATACAATTACCTCACGATAGAGGAGGCAGAAGCACAGATCCTGGCATGTGTGAACTACTTACAACAAATCGCTAGACAAAGTCCAGTTCAAAACGTCATACATAGTTATATGTACCGATATCGCGATAATGAGTATTATTATATGCTCATTTTTATCTCCGTTAAGTTTACATTGTCAGAATCGTGCAGTATTTTATGATATTGCAGTCACTTTCACTTCATATTGCACTCAACGTTCACGACACGTGTGCCTAATAGTGTATTAGGAACTAGTTTGTCAACAAATCATGTACACTCACGTAGTATACGCTTTACGTTTCGGTTGATTAAATTTGTTTCTGAATGAACTAAAGCAGATGTTTCGTGGACTACCACATACCAGCTGCTTTGCCACGTTAACTTTTTTGATACGATGTTTCAGATGTTTCAGATTTAGGCTATCGATAGACGCCAGATAGGTCATACAATTGATGGGTCCTTACAAATAGCATGCAAGTGACAAGGCACAAAATGTCTTCTTTAACTGGTAATAAGAATGGTAAAAAATATACTTACAGTATACGTCCTAAATTTCCTCAAAATGTGATTTTTTAGTTCTGCAATTACGAATTACATGAGCCATGTCATGGGTTCTAAAGCTTGATTACACATTTCAAAACTAATATAATTTCGACTACATTCCAAGGGTAATTACAGTGTACTTACTGCACTAAAAATGAAATGAACATTATATTCCATAGCGTCTTTTCGATAATTACAATTGAAAGACTTTATATTTTCTCCACATTATGATTTCAAACATTCAGTGACAGAACAAAAACACACTTGCAGATGTCAACACGCTGCTCCACTGCTGAAATCAGATGTACTTCATGTAAAATTAGTCCCAAGGTCGTGCAGTATATCCATCCAAAACACTCGTTCATATTTTCCCATACAAATGCAATAACCTATAAGTATTATATATCGGTTGGACGGGCAAGTAGTTTCAATATCAAAGCGTACAAATGGCGACTTTGTTGGGATGGGGAGCGAGGCCAATCAAGCCACAAGATAGGGATCTAATTTATACGATCTGTTTGGACAAACTTACAATTCCCAGATCACTGACTTGTTTACTTTATTTCTGCAGCAAGTGTCTTAGTTCACACATCTTCAAAACAGCATCGAATGTAAGCGAGATACACACATGAAACTGTCCGGTTTGTTGCGCTGTTATACGCTCACCATTTAGTGACACTCCTTTAACAGCATGGGCGGACCAGTTCCCAATTGATGTTATTCTAAGTGCTATGTTGTCTGGAAATAAACCAGTCATTAAAACGTGTGAACCATGTTCTGTACAGGGAAAACAACTCAACGCGAAATAGTTCTGTGTTGCTCCAAGCAACACAAAATTTCTAAATTGCTGAAGGATCATCAAATTAAATTCTAATACTGGAAGAGTTCCTGAATGATCCCACAAAGGCTGTCACAATTGCCGACACTCTAAGCTGCAAAAATCATGGAGATAAAATGTACAAATTCTTTTGCTCAGATCATGGTTAAGTGTTTTGTGCGACATGTCTGGAGGAAAGAAATAAGGGCTGTACAAACTGTACAGAAATTAATGTACATGCAAAGGAAGTTATCAAAGAACAAAGACCAAATAAATTATTAAATAAAATGAAGGCACTGGAGAAATATCTTATTGGCGTCTCCAAAAAGAAACGTCAGAATCTGCTTGACTTTGAAGCAAATATGAATAAGCAGTTAAATGAAATATCCACACTGAGACAAACAATAAATATTCCTGACTGCATACGTGAGGTCACCATGCTGTTTGAAACTGATTTATCTGCATGTACAGTGTTGTAAAATCGTCAGACAATTCCTTTTCCTTATGACGTCACCTAATCCAATGCTAGTGTGAAGAAATCTAAACAAATGCATGCGAAAAATGTTCATATTCCATTCCTAAAATGCTCAGATGACAATAAGGTAGCCAACAAATACACTAACAGAATGGACAGAGACAAAGTTCTAGGCGTAGAAATGAAATGTAAAGACATTGTTAAGATAGATGAGTTCAAAGTACATCGTCCTAGCAATACCAAGCCGCCCGCTTACGCAGCAATAGGCTGTTTACCTGATGACCAAATTATTGTTTGTGTGATTCTTCTTACCAATACCTCTCGGAATACAAGTTTACCGCAGAGCCCAGACGAATGTCTGTTGTTACAAAAAATGAAATTGTTGTCAGTCTCCCTTACCAAATGAAGATCCATTTCCTACTAATTGGCGATACCATCATATCGAAACGAATTATCTCAACCACTAGATGGTGCACAGCGATCGCCTCTCTAAGCAACAGAGAGCTGGTTTTCACTGGGTATGAAAAGGATAGATATCACTAGGGAATTATCACAATAAATAGTGAAGAAAAATCTTGCTTCTACATTCCTTGACAAAACCACTCGTCGAATGGTACATATTTGACTATCAATTCAAAAAGATTCGTGTATACATTTCATGTCATGGTAACAACGTTGTATATTGCTTTGGCCTAGATGGGATGAAGTACTTTGAGTACACGAACTACAGTCTCAAGGGACCGTCTGGCATGGCAATAGATACGGAAGAAAACTTATTTATTCTGGGATATGATTCTCATAACATCCATCAGCTGTCGCCAGATGGATCAGTACTGCGTGTAATCACAGATGGGATTCCTCAGTTTCCAGTGTCAATTTGCCTGAAAACTTCTGGGAAGCAGTTTCTTCTTACAAGTATATCTACTAAAATAAGGTACACTGAGGAGTCAAACATTGTCAAACGAAACTATGTATTGCAACAAATTCGATGCAATTAGCGGTTACACTTTTGAAATCAACAATCTAGTCATGACCATTTTCAACATGACGGGAGGAAGTGTTTTATATCTGGTGTTTACAGTTAAGTATCATAGATGTATAGTTACTGAAAAGGAAGATCATGTGTAAAGCAAAACGTTTCTTTTTCTTTCTTTTTTCTCATATAATCCAAACTTTCTTTTTGACAGTCCGAAGGTATGTTATAACACATATAATTTTGTGTGGTAATTAACTGCAAAGTCTAAGCATGGTCAAGAGCGATTAATAATTGAAAAGTGAAAATAGTTCTAATTAACCGAAATTTTGTTTAGCATTCTAATATTGAAATGTGTATCAAATGTGTATGAATGTTTGCTTTCAATTGTATACAAATATTAGAACAAGTGGTAAGTCGTTAAAAAAAGAAACAATTAAGACATTGCAAATTGTATGTATCGTGTAATTCTCCGTGATGTTAAATTGCACTTTATTTTTAATTACACTGTATTTTAAATTGAACTGTATGCACTGAATTTCAATTGCCCTGTATTTTGAATTAGCACTGTCACATTTTCCTTTGAATACAAAATTCGCGTGGAGTAATTATGTATATTCACCTCACTTCCCAAGGTTTTCTTTTTTTGTGGGAGCAGCGAATTTTTGCTTGTGTTTGTGTTCTCTTGTGTGTTTCTGTGTTCGGTTGTGTGTTTATGTACCAATCATACATGTATAGAAAAACTGATTAGCAGATCAAATGCTGGAGGAATATGCAAAAAGTCTATAAAGAGAGACGTCATTGTTTCTCGTATTTAATATCAATTTCACGCAGTTTTGAAATGCTAAGGTTTATCCGCCTTCATAGGAATGTTACTACTATTAGCGAAAAGATAAAAATTGAATCTGCAAGTTCATAGAAACAACAGAGCATATAGATTATTATATTATAACTGGATAACTCCCTTAATAATAATTTGCCTTCAAATAATTCCCTTAATAATAATTTGCCTTCATATAATTCCCTTAATAATACTTTGCCTTCAAATAATTCTCTTAATAATACTTTGCCTTCAAATAACTCCCTTAATAATAGTTTGCCTTCAAATAACTCCCTTAATAATAATTTGCCTTCAAATAACTCCCTTAATAATAATTTGCCTTCAAATAATTCCTTTAATAATAATTTGCCTTCATATAATTCCCTTAATAATACTTTGCCTTCAAATAACTCCCTTAATAATAGTTTGCCTTCAAATAACTCCCATATTATAATACCTTGCCTTCAAATAACTCCCATTATAATACCTTGAATTCAAATAACTCACATCTTATATATCTTGCCTTCAAATAACTCCCATTATAATACCTTGAATTCAAATAACTCCCATATTATATACCCTGCCTTCAACGATTTAATGAAGGTCGTATAATGCACTGTACTCCGTGTAACATGTGTATAGTTTACCTTTCGTCGTAGATAAGTCACAGACGTTCTAAAGAGCGAACCCATGTATGGTGCGTATTTTTAATTTCGCATTATCTACCCAATTGCAGATAATGTTGTCCATGACCCGCGATTGCTCATACTATAAGCCGTCAATTTTACTAAATTTAATTATCTATTTCTCCAAAACGACTTATTTATAAACTATTCGCATATACGGTTGGTTAAGGAATATTCTGAGCACTTTGTACACGTCTTCTGATTTTTCGAAACTTCATTTAGCATGTAACTCGATTTAAAAATAAATGGTCCATACTCTGATACTTATTTACAGAATACCAATGTAAATGACCCTTTCTATGCAAAGTAAGGCAACAAAGTCCAAATAGGATCCTTGCTCAAATTTTATTCTCATTTGAAATATGAAATATCAACATTTATGGAATTTAGTTTCGTTTTCGTCCTCTGCAATTTTAAAGATGCCGTACCAGATCCCTTAAGCAAGATTTCACGTCAGTATCTAAGTCAATTCAACAAATCATTCAATAAATCGTTTCAACCACCTTAGAGGCACGAAGAGTATTAGTGAATAGTTAAACAACCTTAATGTCTTCAAAAAAGTTTAACAAGAATAGTTTCAATCTGCCCCTTACCATCTTGTTCACAAAACATTAATTTAGTAGTCTTTGGATGAACAACTGGTTAAATAATACTTGCTTATTAAATATGAAGGAGATTACGGCACCTTTTCATAGTCTAGAAAATAAACATTGTAATAGCATCTTATTCTTGGCGAGGGATTATGTAAGAATTGCGTTAAACTCTTTGATGTAGATTGTAATCATCGTCAGAATGAAGAAATGATAAGAAAGTAAAGGACTTAAAAATCATTACTTTTAATTAAAAGGTGGCCTAATATAGTCTTTAGTGTATTTGGTTTGCCTTGTATAACATTCGCATTGCAGTAGATGTACGAATCCTTTGTCAACACGTCGACTTTTCTTTGCAAGAAAGTGATGTATTGTACAAACGATTTCAATTTTCATGACTGGATGATAATACCTAATTTTCTGGTTTCTATCCTGCACGCATTACGATTGAAGGCCTCGGTTAAGCACATTACAGCTGAATCAGACTACAACCCATGGACAATAAGATGTGTTCAACAAAGATGATCTGTAGAAGAACCAGAACGAATGGTGGTGGGTGGTGGATGCATTGATGAGGAGAGGAAGGTTGTCGGGATGGGTGGGGATTTATATGAAAAGCATGATGACGATGTATTTGGAATATTCCTTTGATCCTATTAAATGAACTATATCTTATCTTTCATGCACACACATGATATTTTGCATATGAACTCACATGTTCAGAAGACCAAGTGAGCTTATGTCAACAAAGTACTTGATAAGCCTTGGAAGCCATGTTTCTGAATCGATTTTGATAAGATTATAATATGGGGTTATAACATGAAGATCTCAGAAGAATTCATTGATGAGCAAGATCAACGAATATTAGTAAGATGGTCTTGCATTTTACTGGTTGACATTGTGGTCATTCCAAAAACCATATTTCTGTTCCGATTATGTCTGACGGAGAGATTTATCTGCAAAGTATAATAATTATTTATCTTGAATAGTTGTTTCATCCCAATGTATTCATTATATCTTAAGTTCCGTGACCGCGCAGTAATTGACAAGACTTTTGCCTTATTATATCACTTGGCCAATTTCATCTTTCATCAGTTTATCAGGAAGTAAATGATACCACTCTGGAAGGCATATCTCTAAGTCCATTTTAATCAAACTTGGAATGTAGGGTAAAATAATGACGTAAGAAAGATTTCTAGAGTTCCATAATGAGCAAAATCCACACATATATCGATAAGATAATATCACATCTCACTGGCTAGATTTGTTACCCCTCAGGAAACTGTATTTCTTATCTGATTGTAATCAAACATATGACATGAACTTACGTTAGCAAGATCTTGTAAGAGTAGGATAATAACAAGAACCACATATTAATGAAGTGCATATGATTGTCTTGTAATCATTTTAGTGACAAACATTTCTTGTCCTACTTTGATCAGACTTGGGACATGTAATTAATTCATCGAGATCTCATATAAGTATGATCATGAGTGACCTCCCCTTATAGTAATGTGGCCATGTGGAATCTTTGTCGGCTGCGCTTCTTACTCAATCGATTTTTAATAAAACCATGTAAATAGGCTCTATACCATCAATGTGTTGGATGAGATCTATTTATATTAGTAAGTGATCTCGTGTCTGATCGGATCACATATATTTTTGTTGTTATTGTTGTGTTGTTGTTTATTTAATGGTTAAAACTTTGTAAATAGGTTGGTATGTTCAATATATTTTATTTTGATTATGTAAAAAAGACTATGCATATTTTTTGTATTTGGAAGTAATTTTTATCACACTATAATAAATAGATAAAATTAATATAATATAAAGTTTGGCAGATAGTTTACATATAGATTTGTTCTTTCAATTTAACATATGCCTGCTTGAATACACTATTCGCACAGAAAATAGTTATAAATGTGGGTTTTGTGGGGTGAATGGGTCATATTTTGGTTGCGTTGTTGTTGTTGTTGTAGGGTTTAACGTCATTTTTCAGCACACGATAGGCTATACATGGCGGCCAGTATTAATGGTGGAGGAAGAACCCGGGAAAAGCCCGGAAAGAACCATCGACCCACGAGAAGCTACTGGCAAGCTTTCTCACATACCCACATTAGCCGAATCCGAGACTCGATTTTGGTTGCGTTGACGCGAATCAAAAAAGGAGGTAGAAACTTTCAAAACGTGAACATGATTTATGTCAGAGGGTACAGACGTTCACAATACCTGCCAAAATATTTACGGAGGGTGTTTGGATGGTTCAAACTTTGCGAAAATGTTTTAAATATGTATTTTCTACATTTGCAAACACAGTGTTCAATATAGAACGAACAGTCTTGAGTCTGAATCATGTTCTTCACATTTTGCTTTTCTTCATTTGGCTACTCACATCTCTCACTGAGACTGTTTGTCTGTCTGTTTCTCTCATACACACAGTGACAGGGCGAGGCGGTAAGGTGTTGATGGCTTGGATGTGAGATGTATTTGCAAAGTATCTGAAATATTGTTTGATCCTAATGAATGTACTTTATCTTAAATTCTGAAACACGAAACTGTAAAATCGTGTAATTGCTTATGTATATAACGTAAGGCAGTATTTTGGACTTTATATTGATCGATCTGTTTTGTTTGCTGATAAGTACAATAAAGTCTTTTTCTGTATACCTTTATCCACAGTAATAGCAGCAGAGGGGGCGAACAGACCACTTGTCTGAAACCTAATTTGCTTAAAGTATAAGCTTCTTCCGAAATAATAAAAAATAAGGTCACTACAAACCTGACCGAGAGTTGTGTTTACATACCAGAGGTCCCGCCCCCTCTGCTGCTATCAATTAAAAAATTATCATATTTAATAATGCCACCAGCCAAGGAATCTCACACTGCTAGATTAGCTCGAGAAAGACTAGAAGCAATTAAAACATTTCTTCCTGTTCGTGATTCTGTTAGACAAAAATTGCAAGAACGTCAAGAAGCCCAAGTTGAATTTGCAGAAGGCACAGAACAGTTATTTAAACCGGTTACAAAAATTACTGAAAGAGTTGCAGAGGCTACTGAAGGTTTACTTCCATCAGTAAAACTAACCGCTGAGCAAACTGAAAAAAAAGCGGCGAGAACTAAGAAAACGAAAAAGATTTTACGAGATCTTCCAACCGATATAGCTGCAGCTCAACCTCCACCCGTCTGCGAAGAAATATTTGAAGGTATTGACAAAATTCGTACTGAAATAGGTGATATGAAAGATCGTGTACCAGAAACAGAAACAGAGCAAGCCAGGGCTAAAGTTGATATAAAAGATAAATTTACCAGAAAAAGTATTAACGACATAAGGGAAATTAAAGACATAGATGAATTAGCTAAGTTTGCCGTGCAAAGTTATGATCAGCGAGACAGAGTTTTAAAACCCGAGTATGCCATTGATGCTATAAGTCGTAAAAATTGGCATAAATGGATATATCGCACATATTATAAAACTGATCAAGCTAGAAACTCTGATGAAAAATATGGTGAATTTATTGAAGCAGTAGATAATTTTACACGAATACAACAACAACAAGTACAATTTTCCTCACCGCAACAATCTTCTTCATCAGGAAAGTCAAAAATCTCTCGACCAGCGCAACAATCTCAGAAGAAGAATTTCATGATGATGCACCTGGAGCAACTGGAAGCTGTTTTCCTTTGGTTACTCAGGGAAGTGGTCTTATTGCCTGTCCTAACAGTGTTCTTTCTGACGTAGAACGACTAGAAATACTGATTGGAGGAAAACGAGCTGGAAACAATTCTAAAGAAATTGTTAATGAAATATCTGATATTTGTCGAAGATTATTTCAAGGCGGTATTATGGATCGCAGCATTTATCGTTCTCTTATTGATGAAATTGCTGATGATTATCACAGCGACTAAACAATTAATTAATCAGTATATAAAAATGATTATACACACTGCTCAACGTGGACCAATCATGGTCAGGGTAGTAAACTCACGACTGCCAAATTATAAAACAAGTTACGGAGATGGACTTGGTGATGTTGTTCAGGGTCTATTTAGAAGGATGGCTCCAAAACCAATACCGATTGCAAAACAATTAGGGATGAAGGCTATTGAGGCGGTTCGTGATAAAATTCCTGGCGCTATTGGTAATCTTGCCAGTAAAGCGTTCTCGACTGTCAAGGACAGACTAGCTCGATTAGTACGAAGAAAACAGCAACAACCAATGAAACTGGCCAACACTGAAGTTATGCCCACAAATGTCAGTAAAATAATAAATCAAGCCGCAAATCAAAAACTAGCGGAATTATCTGAAGAAGCAGAAAAAAAATGTAGCTTCAAGTTTAATAGCAGGAAGCTGTCTTCGTGTCCTTGGCAAGTCAAGGCGACCATGATTTAGATCATGGCAATTATAATAAGATGTTCAAACGTGTATCCGATCCAGCGTTTGATATAGACACACCCGTTCTCAAAGACGAATAAATACGCGATTATCAATTTTATTCTTATGACGCACAACAACCAAATCAACGTGGTCGAATCGAATTACAAGTTCAGGATACAAGTAGATATTTCTTACCCGCCGAAGCATTTATTGAAGTAGAAGGTGAAATTATAAAAGTAGATGATACTGAGTACGGAGGTGATGTTAGAATCGGTTTTGTTAACAACGGTATTATGGCGTTGTTTGACAGTGCCACATACATGATTGATGGAAGAAATATTGAATCGATTCAAAAAGACGTTGATGTTGCCACAGCGATAATAGGTCTAGCAAGATATTCAGATGATTATACAATGATGGAGTTGATGAAGTTTCCTTGCGGATAAATGGACATCAAGAACCAGCTGAAGATATATTGTTAAATTTTGGTCAAAATCACGTAGCGCGTGCATATCATCGTTTGATGTCATTTATGGGACGTGATCAAAATGTGGATACTGGGCTGCAAATATCACAGTTAGATTTTACAAATCTGTATCCGATTTATTACTTTTCGCTGGAGCATCTTGATTTATCCAAGCAATCTGTTGTTGATATACACTTTCGAGCTCGTGTTACTGACCCTCCTTCTAATATAGCTGGTCCACCCCTTATTCGCGGCACCTACAGAGCAATCGCGGTCATACTTAGTGATAAGGCAATGTTACTTGAAGGCGGTAGTGGTCGAATGAGAGCCGTTGATGCACCAGTGGAAAATCTTTAATCATGTTATTTAAAAACACGAGTATTATCATAAAATGCCATATCATCACGTTAGTGTCAGTCTGACTCCTGGTCAGACTAAAATCCTTCAATCAAATTCAGCAAAAAACTGCGGAATGAAATTATCACTAAAGCGAGATCAGATCACGGGTGGTCAAAATAAATTATCATTATCAGAACGTCAACTTAAACATTTCAACAGCGCTAAACAAGCAAAAACAGGCGTCAAACTTAATCTCTCTGCGGGTGCGGTTAAAGACTCAATTAAAACAGGCGGTATTTTTCCACTTCTCGCAGCTATTCCAGCAATAATTTCCGCAGCGGCACCTGCCGTAGCAAAAGCAACCGCATTAGGTGCTGTTGGAACCGCTGCTGAAATGGCATTAAAGAAAGCAACAGGGCAAGGATTAAAAAAAGAGGGACCGGATTAAGATTACCGGGATCTCGTTGGGGAAGAGGTCTGAGGCTTCCAGGAACACTTCGTTAATTACTCCAGCATCAAATTTTGATTTACTTGATGCTGTTAAACAACTAAAAATAAAAAACTTCAGAGGTGTTTTTATGCGAGATCAATTGCCGGACCGACCAAACAGCGCTGAAACAAGCATTATTAATCTCGATGATAATTCAGGACCTGGTACTCATTGGACCGCATACGCAACTGATCCACGTGGAATCGTTTATTTTGATTCGTACGGGTTAGCTCCACCTCGTGAGTTTATCAAGTATGTCGCGCCACTTCACGCAGCGGTTTGGTATTCAACGCTACCAACACAAACAATGACGGATCCGCCAATATGCGGCAGTGAAGTAATTAATGTACTTGACGCTATATCAAAGTCCTCAGCGGCACCTCATAAAGTCGTGCATGATTATACAAGTAACCGCTTCGTTTTGAACAGATCTTAAATTATAATGGTTGATATTTACGGAAGATCTTCTACCAGTAAGAAAAAACAATCCGACATTGATTTGTCGAAGTACGCGACTAAAGATGAACTCGCTGATATTATGAACCTGGCTGGAGTTGACCCAGATGAGGTTGTTCTTTTTCAGGACCGATACGGAAAACTAAAAACTAGCGATATCAAATGGAATGATATAATTCGACGAGTACTCGGTGCGGATAACATTCCTGTGTTTACTGACGGCGGTAGAATCAGGGATTCAAGTATGTCGTTTATAACCATCAGAGATGAAATTGCAAAAAGTGTTGCTAATCGTGTAAGAAACACCTGCGACATAATGACAGGTGAACTCAGTATGAACGGAAACAAGATAGTAGTTTTAACATCCGACGAAGATGCCGCGACGAAAAAATACGTCGACGTCAACTACAATACCGTTGACGGTAAAATATCCACGTTGCGGGCCGAGCACAGCACCGTAGATGGTAAATTATCCACGTTGCGGGCAGAGTATGATGTGCACGTAGGCGCTTTTGGAAGATTTCGAAGAACTTTTCAAAAAGCCGATGAATCCATCGATAAATTCTTCGGCACGCCGTTGACATAAAACTTTCTGATATCAAAACTAACCTAGACGCAACTAAAAAAACATTAGAAGATGTCGTAAGTGGAATTCCTGATATCGTTAACAAAATTAGTCTGATTAAAATTTCAGCTCACGGGCATATTACCAATATCGTATGCACGGTGTCATCTGGATTTGCAACATGGTCACAGCAAAATAAAACTATTAAATATACCGCAACAGTCACTGGCGTGTACAGGCTGTCTGTGTTTAGTGCTGCAAAATTCGAGATTTTCACAACGTACCCATGGCGTCATTCCACCGACAGGTTTTCTGGAGATGTGTCTATCATATTAAATAGCGGAAACGAAGAAGTATTTATTCTGGAACAGCTGATAAGAAATTAACCGCAGCATCTTTCTGGTGGTGTCTAGAATTTGTAGCTGAAACACCTCAGTTGGTTACTGCATAAAATATAATGAGTACCTCAGCATCGTACAGGTACAATCAAGCACGTGAATGGCAAACGAGCTTAAAAAATCGAGTCGAACAATATACGGTAAAAATAAAGAAATATCGACGACGACTAGTTATCGTTGACGTAATCGTTTATTCAGTATCTGGTGTTGTTGAGTCCACCGGCGTATTATTATCAACGATAACAATGATGGCGCCAGTAGCCGTAACAATCTGTATTTCAGCTACAACATCAATTGCAGGTGTGTTAAATATCATTGCAAAAAAGATAAGTACTTGCATGAATAAAAAATTATCCGATTACATGATAAAGTTGCACAAGGCGACGGTAGCATACTCGAAGTTATCTTCGTTGTTATCAACAGGTCTTAATGATGGAATTATATCTGATTTTGAGTTTACAGATATGATTAAAATATACAACTGTGCTGGTATTAAAGGCACAAATATATTAAATAATGACATCACTAGAGCTACTCCAGCAGATCGTGACAAACACAACTCAGCTGAAAACAGCGATGATCTCAGTAGGTTCGATTAATCCTGAATTAAACGTCAGTTTTTCAACTGCGATTCCAGTAAAAGAAATTGCACTAGCACAATTACGAGTATATTACAGCTGGCCAAATATCAGATCGAAATCATTTAATGATACACCAGCAAATAACTCGCTTGTATTTGCTAATAAAAATAAAGATGATGGAACACCTGAATGGAACGTTGTTGGGATACCCACTGGCAGTTATAAGATTGAAGAGATCAATGAAGAATTTGCACGTAGAATAAAATCAATAACGGGAAAAGAAGCAAAAATATCGGTTAAAGTTCAAGAGCCGATTCTATCTTCTACAGTTGAGATACATTCTCCTGATTATGCCGTTGATATTTATCAATCATCGATAAGATCAGTACTAGGTTGGCCTGATATTGCGCCAGAATATCAGGGACCACCAGAACCACGTCGGGATGATTTTATAATAAATGAAAAGAAATTTATAATAACTCCAAAATATCGAGGCAAATACCCATGGAGTCAGACTGGAATTATCCTAATTACTGTTGCTCCTGATGGTGAACAGCTTCCTAAAGTAATAGAGCATTTGTATACCTATGATGATAAAATGAATCCAGTCATCGATGAAGGATTTATTCAGTCATTTTCCGATCCTGTTCATTCTGAATTTAGACAATCAATCAACAAACTACGAAATTTCTTTTCTGACATCACGTAATACTACAGTGATGATGTGAAACAACAAATCGTTGAGACGATAAACCATCTAAATCAGGTTATATCAGATCTTAGATACGTCAAAAAAAACTGTCGTTTGGAATATATTTTACCACGGTGATGCTGATCATCGTACAAAACCACTTACAGCAACGACCCCTAAACGGTTGTTTCTCAATCATTACAAAATAAATGAACAACAATTACCAGCATCTGTAATACCGGGGATTAATGCTGATATACTAGTAAAATCACTGAACGATATTATCAACGAAAACTTTCCTAAAATCATTGAATCATGGGGAAAAATAGCACCACCTCCGCTTGTTCTCAGACATGATAACGATTCATACGGCGGGGGCAGACATGTTTCACCAGGAATCGTTAATATAACATCGACAATCGCGGTTAATCTCGTCTGTGATGTGATCGATGGCAGCTATCAAATAGATCCTGGAAAATCAAATCAGGCTCAACAAGGATACATTTTATACACGTTCACACCACAAGTACCCCCTGGGGATTTGATCGTGCAAGTACCAACCAATCCTGTATATCTGCGGTGTCATAATAATATGTTAACACGAATAAATTTTAAAGTAACTGACCACCTTGGACACTTAATTGACCTGAGGGGAGAGGAATTGATTGTGAATCTGTATGTGATATCTTAATGATTTTTCAAAAATATTTTATTTATTCTAAAATAATTATTATAATCTGAAATATTTTATTCATATATTTTATTTATTCAGAAATTGATGGGGTAAATGATACTTAAAATTGTGCAAATCAATCAGATCGTTTGTTTTGATGGGGTGGTTGGTACTTAAAATCATGTAAATCAATCAGTTTGCTGATTTTGATGGGGTAAATGATACTTAAAATTGTGCAAATCAACCAGTTTGTTAATTCTGATGGGGTGGTTGGTACTTAAAATTGTGCAAATTTCAATAATTATTATAATCTGAAATATTTTATTCTGAAATAATTATTATGATCTGAAATATTTTATTTATTCAGAAATTGATGGGGTGGTTGGTACTTAAAATTGTGCAAATCAATCAGATTGTTTGTTTTGATGGGGTGGTTGGTACTTAAAATTGTGCAAATTGCAATAATTATTACAATTTGAAAAAATTTTTTCTGAAATAATAATTATAATCTGAATATTTTATTCAGAAATATTTTATTTATTCAGAAATTGATGGGGTCAATGGTAATTAAAATCATATAAATCAATCAGTTTGTTAATTCTGATGGGGTGGTTGGTACTTAAAATCATATAAATCAATCAGTTTGTTAATTCTGATGGGGTGGTTGGTACTTAAAATCATATAAATCAATCAGTTTGTTAATTCTGAAGGGGTGATTGGTACTCAAATCGATCAAATAAAAAATATTTCAGGATAAATAAAAAATATTTCAGAATAAAAAATATATACTTCAGAAGAAATAAATTTTAACAAAAATAAACAGTAGCATGATGAGCGGTTATCATTCATGGGTTCCTGCACTGGCCTGTGTGTCTCCATGGGATCCTTGGTTTGAGACCTTTCTTATGGTCTTTTCTCGGCATCCCATGATAGTTTGTTTTAGCCAAACATTTCTTCTAAAAAATTTTTGTGGGTACCCATGTGACTTAGAGCTTTTACATCCACGCTACTGTTTATTTTGGGGGCGTCCTAGACATATCTCCGGAGAATTTTTCTAAACGAAACGAAATTTTAGAAATATTCAGAAGATTGTCTATGCGCCATGTACACAACCCAGGAGAAAATCCCGGGGTTGCTAAAACGCACTCACACTACGGTTTGGAAAAGTAGGTTGATTGTGAACAAGATAATATACATATTGATGATAACTTTATCTTAGGAACTAATTTGTATCAATTTGTAATAAAAGACGTGTACAAAGTGCTCAGAATATTCCTTAACCAACCGTATATGCGAATAATTTATAAATAAGTCGTTTTGGAAAAATAGATAAATATTGGGAGGTAGTTTTAATATGGATGTTATGGATGTGGGCTTACAATACTGCATTAATCTGATTTGTGAAATGATCAGCAATGTAAGCCTTGTGAAATGGGCTTAAAATTTATTGCATTTTCTATCCACTCCCCAACCCCGACTCACGCACCCACCACCAATTGTATGTATGTATGTATGTATGTATGTATGTATGTATGTATGTATGTATGTATGTATGTATGTATGTACACAATAAATTATGCCTGGTATTCATTTTCCCCATATCTCGCGTATAACAAAGGTATTCATATTTCACACAAGCTAAACTGTCGGGTGAACAGTTCTGTGCTAAACTGAGATCAATGTTACCAGTTTAAAATGCACGTTAATGGTTAGGTAAATGAAAAAAGAACCCACCCCCCGAAAGGAACAAGAAACAAGAACAAAAAAAAGACCAAAGGACAGTGACTTCTGGAGGGTCAATGGATAGGTCATATTTTATATTAACTGGGTATTCTCTATGTTTGTAAAGAATGTGTTCAACATGGAACCAAAATTCTCAAGTCTGAATGTTTTTAGTGACATTTTTTTTCACTATGATTGCGAAACATTATACGTACGAGTCAAATTTGTAAGAAAGAAGGAGCTGTCCTAGAATTATCTCAAAATTACATAACTTGTTTTTGTCGATTTTGTAATGCCACCGTTAATCGTACTGGCCCATAATGAGAAGTATGATCTAGCCAAATCGAGTGTTCAGCGTAATAAAATATTTAATTTAAAAAAAATCCATGATTTATTTAGTAGGTCTAAGGAAATATTTCAGTGGAAAGATGTGTGTTGTCACAAGTGGCGAAGTGGGGTTTTTTTTATATAATATTTCTTTGCCATTCCTTAAAAGATTTAAAAAATGTAATGATAAGAGTGCCGGAAAAATATAATGAAAAGGATAATGAATGTTTTAACGACTTTTGTCATGATTTCAATTGTAAAGAAGTTTATGAGACTTTGAGTTCAACATTTAGTGGAATTTCCATCGGAAATTTTGGCTTTGCAGACAATCTATTGCGTCGTAGGTCAGGTGGGTATTTGTATAAAAGAAGTTTGGTAAACAATTATTCATTCATGTTCAAGATAAGCATACGGAATAATTTAGTGTTGTGTTCAGATATAATTTGAGAGGAATTATTTACATCATTCACTGGAATTACAAAGTACTTACTGAACTTTTTTCTCACTGAACTTTTTGGACAAAATCACTACTTTAGGATTGTTGAGAACACATTCGAAAACATCCTGGATTGTATCATTGTGACACATTAGTACATTCGAGGCTAATGGAATTCATTCGGAACATTCTATATTTTTCTCTTGTGATAGGACATACATATTGGGATTTCATTCAAAGTACTGCATTTGTCTTTCAAATTATCACTTTTTATCTAAGAGAAATAAATTATTTCTTCATTTTGCTAAACTTTCTGGTTTCATTTCTTTCTGTTTAAAAACTAGAGTAGTAACATATGTGTTTCATAATCAACACTACGCATATGTGTGCCTATAAGAAGAATATTTTGGACTTGCTGTATGGGATATATACACTCTCCAATCTTTGCCGACATGTGAAGCATTCGATCGTTGCCGACATGTGAAGCATTCGATCGTTGTTATATGCATACATACAGCGATAGATTCAACTCCATCGCCATAAGATCTAAGTCCATCATTTTTGTCTATTTCAGGATGTCCTCTCATGTATACTTGTGTTACTCGCACTGATGATTGAAGCTAAGTGCCTTTTAAATCGCGGGAAAGGATATCTTCTCGTCAGAATCTTGCTATAAGTCTCCTTATCAACATTTTTTATCAAGCAACAGAGTACCTACAAGGGACCTGTCATGAAATTCCTCATTATAGTCATGCCTATGTGTACAAAAGGTAATGATAATTTCTACAAACACACTTTACGGTTATCATTAAAGATTCAAAAACAATTTGCATCGTCTATGAGTCAGACTAATGGCCCTGAAGAAATGATGGAATCCATATTGGAATAATTTGTCGAAATGCGAACTCTCTTTCCTTTCATTATTCTTGCAGGCAAGTTATGTAGAGCACTTGCTACAATGTTCGCAGAGTATCTGAATATCTGTATCCAACCTACGTGTTAGATACGATATTTCTCCCTGCGATGTTGTAACTCGCGTCGCATGATCCATAAGAACAAGAAAAATCATTCCTTTTCGTGGACTTACACGGTTAAAAATATTAGAAACCTAAGTGGGCCAGATATCACCCAACCGAATCAGCCAGCTGATATTTGCCCAAAAACCAAGTGGGAAAGCAGTAGGAGGAAGATACGAATGAGAGTACAACTTTCAGCCTACGAAGAACACGACAGGACTTGTCACTACATTTTCATGGTTGGCCAAGAAAGAGTATAAGGACTTCTCGGTAATAATGACAATTAAACCACATAAGATGGAAAACTATTCGTGTCTAATGAAATAGAGATACGGTGGAGGAATGCTTTTGGATAGTAATCCTGGAATCTGTTCATAGGTATTTTGCAAAAGTACAGAGTTTACATTTGGAGCAATGAGAGCCTATTTCCATAGAGCTTGTACGCATTCAGCTCAGACGTAGAAAGTATTTACAGCCTATATGACAGCATTTTGAAGAACCTTTATCTGAATAGTATTAAAAGACTGATTAAAGAGAAGATATCTGAAAACCACTTATCTCGACGTATGTATAAGAATATCGATCCATTGAATCCTATTAGCAGGTAATTAGTGGCATTTTATTTTGAATGATTGATCACATTTTTCTAGCCCTAGGTGCTCTGCAAGAGGAAAGTCATTTGGGATAGAAGGTAGTGACCTAGATCAGTAATCATCAAAACTGTTATTGACATACTAATACGTACAAAGGCAAACATTTCCTCGATTTTCACCGTGTGTAAAGCAGAATCGTTAATGTTCCGCTTCCGTATCTGTGCTCTGAGTCGTCGATGATTTTCTTTTTCCACTATCACAGTATCGAACTCAACCATACTAATTATTCCATCCTTAATAGCCATCGGGTAGAGTGTTGAAATTGCATTGCAATGTGCTGCCGTGAGAAGTTCGGAAAAGACACGTATTCACGAATACAACCATGACGAGATTAATTCACCCTCGCCACCAGTCAAACCGGTTGCTATTTACTCCAACAACGATACCGATTCATCATCATCATCATCATCATCATCATCATCATTAGTCCCATAGTCTGGAAGACCGCTGGGGCACCTCACAAGACCGAATAAACCAGCTTCCTCTATTCCTCTCGATTTTCTGTCTTTCTCAGTGAGTCGCTCAACGTCAAGCCTGTCCACTCTAGAATGTTATCTTCCCATCTCTTTCTTTGCCTGCCTCTTTGCATTGTCGTACCTATAGTAATAGTTACCGCATTCGTGATTCCCGCCACAACCTTATCAAACGTAGCTCGCGCTGAGATTTCGTAGATAGCATCTACAACCACAGACATGCATTTGTATTTTACAAATAGCGCGGCTTTCTTGCTGATTTCATATTGCAGCTGTTTATTATTTTCTCTCTTTGGTAACATGGAATGTATATCATAGCTCTTATATTAATAATGTAATCACGGAGTATAATTGCTAGACATGCTGAGCTAGTCCAGGCTCATCACTTCCGAGTGCAAGATGATGCACACACACACTACTAACTCTTTTTCCTCATTGGTACAACTAACATGCAATGATGGAAAATATGGTTCCGATGAATATTGGTGTCTACGACAATTGTTTGCATGCGTCCAGTTTACCTAGAGCTATAATAATTACGTCATAGTTCGTTTTGTGCAGTTAATGGAACTTACACGGACAAGCACATTTTTTTTATTAAAACCAGTCTTGATCTTTCTTTTGCCAGTCTTGCTAATGTTGGCTCGATATGCTCAGCGGAGCATTTTGTCACACTGGGCTTGTCGGTGAACATCACATTGTTGTGAAAGAAATAGTCGCAGGGTCTTTATAAGCTTGGCTTTTAAGTCAACGATTGGGCGTTATCACGAGTTAATGCTATTCTGTTGGCCCCAACTATCGATTTCTATCTGGCCCTTAACAAGATAGTTCATTGCATACAACGGTTTGTTAACACCACTCCGACAAATATTCATCGACAAGTGGAACAAAATCACCATATATGTTAGCATCAATGATCAGCTGATCAAATATACCTCTGGTGGAATCCATCACTTATATGTAATAATAAGTCCAGTCTTAAACACAAACACCAAAGACAGTTAAGCACCCGTCCGGATAAACGTCGAGTCCTTCAAAGAACGTGATGAGTGGGAAAGAACAAAGAAATATTTTTATGCAAGATTTCATTGTTTAAAAATATATTTTAAAATGTTGGGTTCGAAAATAGAAAAAATAGTTAAGGTAGAAACTGATAAAACTATTCAATGAATGATTGTTGACAAGGAAGAGGGGAGGGAAAAGTAAATTTATCAAACATATGTTTGTGAAATATCTGATGATGCTATTATTGCTTTTTATAGAGACACATAGAGAAGATCTTTACTGTCATAATCAGAAAATGAAACAAATCAATTTATATCAAGTCCAAATTACTGTATAGCGATTATAATATAATCAGTTTGGTGTTTCGGAATTTAGGATATAGTTCCGTATATCGCTATGAAACCAATATTCTATATACTTAGTAATTGTACTTCAAAAATCAATCTCTTCGCCAAACCATCAACACCTTCCGCCACCTTCCCGCAACCTTCAGTCTCTATGTATATATACAAGAGAGAGAGAGAGAGAGAGAGAGAGAGAGAGATGCGCGATGCCGAAAGCAGGAAACCCAAACCAAATGCTATCAAGAGGTTTTCTCCTACAGCAACAGCAGCAAGAAGAAGAGGTAAGAAAAAAACAACAAGAAGAAGAAGTAGCAGTAGCAAAGAAACAAGGGTGTGAAAAACTAACGGTCAGGGTACTGTTAGACATTTTAGCGGAGTTAAGAAGTCTGAAACAAATGTATCAGACTTCTTTATCACGACCGAAGAGAATACAACCTTCCCAAGCTAAACACTCCAACCCTGTGACTAAGCCTACCGTGCCACCCTTAGTGATTTCAACCAAATCATCATCAACAGTACGCAGTCCAGAAGTAGGCCTTGGCCGTGGCAAAGGCTGAAGACAGTTAAAGTTGGTTGCTTAAACTCACCCCTACACCAAAAAAGGCCCTTTTCAGGGCCACTCCTATATCTCGAAAAGAGATAGACTTTAAATTGCCAATAACTCAAAAAAGCCCCATTTTACCCTATAGTACGTGTCTGTGTATGAGTGCTTGAGTGTAGGTTCTTATTTTAAAATCAAAACACAAAGACACTTACCTTTTATAATTAATTTATTCTTTTATAAATATTTACAATTCAATTCACAATTCACAACAAAGCACTTTACAAAAGTTCATCCACTTCTTCTGTCTCTTTGTTTATTCTCCCTTTTTTTGAATTTCTACACCGTCACAGTCTTTTCCTCTTCTTCCTCCTCACTTTCTTCCCTTCTTTTCTTCTCCTGTTTCTTTTTCTTCACCTGTCTACTTTCTTCCTCTTCTTCCTCTCCATAATCCCTCTCTTCTTCTTGCTCCTGTTGTTTCTTAGGGCAATCTGGAGACCAGTGTCTTTTTTCTTGACAATGATAACAAGTATCTTGACTTTTGTTTCTGTTAACCCCTGTTTTGCTTTTTTGTCGGTCTGGACACTCTGAAGACCAATGCCCTTTCTTCTGACAGATATAGCAAGTATCTTGACTTTTATCTCGAAAGGAAGGAGAGTAGTCCGAAGGCTGGTCTGAAGAAAATTTTCTAATGAACCCTCGCAAAGCTCTGATGAAACGTTCGATCTGGGTAGTCTCTTCCATCGTTCTACTCGGTTTGAGAGTGAAATGAATAGTGAAAGGACAAGACACATACCCGTTATATACGCTGGTCTGCCATGACTATAAAGTAGCCCATGGTGTTTAAACTTTAGTCATTTGACGTTTTTCACTCAAGATGAAACGATCTAATTCATTTGAGAAGAAAGAAGAAGAAAGTAAGAGGCAGAAACGTGATCTATCGCCTCATACCAGAGCTGAAGTCTTGGCACAAATTCATGCCAGTGATTTTGAAGAGGACATGAGTGAACCACAATCGAAACAAAAAGAGTTTTCCTCTAAACAAAGTTCACCACCCTTAGTCAACCCTGAAAAATACTATTCCATTCGAGAGACGGAAAAGCGTCCCTTTAGAAAATTTAGAACCACGGCTTACAAATACACGGTGAAGTTTAAAGATTTTAAGTCCGAAGTACCGTTGGAGAAAGCAGAAGGGTTCATCACCGAAATGTGGGATTCTTTGCTCACCACACTCAAGCGACAATGTCAACCCAAAGAAGACGATCGCTTGAGACTTTCCATACAACACGACGGCTTGAAATCCCCTGTTTGGATCGAGTTTAGTACCCCTGCAGAATTGACCGCTTCCAGAGTCATGGACAAGATTCAACACGTGCAACAATCCAATGACCAGTTTGACATCACCGATGGAAAAGCCACAGTGGACATGACTCACGTCTCTCCTCCTCAAGAGACCGGACAACACAAAAAGGTCTTATTGGTGAACGACCTTCGCAGCATTAAGCGTAACCTCGTCCAAATTCACAATTCTCAAGACCAGATGTGCTTAGCCCGAGCCATCGTGGTGGGACGAACCTATGTCGACAAAACGACACGGCAGAATGGAAAAGAGCCTGGAAAACTATTCGACAATCGGACCGAACCAAACAACGAAACAAAGCAAAACTCTTGTTACAACAAACCAGCCTGTCCAAAGACACACCCTGCGGCATTCCTGAAATGCAAAAATTGCAAGATGTCCTAGCTCCACGCTACACCTTGAAAGTGCACCCTCAAGAAATGCGTGGGCCTCTGTTGTTTCGAAGGAAAGACTTTAAGGATGGAAAATACATTCATGTCTATCATCACGATGAACATTTCGATACCATTACCAGTATCACCGCATTCCTGGGATACAGTTATTACTGTGAGAAATGTGACATGGCTATAACAATCGAGTGCAACACAAGCATTGTGGATCCAAATGCTCAGGATGTTTGGCCTCTCCACCGTGTCTGAGCGAAGGGCAAGAACGAGTGCATTGTCCAACTTGTCTGCGCACGTTTATCAGTCCTGCCTGTTACCAACAACATCTGAAGATGCAAGGTTCACAGCAGAAATGTGCTTGTCAACTCCTGAGATTGTGCCCCACGTGTGGACAAGGTCTATGTACCAATAATGTCAAGTCACACGTATGTCGAGGAAAGAAAAAATGTCACATTTGTCACCACGTTGTGGACTTGGAACACCAATGCTACGTGCAAAAATACCAACCCCAACCAGGGAAAGAGGACGCTCACAAGAAGAAAAAAGGCAATTTCATCTTTTTCGATTTCGAATGCATGCAAGAGACCGGTATTCACATTTCCTAATTTCTGCGTGGCTCATCGAGCGTGCGAGAAGTGCATTCAAGAACCTATTTTCAGTCATTGCCCTCACTGCAGCAAGACTCCTGGAGGACGTGAACAAATCTTTCGAGGACCGAACACGCTAGCCGATTTCGCTCAATGGGTCTTAGACCCCATCGACAAGACGTGGAGCCAAGAGGACATCGAACGTTATGGAGATTGTCATCGTCATGCCACGGTGATGGCTCACAATTTCTCCGGATACGATGGACAGTTTCTTCTCAGATACTATACGGAACATATTACCGAGCGTCCTAAAGTGACTTTGAACGGAGCCAAAATTATTTTCATGCAAGTGGGACAAGTGCAGTTTAAAGATTCAATGAGTTATTTGGCCATGCCTTTGAGTCGAATGCCTAAAACGTTTGGAATGACAGAAATGGCTAAAGGGTATTTTCCTCACTTTTTCAATACCGAAACCAATCAACATGCCGTACTACCCCATTTACCTGAGGCTAAAGACTACGACCCCGACAACATGCGTACCGAACAACGAGAAGCTTTCTACGCTTGGTACCAGGCTCATGCCTCAGACCTTTTCGACTTTCAGGAAGAAATGCTAAAGTATTGTCGTTCCGACGTGGACATCTTACGTCGATGCTGTGGAAAATTTCGAGAACTGTTCATGGAACACGGAGGGGTCGATCCTTTGAAAGAAGCTTGCACCATTGCCAAAGCGTGTTCCTTAGTGTACCGCCAACGATTCATGCCTGAAAACACCGTAGCTGTCATCAGTCCTCAAACGACCAACTATGTCAAACGTCAATACTCGGTCAAAGCCCTACGCTGGTTACATTACTTGTGCGACAAAGAAGACAAATGGATTCAGCATGCCCGCAACGGAGGGGGCGAAAAGACCATCGGAACGCATTCGGTCGATGGCTGGGCCTTAGAAAACCCAAAGATCGTGTACGAATTTAACGGTTGCTTATTTCACGGATGTCCCGTCTGTTACCCTGACCGTGGCACTAAAAATCAGTTTTTACAACGAACCATGGAAGACTTGTACAAGGCCACTTGTCAGCGACGCCTAAAATTAGAACAGGAAGGATACCAAGTGGTGGAAATGTGGGAACACGAGTACGATCACCGTTTGAAAACCGATCCCGAGTTTAAACGTCTCGTGGAAAGTTACCAGTTCAAAAACCCGCTGAACCCGAGGGATAATTTGTACGGAGGAAGGACCAATGCCACCTATTTGCTGTACCAAGTCGACGAAGAGAAAGGAGAAGAAATCAAATACTTGGACGTGTGTTCGCTGTATCCCTACGTGTGGAAATATTGTCGCTTTCCTGCAGGGCACCCACAATTGTTCACGGAACACATCGACCTGAAAAACATTCGACAATACGAAGGTCTGATCAAGTGTAAAGTTTTGCCTCCCACCGACTTGTACCATCCCGTCTTACCTCACCATTGCCAAGACAAACTGATGTTTCCTTTGTGCCGTACTTGTGCCGAAACGTGCAACCAAGACCAGCCTTGTCAGCACAACCAGGAAGAACGCGCCTTGAAGGGCACGTGGGTCAGCGTATAATTGTTCAAAGCTCTGGACATGGGATACCAACTGTTAGAAGTGTACAAAATTTGTCACTTTCCCAAGACACAAAAATACCACAAGGGTGACCCCACGCAGAAAGGCATTATCGCCGACTACGTGGATGCCTTTTTGAAACTGAAGCAAGAAGCCAGTGGCTATCCGTCCTGGTGTCACACTCCCGAAGACCAAATACAATTCAAAGAGAAATACCGGGAAGAAGAAGGCATCACTTTAGATCACATCGAGAAAAACGAAGGCAGGCGATCGTTTGCCAAAGTGATGTTAAATTGCTTGTGGGGAAAAATGGCACAACCACCGTGTTTACCCAAGACGGAATATTTGACAGAACCTTCTCGCTACTTCCAGATGATTCACGACAAAACCAAATTCATGAAACACGTGGACGTCGTTCGCGAGGATTTGATCTTGGTCAATTACGAAGAAGATCTGGACTTTGTACAAGACGACCTCTTCGGAAATGTCATCATTGTGGCTTACGTGACAGCTCATGCTCGCTTAAAACTGTACGAAGCTTTAGAACTGTTAGGGGAGCGTGTCCTGTACTTTGACATGGACAGTTGCATTTACATCGATCACCCGAGTCAACAGCACCCTGACATCGAAGGAGACCGTATAGGAGCCTTGACAGACGAGCACCCCGACGACAAGATTCTAAGTTTCGCCAGTGGCGGTCCTAAAAATTACGGCTACGAATACCGGGACCCACAAGGAGAAGAACACACGAAGTGTAAAGTGAAAGGATTGACTCTGAATTATCGCACCAGTCGAGTGGTGAATTGAAAGAGGCCTTG
This sequence comes from Sinohyriopsis cumingii, assembly GCA_028554795.2. Classification (NCBI taxonomy): domain Eukaryota; kingdom Metazoa; phylum Mollusca; class Bivalvia; order Unionida; family Unionidae; genus Sinohyriopsis; species Sinohyriopsis cumingii. The sequence goes on from CM068825.1 coordinate 102,814,344, forward strand.
CAGTCTGGAAAAGATGACCACTTTAAAGTGACCACCTATCAACCCAACAAGATTGTACGTTTACCCACTCACCACATCGTCAGTCGACCCTTGGAAAAAGTCTATCAAATCGTGTACCAGAAGCGAGTGCGATTTCCCAATCATTTCACCTTACCGTATGGACACGTCGGTATTGGTCTGTATATAAAAAGGAACCCTAGGCAAGATCGATAGTTCATTGTGACTACCAAGGCCAAGCGAACAAGATGAATACTTTCAGAGAAACACAAAGCAAGTTCAGACAGGCACAATTCAAGTTTGCGGACTCTGAAGTAGAATGCGATTGTGAGCCTTGCGATGGGAACGATGCTGTACGTTGTGATCTTAGCGATGCCGTAAAGCATCATGGGAACTTTGTTCTCACTACCCCTATCATGGAAAGTGATGCTGTGCGTGTCAAACCTGAGGGATGCGAAAGCGATGCCGCTCGTCCTCTTGGACACTTTACTGGGTTTCGTTTTAAAGGTGGATGTCCACCTTCACGTCTATCCTCCTAAGGATGTCATCCAACCCTGAGCAAACTCCTGTCCATGCCACCCAACCCTCATCGAAACGAACCTGTGAAAGACGAATATTCGTTTCCTGTGCGTTTGTCGGAATACTGCAACTTTCAAAATCGTTTTCAATCGTTTAAAGGAAAATGGCCTAAGTATCTGGGAGGACCGACCCCCGAAGAATTAGCCAGAGCAAGAATTGTTCTACTTGGGCGAAGGGGATAAAGTCAAGTGCTTCAGTTGCGGTGTGTCACTTCACCACTGGGAACCGCAAGATTCAGCCTACCTGGAACATGCTCGATGGTCTCCCAGTTGTCATTACTTACCCTTAGTAGGACAATATATTTAAATGGATACTTTACAAGAAAACATTCGTGCTTTGCCTGTGGAGTTGAGAGAACGCATTTACCGAGAGCTGGTCAAAATACAAGTCAAACGTAAAGAATAATTGCATCCGTTACGTCACCGGTGTTTGAACCACTGGTACCTGAATGCTATACAAGGACTGATTCAGTTGAAAGTGTTCCATTGGACAGACATTGATCAACGACTCCCTAGTTTTAAAAAGGATTGATTTGCTATTGATGATTCTATCTACTACATTGTAAACTTACTGCATCGAATTCCAGAGGAAGAGTTAACGAATTACCAACATCTTTTAAACAATGTCAACTTAGTGAAAGAGGAAACTTCTGAACTAATTGTAATGTGTAAATTAGTGACTAAATGATTTAAATTCGACACTGGAGTAAAACCATGTCTGTGCAAACGGTACATTTCTTGTGTCAGAAAGAGGATTTAGTATGACCTATTCATGGATACTTTACAAGAGAACATTCGTGCTTTGCCTGTGGAGTTGAGAGAACGCACTTACCGAGAGCTGGTCAAAATACAAGTCAAACGTAAAGAACAATTGCATCCGTTACGTCACCGGTGTTTGAACCACTGGTACCTGAATGGTATAAGAGAACTGATTCGTCAGAAATTGTTTCATTGGTCAGATCTTGTTCAACACTTTGAGATAGTGAATGATCGAAATGTTCATCATTTTGGTTACTTCGAGATTCACCTAGAGCAACGCATTGAGGAAGACGAGTTAAAGAATTACAAAGGTCTATTACGTGGAATCTGCTTAGCGGAAGAGGAAACTTCTAAACGAAGTTTGAACTGTAGGTTACAGTTTGGAGCATTTAAATTTCCCACTGGACAACGAAGATCTCTGGCTAGAAAGTACGTGTATTGCTTCCGAAACAAAGAGACTATAAAAACAGGAATCCATGCCACGACTTTTGTCACATGTGATTGAACAGATTCCGTGGAAGGAACTCAATGACCATATTCAAACCGTGGATCATTACCATCAATTATTCCAAGAACTGTATCCAATCAATTTGGGACGACGCATAGTGTGTGTATTAGTAACTTGTTTTCTGGGATTTCGTTTACCAGCCGGTTCCTTGTGGACTCTTCACGAACAGTACTTACCATCCAAATGTCCTTAAATGGTTACGAAAGACTCCTTTTGCTCAAAGGCTTGCGTTTTCATCTGGATACTTCTCGATCTCTACGGTAAAAAAAAGATTCGTCAACTTTTAGCTACCGAAGACGTGTATGACGATGTGTGTGTAGCTTGTGACTTACACCCCCATTGGACAGATGTCCGTGCCTGGAAAAAAGGGGGCTTTGAGGCTTGGACCCAAGAAGTGGCCCAGTATGCACGAGAGTTGTTCAAGGAAAAAAGTCACTTTTCAAACAGTGTTAGTGACAGTGCCAGAAGAAGAACCCGTCACCCAGGATAGGACTGTCGTGGACAACCCTGAAAGACCCTTTCGGAAGGACACTTGTATGACCTTACCCCCAATAGAACTGGTCAGAACATTACCCAAAACATGTTGTACAGACACTTGTTTTTATTCCACGTTAATGGTTTTCATGTGCCTTTTATCGTTGTACTTAAGCCTTTGGCTTTTATGTATTTTTGTCTTTCGCATTCATGTTTAAAACATTCAATAAACATGTTCTGAAAAAAGTATATAAACTCTCGTCTTGTTTGTTTTCGTGTCACAAGTGACATTCCTGACACCATGGCTACCTCTGCTGTCTCTGCTCCCTCTTCCTCCACTGTCAAAGTCATCGACGAACACTTAGATCGTGCCAGTTGGGAGGCTTTGTATCTTCGCCATCCCTTTAACATGCTCATTGCTGGACCTAGTGGTTCAGGCAAAACCGAATTCGTCAAACGTTTGATCGAACATAAACATCATTTGATCGATCGACCACCTCAACGCATCGTGTGGTGTTACAAAGAGTGGCAATCGGCGTACAGCCTCTTGCGAGAAAGTCAAGGCGATTCCATCGTTTTTGTGGAAGGCATTCCTAAAGAAGACGACGGAATCGTTTCTGACTCCCGTCAAACCCATTTGGTCATTTTCGACGACATGTTAGGAGAAGACGAAGAAGAAATTAAACTGTGGTTCACGCGCAAACGGCTTCATCGTAATGCCAGTGTCGTTTACATCACCCAAAATTTGTTTCAACAAAGTAAAGCCCATTGCACCATCAGTCTCAATGCGCATTACGTGGTCTTATTTAAAAGCCCTCGAGATAAATCGCAAGTGCAAGTCTTAGCTAAACAGTTAGGAACACCTTGGCTGACTCAGGCGTAGGATGATGCCACTCAAACTCCACACGCTTATTTACTCGTCGATTTGAAACCTACGACCCCCGATAATTTGCGATTTCGTACCCAATTGTTTCACCACTGGGGCCAAGACGGAGGGCCTGTCCTGTCTCCGTCCTCGACTTAACCGCACCAAAAAATTCTATACAAACCTCAAATACTTTTCGTCTGTCTCACACAACGTCAACATGACGTCCCTTCAATAACATCTCCCCGTCAAATTGATTTGTGCCTTGCATGGCATCAGTCGAGAAAAAAAAACCACAAATACGGGCTCGTGTCTTAGAAGCTAGTCTCAAAGAAGTCTTACGATGGTTCACGGTGCCAGCACGTCAATTACTACAAGGGGTCATTCAGATTCCTCATCAAACCAAACGATTTTTGATCGAAACAAAGTCGCTTTGACCCAACTGGCCGATCCCCGCATCGACACTCAAACCAAAAACAAATCATTTTGAAACCTGGAGGGAGCGGTACTCTAGGAGGGGTCATCATTCGCTCTCTCTTAAGATGGGATCCTAGTGCTCCCAAAGTTCTCCCCAAGAAAAAAGTCAAACGAAGCTCCAAGAAGAAGAAAACGAGCCACGGTGTCAAGACCAGGTCCCCAAGGAGACCCGTGTCTCCAAGAACTTCTCCAGTGGCGGGACCCTCCTCTTACCAGACACCACCCCGGAAAAAGAAAAGCCCCCAGAAAAAGAAGCAGAGAAAAAGTCCCCAGAAAAAGAAAAGTCCACAAAAAACTAGTCGCAAGAGAGGCACTTCGGCAGGACCCTCCAATTTAGTGGCAGTGGCCGCTGCTCACAAAGTACCTTCTCCCAAAATCAAAGTCAAGAAAGATCGGGCATGTTACAAAGTTTACTGGATTTGTCCAAGCAAGAACTTACTCGATTTAGTCCGTTACGTACCCCTGCACGACATGTCATGCCTGTCCTGAAGTTAATACGACGTAAAGACAATCAGTGGCGACGCGTTCCAGTATAAAAAAGGTGTGTGACCGAATAGGGGTTTCAGTGTTTTGGTGCTCCTGAAGATGTCACCCTCCAGAAAACATCCCTCTTCTAAACAACCCCAAGGAAAGAAAAGGAAAGGACTGCCTCCTCGTTTAGTCAAACATGGGGACATGTTATCTGTCCTGTCCAAAGCTTATCCACCCTTACGAAAAAACCTCATTCAATCAGCCTCCAAAGAGGTCATCGATACCGTGTGCGAATGTTGTTTGAACGTCTTGAAAGGCACGATCCCTTTTTCCAAACACCAGAAACAATGCTTAGGCAAACATCGTCACGTTCTTCGCCAAATGGTTCAAATTAAAATTTCCATTGGACAAAAGAAGAAGATGTTGGTCCAACGTGGAGGAATTTTACTCCTCTTGTTAGGCCCATTACTGAGAGGAGTCTTGGGAACCATGTTGAGAGGACTGATGGGAGCAAGATAAAAAGGCCCTCTGAAGTCCCAAGATCTCAGAATCGACCCCTGACATCCCATGGAAGGACGAAAACTAGCTTTAGTGCCTTACAAACGATGGATGGAATACCATCGTTGGCAAGAACAACGCACCCCGCATTTACCTCCCAATCCCAATTTGAGCGAGATGTCCCAGTTACAACACGAAATGCAGTCCTTGATGGATCGCCAAGATTTGTCCAAAACAGAAAAATCGCAAAAGTACGCTCAACTCTTGAAACGACTGCAACTCTTTCACCAGAAAGCCTCAGACGAGACAGCTCTTCCCACTCTGAAAGATTTTAAGACCTTGATGAAAAGTCCAGCACCATCACCACTACCACCACCACTGCCAGTGATCAAGACAGAAAAAGGAGAAGAAGAAGAAGGGTTTCAAACTCCACCAGAAAAAGTACGCAAGTTGACAACACCACCTACCTCAAGAATTGGATGGATTAAAAAGATGATGACCACCCCTTCTTCATCAGAAGAGAAAAAGAAGGTGAAGACAGAAGTGAAACAAGAAAAGATATCCCCTGTTCAGACATCCTCCTCTGCGACACCTATTGCCGGTCGCACACGCAAAGCATTGCAATCCAAGAAAATACCCCAAGAGAAAAAGAGTAGCATACTCCAAGAGTGGGTGCCTTATTAACAAACAAACAAACAAAAAATGGAAAAGGTGTTTGCCAGCATTTACTACGATCACTCCCATCCTGCAGGTTACGCAGGAGTTCAAAAATTGTATCGTGCTGCCAAAACGCGACTGAAAAGTCTCCGTTTACCGCAAGTGCAACGATGGTTACAAGAACAAGCTACCTACACTTTACACAAACCCATTCGAATTGTTTCGTGTCACTGGACGAGTGCATGGCCGTCAACCTGCCGTCTATAAATTAGAAGACATGAACGGAGAAGTGCTCAAAGGAACGTTTTATTTGTCCGAGTTACAACGTGTCACCAAAAAGAAGACGACGTGTACGACATCGAAAGCATTCTCGAACGCAGAACCCGTAAAGTGGGTAAACGACGTGTCAAAGAAGTCAAAGTACGTTGGAAAGGATATCCACCCAGTTTTGATTCTTGGATCGACGCTTCGCAAGTCATCGACTATAAAAAGAAGTGACCATCATGCCCTTTCACACAGACGCAGCTACGTCGACCACTCCTTCACCCAGTTCTTCTCTGCAAGATTTACAAAAACAACCCTTGTGGGTGTGGTGTGGAGAACGTGTGCCTAAAACGCAAATCGTTTTTTCTGCCAAATCTTCGTGGTGTATTGTGTCATCGGGGCAGCCATTGCCAATTTGAGTTTGCAACAAGGAGACAAACAATTGTGGACCATTTTATTGAGCAGTTGCATCGGTTACCTGCTTCCCAATCCCTCCCTGAAACTCTCTTCGAACGGGAACAACGGGAACCTTGTGTCCAGTGCCAGTGTCAGTCACCACTCCAATAACAACAACAACAACAACCCCATTTTGGGCGGAGACACTCCTCTGACGTCCAGTAACCCCTCGGACAGCCACAGAGCTCTGGAATTATGAGTCACCAAAACCAATTTTACTTAACCTTACCCAGTGACAGTTCCATGGAGGTGTTTCCAAACAACACATTGTGCTGTTACACGGCCAAATTACCTCAGGCCATCCAATTAGATCACGAAGCCCATTGGGAAGTGGCTTTGGTAGAAATCATTCACCCGACCCAAGTCCTCAATGTCCTTCCTAATCAAATTTTTTTAACGGTGGAAGTTCATGACGAGCAAATACAACAGTACTTCGATACCCACGTCAAATATGATAAGAAAGCCCCTAACACAAAAAATCAAAAGTGTACCGACTATCACTTCATCATTCCCCCAGGCTATTAATTTAGCAGTCAACATTTGGTCAGCACCAAAGCCTCCAGGTTTAATGTCGTGTTTGGGAAAGCTTTGGAGTATATCAAAAAAGTGTCACCCTGGAATACCATAAAGTAGCTCGTCGCTTTCTGATGAAATTTCCTGAGGGGGGTAAAATCATGTCTTTTTTATTTTGTCCTGAATTGTTTGACATGTTGGGCGGGGACAGGGAGATGAAGAAGAAAGTAGAACAAGAAAAAAAAGAATTAGTAGTCATTTCCGACAACGATTCTTTTGCCAGGTATTTTCGTACCCCGGTAGAACTGGACCAAGGACTGAATTTGATGTTTGTGTACTCCGATGTGATGGAGTACAACGTGGTGGGACACACCTCCGTACCGTTACTGCGTGTCATTCCTTTCAAAGTGGATTCTGCCACGACCGCTGACGAGGAAGGTGAAAATACCTAACACGTCCACCGCGAATTTGTACATCCTCACTATTTGCCCGTCAGCAAGTCTTATTTGGACACGGTCAACATTGCTATAAAAGGAGATTTGGGACAAAATATTTCATTCACTCAAGGGAAAGTCACGGTGAAACTCCATTTTCGAAAACGGTTCTCTCACGACTCGTAAGTCATGTATCCAGTGTACCGAGGAGTTGCTCGACAGCGAGGACACGGTTTAGGAGATATGTTAAAATCGGCCTTTCGTTCGGTGGCCCCAGTCTTGAAACCGATGGTGACACGCGGATTGCACGCCTTGAAACATGTGGCACTGACGCAAGGCAAAGAATTTTTCCAAAATGTCATCATCGACAAACAAAATCCCAAAGAAGCTTTCTTGAGGGCAGGCAAAAATGGGTAAAGACCTTTTAGGCCGACGAGAAACTCCTATAAATGCCCTGCACGCTACCGAGTCAGGCATTCAGCAAGGACAAAGCAGAAAGAGACGACGAAGAAAACACCCTTTCACCAGACTTCACACTTCTAAAGCTAGAAAGACAAAGAAAAGAAGAACCGTTCGAGACTTAGACGTTTTCGATTATTGAGAAACAGAAAAAATGATGCACCGAGAATCTTGCGCTTGTTCCAAGTCGGAACTGGATCTGTTTGCCATGCCCCCCACCATGATGACCATGCAAGAATCCCAATGGGTGGAATTTCATCCCGTCTCCTCTTTGACAGCCTCCGCTCCTATCGAGTTTGAAATCAAAGGACAACCCGAAGATTACATCGATCTGAATAGTAGTTACCTGTACCTGAAAGTCAAAGTTGTAGATGAGGACAATACGTCCCTAGATGGCGATGAGGTAATAGCTCCCGTCAAAAATTTCATGCATTCCTTGTTCAGTGGAGTGGACTTGTACTTGAATAACAAACTGGTCAGTAGCAGCATGGATACTTACCTTTATCGAGCGTAGCTAGAAAATCTCTTGACGTACGGAATAGACGCCAAGAACACTCATCTCAGTGCCTGTGTGGTATGGGAAGCTGACGATGCGGGCCAGTTTGAATTATTCGAAATTATTACAACTGACAAAAACAAAGAATACAATGAGGGATTTGTAGAACGAAGAAAAGAAATCATGGGAGTCAAGACAAGTTTAGAACTGATGGATCGTTTGCGTTTCGACATGTGGTTGCAAGAAAAGTATTTGCTGAATGGGGTGAATGTCCGCCTGAGACTGAATCGTAGCAGTGCCACTTTCCATTTGATGGGTAATACCGCTTGCAAAACTGTCATCGAGGAAGCAGGCTCTACGTACGACGCGTGGAAGTGTTACCTAAAGTGGGTAACGACATCAGTCAGACGTTGAGCAGAACGACCGCTAAGTATCCGATAGTTAGCGTGGAAGTGAAAACCTTCACCATTCCCAAGGGGCAACGATCCATGATCGAAGATCATCTGTTCCAAGGACAGTTACCCAAACGTTTAATCGTTGGTATCGTGAACAATGAAGCCTTCAACGGAGCTTTGGCTAAAAATCCTTTCTTCTTTCAACACTTTGGCGTGTCCAAGATCGAAGTCAGTCGCGATGGCAAGACCTTGTGTACCCGACCTTTCGAACCTGACTTTGACAAGAAGAATTACTTGAGGTCGTACTTGTCCTTGTACGAAGCCACCGGACAGTTAGGAACCAACACCAGTCACGGGATTACGTACGAGGATTATGCAGCAGGCTATGCTTTGTGGGCTTTTGATTTCACTCCAGACCAAGGCAGCGACGAGGGACATTTCCACACTATAAAATCCGGCCAGATTCGTGTGGAAATTCAGTTTGCAACCCGAACCCCTGATGAAACGGTGAATGTCATCCTGTATGCAGCATTCGATAATACCATAGAAATCAACAGTTTGAGAGAAGTCATTCTAGATTATTAGAAGTCATGGAAGACTGTTATCCCTCTTTACCTAGTGGAGAAATTTTTTGAAGATGGAATGTGAGGAGACTGTGAAAGAAGAAGTTATCATGATGAAGTCGAGATGGGCAGAACAAGAAGCCCATTTAGTCTCCTGTTTTGCCAAACACTTGGTCGAAAAAATTATGGAATTGATCAAGAAAGATTGCTATGGATGTCAAAACGATCATCCCAGTCAAATTCAACACGATAAATACCTGATGCTGAGTCAAGAAGAAAAATTGAACGAGTATCTGGACGAAGCTTGGAGTCTCATCTCGGACGAAGTCGTGTTGCACCAGTGGTATAAAGACTTGCGTGAACATTCTTGTCCACCATTAACCATTCAAGAGATCCATCGTATCGAAGCTCTCCTGAATCAGAGTGGGGAGACGAAGCGAAGAAACGGTTATTTGTCAGAAATTTTCAAGCAAAAAGTCAGGATCAAATTGATGACTTATTATTACCTGTGAAAAAGAAAAAAACCACACAAATAAATGGATACCTGGGAACTTTATTACCTTTTGAACCACAGCTCGTACACAGCTTCTTGGAATCCTGTCGTCTGTGCTAAAGATGAACTCCCTCATCGCAAACCTCAAAATCATCTAGCTTATGTGATCAACACGGACGACAGTCATCTCCCAGGAACCCACTGGGTAGCCGTCTACTTTCCTCAAGAAGGATGTGTGGAATATTTCGATTCGTATGGATTGCCTCCTTTGGAAGACGATATCATTGACTTTATGAGAAGAAATGCTCAGACCACCCGATTCAATAATGTGAAATTACAAGGCACAGATTCCTTGGTGTGTGGACAATATTGTGTGTATTTTCTTCATCATGGCAGTCGGGGCTATTTATTAGAACATTTAGTGACTCAGTTTGATCCTCGTTCTTCTTCTAGAAACGACGTGAAAGTAGATAGATGGTTTTGTGACCATTATACTGGTCTTTTGTCTCAAGCTAGGAAACGTAGTGTCCATCAATGGCCTAATGACTTCCAACAGTGGAAATCACAATTTCATTCACAACGTTGCCAGCCCTATCCAAAATGATGTGTTAGTTGAAAAAAATGTTTGTCAATTGAAAAAATGTTTGATGTTATATTGTTGGATTATTGTTAAAAATGTTATAGTTGTTTGTTAGTGTTAAGTGATTTTGAATAAAAAAAGGTTGTTTTGAAGAAAAAAATGCCTTTGTCGTTTGTTTGGCTATAGGAATCTTGATTCATGCTCTTTGACTTCTTACTATCCCTCTCATGACACTCATTAAACGTTCCGGCTCGAAAACCGTGTGGGGATGTTTTCCTTCACGTCCGCGCTTTGACTTTAAAAACCGGGGTAGTTTCCAGTCTAACCATCATCATCATAGTCTGCAGCGAACACAGAAGGAGTAACACTTAGCAATGGAGCTAGCGACGGAAATACTTATCCCAGAACAGGCGTTGAGCGTAATCCACGGACTAGGTCTGAAGATATTCTCCCGCTGGAGCTTACGAGCTCAACATAAGAGAACAGCACTCTTATTGATATGGGAAGAAAAAGAAATAGAAGAAAGAAGAATTAGGCCCAGGTATCGACGTGCAGGGAATCAACAGCAGCAACTACAGAGGGAGCAGAAATTGCAGACCCAGTATGCTAGCAGACCCACCACAACGAGTACCACAACCATAAGACAGCAGCCGACAGTTCTGAATGTACAACCTACGGTCAACATTAATAGGGCCCAGGACTCTGACCAAGCTGCAAGTTCAACTATAACCACCACCACCACCATCTCCACTCAAACCAGCGATTTGCAACCAACCCAAAGGGCGGCGAACACCAGGGAAGCTTCTACAACAACTACAACTACAGAACTACAGCAGATTGAAGCAGTCACGAAATCACCACCACAACCACCACCACCACAAATTTCTCCGATGATTAAAAGCATACGGAGTATGACTGAGACACCTTTTCTTCCAACTGCGAAGACGAAAAAGAAGCAGAAGCTAAAGCTTACTCCATCACTGCCACCACCACCACCACAAGCCGTATCTCTCGAATCTCAAACAACTCTAACTGAACTGGAATCCACTACTTCAGTCACATCTCCACCTAAACCAGCAAACCCAGCAGATCCAAGGGTAGGCAAACGTACTCTGTACGAGGCAAACAGACACTTTGCCTGGGGATATTCAGCAGATTACGGCATAACAAATTTTTGGCACAGCAAAGAAGAAGCAACCCTCTTCCTAGACGAATTTGGCACCTTAATACTCCACAAATGGGAAGGAGACCTTGGCACTAATATCAAGCCAAGTAAATCAAAAGCAAAAAAAGCTTTGACGGCCTTCAAAAAGAGAGGGGAACTACTTCTAGAGTGCCCTTTAAACCTAGCAGTCATGATCGCTACCATAGTGACAGTACACCACGGGCTGCAAATACAGACCATATCCTACCAGGTTCGAATGCTTGACTGGATCTTGAAAGACCTAACCGATCCAGGCCCACCACCAGCAGACCGACCCCGGAGACGATACACACCGCCAATAACATACTTCAACATGAGTGGAGTAAAACAGGCGGAACCATCACCACCACAAAAATAGTCCTTTTAAGGGCTAAACAAATTGCCTTATTAATCTAATAGGGAAACCTAAATTGGCTTGGTTTCCCTCCTTGAATCTACCAAAATACCTACAAATTTGAACCATTGGACCACCGCTCAAAATTCACAACTATCTAACAAACCTACCAGTGACAAAACTTTTAAATGTCGCTTAGACATATTACTTTAAATAAGGAATAGTAGGGAGTTCGTTTATGTACACTTCTGTACTAGATTAGATAGGACGTATAGGGATAGGAAATTCAACAGACTTAACAGGATTTGAACTAATTGCACAGGTGGCTTACACAATATTGGTATTTTTCTGTCCACTAGTATAACTGGACTCGATTTGAAATAAGTACGGGCTGGCGTTTCGGGAGGTACACAACATCCAGGGCTGGCTTGCTGAGCACCTTTTCCTCCTTTACCACGCTCGGATTTCGTACAAAAGTGGCAAGATGTGGAACGATTTCCATTTGCCACAAGCCCAGGTGTCCTAATGTGACGTCAAAAGCTGGCCAATGGCAGCTGACGTTACATACTGCTTGGATTGACACCTGGGGCATTCAATAGCAAACTGAATTCATGAGTGTGGGTTTGTACTACTCCTACTCATATCTTAGGCCTTACATTTAGTTCGGTTGGGCACGCAACTACCGTCTACGAGCTAACGGCCCAGTTAAATAGTACTCTATGAGTACATAAATGCCTGAGGGGTGTGGCACCATTCCTCCCCTCAGGAGTAATCAAAAATTGCACCGTGTGCAAACAAACCAGTGGTACATGCACATTATGTTGCGAACACCACTATAATTCAATTCAACAACAACAACAACAGTCTAACCATCCATTGTCGACTCATCCTCCTACGAAGATGTGCTCCAGACTAGCTAAGCTAAACGAAGCCTACGTGAATTTGCATAGGGTCAGACACAGTCTGATACCGAAGCCTGAAGAGATAGAGAATGTGAGAATGTTAAAAGTCACTGAAGACCTGATAGAGGGGCTCTTCATAGAAGAAATTAACAGGGAGAAAGAAGAATGGACAGAGAAGTACAGACTTCAGAAACAGCAGAGAGAGCAGCAACATCAGCAGCAACCTGAACCTGACAGAGGCTTTGTCGACTGTCGTATCGACACCAAATAGTTCTTCTTCTCTTTCCGAAGAAGCAGACCTATCGTCGGAAAGCCTATCGTCAGAGGACGTCGCATTCTTAGAATATAAAAGATCGCCATAGCAAACAAAAAAAACCCCAGCCCTTTTCAGGGCTACCCATACCTCTAGAAAAGAAATAACAATAGATTTGCCAATGTGTGTATGTAGAGTTGTGTGAATATAAACACTCACTCTTTTCTGGTGTGATTGTATGTGTGTGTGATTGTAAGCGATCAAGTACGTTTGTGTGGATAGTAGATAATGATAATGTTTTTTTGCTGTTTGACGTGTGTGAAGAGTAGATTTTGGTTTTGATTTGATTGCTATGCGTATGTGGATAGTATATTTAAGTGATTAATGAAAATTTTTAGAATAGTGATGGGTAGCATAAAAAAGTGAATAAGTGTTTCTTTTAGGTCCGCGCGTTGTTTGGTTATGATCTAGGTAATACAAATTTTGTTTTGATAGGTCCTATGGGTTCACGGACTAACACGACCGTTCAGGGACCTGATTAACTAAAACAAACTAAAGAATTACTTTTCTTCAAAATACTGAAATTTATACAAAAGTTTAAATACAATTAATTAGGAACTGGGACGGCCGGATAGGTCCTGTGGGTTCACGGACTAACACGACCGTCCAGGGACCTGATTAACTAAAACAAACTAAGGCATTACTTTACTTAAACAAACAGAAGTTTATGCAAAAATTTAAATACAATTAATTAGGAACTGGGACGGCCGGATAGGTCTTGTGGGTTCACAGACTAACACGACCGTTCAGGGACCTGATTAACTAAAACAAACTAAGGAATTACTTTCATTAAAAAACCGAACTTTATACCAAAATTTAAATACAATTAATTAGGAACTGGGACGGCCGGATAGGTCTTGTGGGTTCACGGACCAACACGACCGTTCAGGGACCTGATTAACTAAAACAAGCTAAGGAATTAATTTTCTCAAAAAAACTGAAATTTATACAAAAATCTAAACACAAATAATTAGGAACTGGGACGGCCGGATAGGTCCTGTGGGTTCACGGACCAACACGACCGTGCAGGGACCTGATTAACTAAAACAAACTAAGGATAAATTCAAACAATTCTAAGCAAAATAAATCCACTGGCTGATAAAACTTTACAAATAACAAGAATAAAATAAAAAACACCAACCACAAAAAAACAACTAGTACAAAAGCCAGGAAGGAATATACAGGGGGGTAGGTGGTGAAAATAAAAATCCTACTCCACTCCTCCTTACCTATCCTTCTCCTAACATCCTAACCAACAGCTACAAAAACTCTTTTCTCTATACATAGGTGACAGCTAAGATAAACCTAGATATAACTATGCAATCCCAAAAATAGAACGCATAAGGTGGTCGCAAGAATAGACCATCAGGGATACCCTTATTAAGACCCCAAAACTTACACATATGAGGTAGTCGAAAAACCCAACGACTATCAGGGCCGGCGGCACAGTGCTGCAAATATAACAATAACATAGATCAATACCCCAAAAACATTACAAGCATAAGGTAGTCAAAAAACCCAATGACTATCAGGGCCAGCAGCACAAGGCTGCAACCAAAACTTATAACTAGAAAAATAGGACCCTAAATAATTACTCAATAAGATGGAAAAACACCAACTCCATCCAGGACCAGCAGCACAATGCTGCAAAACAAACCAATCAAATTGCTGTCACCTATTAGCTAACATCTACCTCAATAAACTCTACCTCTCTTAAAAACAGCACAGAGTTTTTTATTCAAATTCCAAAAGACGGAAATTTAGAACAAATATCCTGGATCGGAAAAACCCTGCTAACCTGTGGCAAGACAACTCCGCCCGAGCCCGACCACTTTCACCCCTTACCAGGGACAGACATCAAAACCCATACGTGCAGTGCACGCATCATAAATTAAAACGCGAACTAGATCGGGTCCAATCCCACTGGTCGCTCATCAATGCAAATGAATGACAGAGTGCGTGCTGGGTCCAATCCCACTCATACAAACAAAAATATAGGCCTTACAATCAGATCGATATGTACACAAAAGTACTTCGACCTGACGGCCCAATCAATAAGTGTTCTGTGAACACATAAATGCCTGGAGGAAGTGGCACCATTCCTTCCCCCAGGAGTAATCAAAAAGGTGCCTGTGGCATCACAAACCAGTGGTACATGCTCATTGCGAGCGCACACCACTATAATCCAACTCAACAACAACAAAAATTTTGTTTTGGGGGATGTTTTCCTTCACGTCCGCGCTTTAACTATAAATTGAAAATCGCTCAGAATTGGATGAAGATACAGACCAAGTTCAGAGAGTTGGGCCATCTTGACTGGTTACCAGAGTCAGAAATAAAGAAGACGAAGAAGACGGGAATACTGGCAAAAGTTAAAAGATGGCTACAGAAGTGGAGGAAATAAAAGAAGATAATGATGAAACCAAAGGCCCTTTTCAGGGCCACTCCTATATCTCGAAAAGACCTTGACTTTCATTGCCTACCCTATTTTTTATTTTATGTGTGTGTGTGTGTGTGTGTGTGTGTGTGTGTGTGTGTGTTCTATCCCTCTCCCCTGTTCCATTTTCATAGACTCATCAGGTCGGGACCTTATTAAAATAGGATCCCGACCCTGTTCCATTTCCCCTTGAGGCTCAACAGGCCCAATATTTTTTTTCCATGTTAAATTCCCTTGAGGATATACAGGCCCAGGGTTTTTTGCCCATGTTAAATTTACATAGAGGCTATACAGGCCCAGGGTGGTTAATGTTAAATTTACATAGAGGCTATACAGGCCCGGGGGGGGGGGTGTCTGTAATGCTAATTCCCCTTGAGGCCCTATCGCCCCACTTCACTGCTGATGTCCATTGACCAATTTGAGTGAGCATGGCCATGAGTGTCATTAGAATATTTTGAAGGTCATGTGACTTATTATTGTTATTGGTTACCTTTAGTGTTTCATTTGTTAAGTGTGGGTTAACTTTGGTTGCTTGCTCTAATTTTTCCTTATTTCCTGATATGATATGGGCTGATTTTTCCTCCTGTGTGTTTTCTATTTGAGTAGCTATTGTTTTGATTGAGATTTTTTCCTTAATATGGGGGGGGGTATGGTTTTGATTGATTAGTTTTTGCTGTTAGATTGGGTGTGTTTAGCTTCATTGGTTGGGATTGTTTTGGTGGTTGATCTGTTTTGTTTGTTATTCTTTTGGCTTCTCGGTAAGTAAAATGTTTTGAGTTCATGATCTCTATGGCTACTTTCACTTTTTTAGTGTACCTACATTCTAGTGATCTGGGGTGGTGTTCTTCTCTACAGTTAGGACATTTTTGTTTTTGGGCATGGCACGTGCCCTTATGTTTGCCTCCACATTGTTGGCATGATCCCCATCTATGTTCAAATCTGATGTGTGTCGTACTCCTGATGGTCCTAGTTTAACGAGCATGGGTAATGGTTCTGTGGCCTCTAAGACTACTTTGTTAGTTTCCTGTCCTTTGTAATTTTTGATTTTGTAAGTTCTAGTGATTTGGGTGCCGTTGGCTTTTAGTTTTTGAGCTAGGGTTTCAGTGGTTATGTCTTTACTGTACCCTTTGAGGGTTATAACTTGTTTGAAAATAGTTGTTGGAGTCGATTTGGGTTGTTCTTTGCATGAGTTGGTATGGGTGTTGTTGAGTGGTTTGTTGGAACTAGTAGTGTTGCTGGTTTGATTGTTGGTTTTTTGGTGCCTATCCATTCTGATTTTAAATGGCCCTATGGTTTCGATTTGTATGAATTTCTCTAGTTGGGAAAGTGTGCTACTGTGTATTATTATGTAGTTTGTCCTTGGTCTAATTATTTTACATTGACCCTGATGGGCTTTCGTTAGAGCTGCTATTAAGGAGTTTGTGCTGATGTTGAGAAATTTATTGTTTTTACTACTTAGGTAGAGGGTGTGGTTTACGGAATGGTATTTATGATTGTTGGTTTTGTTGGATCTAATCTGGTTGATGGTGGTTTTGGGTTGTTGGTGGTTTTGATTTCATAGGTCCTTTTCCTTTTCTTAAATGAGCTGTTGCTTGGCCTTTGGGGGTTCTTTCCGCCTAATTGGTGTGCATTCTTGGTTTTGTTCCCTAATGAGGGGGTTGGGGTTTTGTGAACCTTTTGTTAAGTTAGAACTGGTTTGATTGGTTACTTAATTCCCTAACTGTTGTTTGTTGGTTGTTTTTTTAATTATTGATCCCCGAGGGTCCTGGTTTCTGACTATTATGTACTACTTCTGTCCTATTTTTATTTGTTTTTGTTGTCATTGGTTTAGTTGTTATATTGTGATTTTCCTGCTTTTGGTTGTTTCCAATCTGGTTGGTTTGAGGTGGTTGTTCATTGTTTGGTTTAGGTCTAGATGGGGGAGGGGGCGGCTTGATTGTGTTATACATCTGCATAATTCTTCATATGTCATGGGTATGGTGTCATCTAAATCTTTATTTGTACATTTGGGTCTTTAAAGAAAACTGGTGATATGAAATAGTCAGTGTTATTGCTAATTTTGTTTTCTGTTCTGTGGCTACTGGGGGTCTTTATTTGGCATTTTAGTGTCTTTTTCTACTACTTGGTGAATGGATTGTGGTTTGTAGTCTTTGACTTTGCCTATAGTAATATGAGGTGGGGGGTGGAGGTGCCCTGGGGTTTCTTTTGCGATTGAGTGCTACAGCTAGCTAGTTGTTTTGAAATTGTGTTTTGTTTTCTACTCTTACCCTGTCTGGAATTGCATGCTGCTTTAAGTTGAGACATTTTATGCTATTATTTGGTTATGAGTTTTACTAGCTTGTTTTAGCTTTGTAACGTGATGTGATTTTGGATTTTTAACGTAGCTTTAACAATTTTTCAGTCATATCGCTACGATGTCTGCAATGTGGCAGTTTCTAGTGATGTCTAGCATTGGGGCATCATGCCGCAGACATGTAGCATGATATCCCACCCAGTCACATTATCCTGACACCAGGCCAACCAGTCCTAACACTAACCTCTTAATGCTGAACGCCCAGCGAGGCAGCTGTTAGTACCATTTCTGTAAGATTTTGGTATGACTCGGCCGGGGACCGAACCCACGATCTCCCGCATCCGATGCGGACGCTCTAACCACTAGGCCACCGGAGCGGTGTGTTTTAGCTTTGTTTTTATTTCATAGGTTTAACAAATTAATAAAGAATTATGTTAGTTGAGAATGTGAGTGAGGGGCTAAAGAGAATTGAGAAAATGTGGTTGGCTTATACTCTTCTTGACGGAAAATCTATGTAATGGTTTGTGGGTGGCTACAAACTTACTAGGATTCCGTCCAGGTGTTAACTAGTATGGTTCCTAATACCTGTTTTCGGAGCTTTTGCCTCAGAGTGGTTAAATAGTATGATTGAGTAGTGTTAGCAGAGTTTTGAGAGTTAAGATATATGAAAGATTTTTCCAGTAACTGTGAATCTAACAGTGATTTCCTTATGCTAGAAATGTGTGAGGACACTGTTCAGGTGTTCGTTAGTATGGTACCTAGCACCTGTTTTCGGAAAATATGTGAGTAGTAGTCAATTAAGAAAAGAGGAAAAGTTTAGAAGTTGGAAAGAAGTTATGGCTTTTGTCTTAATAGCCGAGAGTCTTACAATATTTTCCTGAGCTGGAAAGAATGTAAGGACTCAACCCAAGTGTATGCTAGTATGATACCTAGCACTTTGTTTACGATAATGCGCCAAAGAAGGGTTAATTTGGTTAAATAGCGTTGAGAAGGTTAGAAATAAATGAGTAAATGACTGAATGGTTGTAGAATTAGCAATTGGATTTTGTAAAAACAGCACAGAATTTACAATACCCGAAGGTTAATTTTTTTTTTTTTTTTTTTTTTTTTTTTTTTAATCTTATTTCTTTGTTGGCGTGGCGTGTTCCTTTGTTCTCTTTGTCCTTAGTGTCGTTGGCGGGCTTCTTTTGTTGTTTCTTGATCGTTGCAGCTGGAGGTGAGGCCCCGAGTGGCCGAGTGGTCAAAAGCGCTCACCGTTCCAGATCACTGCCATCTCACCTCTGTCTGCGTGGGTTCGAGTCCAAGGCTCGGCTAGCGTGGGTATGTGGGAAAGCCTGCCAGCAGCTTCCCGTGGGTCGGTGGTTCTTCCCTGGGTTTTCCAGGGTTCTTCCTCCACCAGTTATACTGGCTGCCATGTATAGCCTAGCTTGTGTTGAAAAATGGCGTTAAACCCTACAACAACAACAAAGTAGCTGGAGGTTTTTTCCCTGTATTTCTTCTTGTTCTTTTTCTTGTTTTGATCTTCTTCTTCTTTATTTTCCTTTGGTCGTTCCACAGGCTCCTGTTAAACAAAGCGATCCCTTTGCCGCAACACACACACACACACACACACAACTACACGTCTTGCTGTTTCTAACGCCATGCTTCGATGATGATGTTGATGATGATGATTAGTATGCTTTGATCTCTCTCATATTTGTACTCGACTTGATCTTCAAGCTAACTCACTCGGTTGCTTTGATCTCTCTCATATTTGTACTCGACTTGATCTTCAAGCTAACTCACTCGGTTGCTTTGATCTCTCTCATAATTGTACACGTACTTGATCTTCAGGCTGACAACTCATTAGTATGCTTCGATATAGCTCATAATTGTACTCATACTAGATCTTCATTTTATACATGATCACAGCTGGGTCCAAGCTTATATCTCTAGAGTAGTAGCAATCAATCACATGCAAGATCACCTGTTTAGTATGCGTAGATCATGCTCGTTATCGAACTTATCCATGGTCATGTTCACCTAAGCCCATAGTCCATGTTTAGCCAATGAGATGTAAGATCTTGTTTACTTCTGTACATGAATCTCGCTGATAATCAAACTCGACCAAAACCGTCGTATATATCCATAAAGTGTTATCTGCTACAGTGTGAATGAAATCAGAATCAAACCAAATGTGGTGAAAGTTAATTAAGACAGTTACTTTATTACCAGAAGGCAATAGTTTTACTGTCATTTCAAAAGTCAATCTAACAATAGCAATCTACAATACAGAATTTTCCGAAACAAGAATGCAACTATTGCATATCCTCTAACACAAATAAGACGTGTTTACAGTATTTACACGCCATTTAGGTATTCTCTTCGAAAAAAAATGTGTTTACAGTATATACCCACTGTTTATGTATTCTTTCAGCAAGAATAGATGTATTTACACCATTTACCCACTATTTAAGCCAGACAAAAAAAAAGAGGTGCCATCAGAGACCTGCATGACCAAATTCACTGTCAAATCATTTTCTCTTTATTTTAATATAAACAAGATAAACCCAACCTACTCCACATTTTTTTATTAAAAAAAATATCCCCGTTGTTCACCTAACGAACACGTTTGGGAAGTAGCCGGTAAGGGGACGAAATCTTGTTTAAAACTGATCCTAGTTTCTACAAAGTTTGAAAACATTATGACATTTCAAACATTCAATAATATTTGTTCGTTCCATTAGGGATGATAAGATCTACTCGATTTTTTTTCACCACATACATTTGTAATTGTGTCATGTGTTGGAGACTTCCATACATTTGTAATATTGTCAAGGGCGGGAGACTTCCATATATTTGTAATGGTATTAAGGGTGAGTGACATCCATACATTTGTAATGGTGTCAAGGGTGGGAAACTTCGATGCTTTTGTAATGGTGCCAAAAGTGGGAGACTTCCATACAGTTCTAACAGTTTCTAGGGTGGGAGACGTCCATACATTTGTAATGGTGTCAAGGGGAGGGGGACTTCGAATCATTTGAAATGGTGCCAAGGGTGGGAGACTTCCAAATAGTTCCAATGGTGTCAAGGGTGGTAGAGGACGATACATTTGTAATGGTGTCAAGAGAAGGAGACTTCCATACATTTGTAATGGTGCCAAGGGTGGGAGACTGCCATACATTCTTAATGGTGTCAATAATGAGAGACTTCGATACATTTGTAATGGTGTCAAGGATGGGAGACAGCCATACATTTGTAATGGTACCAAAAGTGGGAGACTTTCATGTGTTTATAATGGTACCAAATGTGGGAGACTTCCATACAGTCTAATGGTGTCAATGGTGGGAGACTTCCACATGTTTGTGATGGTGTTATGGGTGAATGAGGTCCATACATATGTAATGGTGTCAAGGATGGGGCACGTTCATACATTTCTAACGGTGTCAAGGGCGGGAGACTTAAATACATTCGTAATAGTGCCCAGAGTGAGATACTTCGATTCATTGGTAGTGGTGTTAAGGGTGGGAGACAGACATACATTTGTAATGGTGTCAAGGGTGGGAAACTTCCATGCATTTGTAATGGTGCCAAAAGTGGGAGACTTCCGTGCATTTATAATGATATTGAGTGATTATAATGGTGAGTCTAATCTTCTAAGCTTCAATTCTAGAGCCAGTTCGATATATAATTTTTAAAAAGATCTTTTCCTGCGTAAGTACCGGTTATATTTCCTCTTATGGAACTAAAAAACAATATATTTTACCTCGTAGCTTCGCAACTCGTTAAAATGTCACTTTTTTGTGTACACACGATGAAATATATCTGGTATGCACGAAAAGAAAAAATCCGCTATGTCCTGCCCAGTTATTCGACTATTCTATACCTCTTAACTAACACCAGATTCATGACATATTAGGTAAAAATTGCCCCAAAACGGGGACGGAAGTTCATGCCAGGAAAAACAGACCCAAACATATATCAACGATTTACAATCAATACAAAGTTCTGTTCAAAACGCTACACATAGCTACTTGCATAGATTAACGTTCTGGTTGGACCAGCTTTTGTCCGCTACGGCGCCTCATACATAGATAACACAATCCTCTCTAAGCTGACTGACTGATCTTGCATTTCCGCTCCGCATTGATGTACGTCGAACTCGCTAAACAGTATATGTAGGTTAGAAGAAGGAATGGTTTCAATATAATTGCTCAACACTGGCGACCTCGTCGGGCTGGGGTGCAAGACCCCTCAAACCACAAGACAGGGATCTGATTTGTCCGATTTGTCTGGAACAGCTTAAAATTCCCAGATCACTGCCTTGTCTGCACACATTCTGTACACAATGTCTGAGTTTACAGATCACCAAAACAGAGTCGAAGGTAAGCGGGATACACACATTTAACTGTCCGGTATGTCGCGCTGTTATACGCCCACCATTTAGTGGCACTCCGTTCACAACATGGGCGGAACAGTTTTCTGTTGATGTCATTCTGGCTTCTATGTTGCCTGGGGAAAAATCGATCACTGATAGAATGTGTGAACCATGTTCTGCACAGGGAAAACAAGTTAAAGCGAAATATTTCTGCGTTCAGTGCAAAGAGGCTCGGTGTCAGATATGTTACGAGCATCACAAAGTTTCTAAAAGTTTGAAGTACCACCCAGTTGTCACACTTAAAGAACTCTTTAGTGATCCCACGAAGGCCGTCACAGTTGCGGGCAGCCTAACCTGTACAAGTCATGGAGATAAAGAGTACGAGTTCTTTTGTTCAGATCATGATAAACTTTTGTGCACAACATGTTTTATGGAAGGGCATAAGGACTGTAGAAACTCTAGGGAAATCAGAATACATGCGGAGGAGGTTATCAAAGAACTCAGACCAAATAAAGTATTAAATAAGATGAAAGAGCTTGAGAAACATCTTCGGAAACTATCCACAATGAAAACCCAGAATATACTCGATATTGAAGCCAATATAAATACTCAGTTAAGCAAAATATCCACTCTGAGACAAACTATAAATTCTGTAATGGAAGGTCTTGAAAGACGTGTCGTTGAAGAAGGCAAAAAGATAATCGAGGAACAGATGGTGAAGAAACTGAATGAAGATATACAAATTCAGTCTCTCGTAGCAGCAATCAAGAATTCGTGCCAAACACTGGAGACTGTATCAAAGTATGGCTCTGAAACTCAGGTGTGTGTAGTCTTGCAAAAAATGGAAAACCAACTTCTGACGTACCAGACAAAAACTGTTGATTACTCAGAAATCTTGAAAATTAACATCCACCTCAATGTTACCGACTGCAAAGGTGATGTTAACATGCTGCCTGTTACTGATTTATTCGCTTACACAGTGTCAGAAAGTCGCCAGACAATTCCTGTTACTTATGACACCACCCAGTCCCATGCTAGTGACAACACAGCCAAACAAATATATAAGCAGGATATTCATATTACAGCTTTAACATCATCAGATCACAATGATGCTGAGAACACGTGCATTCAAATGAAAGACAGAGAAAGAGCTACATACAGACCAGTGAAATGTACTAAAATAGTTAAGATAAGTGACTTCAAAATTTATCTTCCTATGAATGGTAACCCGCCTGTGTACTCTGGAATAGCCTGTTTACCTGATGACAAATTTGTTTTCTTAGATTATGCCAACTCCCGGTGTTGTCTCTATGATTCTCGTTACCAGTACCTCTCAGAGTACAGATTAACATCTCAACCCAGACGCATGTCCATTGTTGGAAAAAATGAAATTGCTGTAAGTCTCCCAGATGAAATGAAGATCCATTTCCTACTAATTGGTGCTACAATCACATTGAAACGACTAATCTCAACAACGCGATGGTACACACTGATCACCTCTCTCAACAGTAAAGAACTGGTGTTTACTGGTTATCAACAGGACAGGTATCACTGGGGAGTACTCGCAATAAATGGGCAAGAAAAGTCTTGCTTCTACATTCCTCGTCAAAACCAGTCGTCATGTGGTACATACCTGACTCTCAATTCAGAAAAGACTCGTGTATACATTTCATGCGCAGGCAATAATGCTGTATATTGTTTTGACCTGGATGGACTTAAGTATTTTGAATACATGAACGACGATCTCCAAGCACCAAATGGCATGGCAATAGATACAGATGAAAATATATTTATTGTGGGTTGTAATTCTCATAACATCCATCAGTTGTCACAAGATGGGTCTTTGCTGCAGGTAATCTCAGATGGGATTCCTAAATTTCCATCAGCAATTTGCTTTAAAAATTCTAAGGAGCAATTTCTTCTAACAAATTACGATAGTATTAATCGGGATACAATCTTCGTATATCAAGTTAAATAAGTAAAACTGAGAGGTCAAACATTGGCATACAAGGAATTAAAAAGTTTAAGAAACTTTGATGCAGTTACAGGTTACTTTTTGAAACCAGTGTTCTCAGGATAAACATTTTCAACAGGAGGTGTTTATATTAGGTATTTCTGATAAAGCGTCTTAGACTTATAATTGCTGAAAAAGAAATTTATACGTACATCAAAAGTTGCCCTTAATTTAAATTTTCACATAATCAAGAGTCCTAGCAAAACAATTTTAAGGTATGTTTGGGTCTACAGTACATTGTGTGACAATTAGCTGGACTGTGCATGGTGAAAACATTCTTCTATATCGATAAGTTTAATGTAAGGTGAACGAATTTTACATTAACCACAATTTTTACCTTGGCTTTCTCGTGTTGAAATGTATATAAAATTTGTATACATATCTGCTTTCAGTTGTAAACGAATCTTTAGAACAAGAGGTAATTAGGTGAATAGAAAACAAGACATTAAATATTTTATGTATTATTTAATTGCAGTGTTGTTATTATTTGTATATTTTCTTTTGAATGCAAAGTTTTTTATGAAGTCAAGGTATTTTTAACGATTTCATTTCCAGAGTTGCTCATAAATAGGTGTGTGTGTGTTTTGGTATACTTGCGAGGACTTGAGTTTGAATGTACACCAACATCTTGAGGACTGGACTACATTGTGAGGACTTACATAAAAGATGAATTACGCATTATTGTGAAAGTCCTCACAGAGTAGGTAATGTCTGACACTTACACTCAGTGTGTATTGTTCACACAGTTTGCGACTCCTCCTTGGGCAGTAGACTGGTGTGCAAACGTCTAGCCAATCAGAAGGTGTGTGACTTCTGGTTGTTTGCCATCCAATTAGAACATCGCTACTGTGCAGTGTCACTGTAAATTTCGTATACCTATATATACAACTCATAAAATAATTACTAGTATTATTAGTGATTTTTAAAAAGAAATAATTTTGTAAAATGGTAAACTGGTAATGCCTGCAGAAAGTGTGTTATTTTAAGCCTGATGCGGCTGATACAGTGCGGTATTTGTGGTGGGTGATTGGTGTGTACATGGATTTTACTGCTTCGAGACTTAATGCACCTAACGTTTGGAAGATGGCAAGACGTACTGGATCAAACTGGTAAGAAACAAATAGATTCTATATAAAATTGTTTATTATATTAAAAGAGCTGTTCGTTCTTTCATTAGTTATCATCTGTGACAACTTGCTTGTATCTGGTTCCACCCACAATGGCTCGTATCGTTGCTTAAAATTGACCTGTCTTATATGTACTATATACATGTACGATATAATACATGTACTTTATAATAACTAAGGTCTTGATTATTATATTCCCATGTCAAAACAGTTCACAATGATGTCATAAGAGTTGGTAAAGAAAGAACCGCTTCCCTCTATCTCTCTCTCTCTCCATTTCCATTTCAACTTGATTGTTGAGAGAGAATATGAACTTTTTAGTACAAGAAGAATATTGTGCTTTTTCTTGTTTTTTTATTTTAAAAAAAAACAGAAAAAAAAGAAGAAAAAATGTCAGATAGGAAAGGAAAATGGAATACCCTTTGTCAGTACCTGATACCCTTGAAAAGTAAATGGTTGGTCCCTTTCAAACTAGTACAATTTTCACTCTTGATGAAACAATATATCCCCCAACATAAAATAAGGCTCTGTACACGACAGACTCGTTGATAAACTTGGTTACCATAGTCTGAATCCTGACTTGGTATCTTACAAGCAGGAGTGTTCCAAAATCAAGTTCTAATGAACTAGTCAGCAACAAGTAAGACCTAGTGATTCTCAGGACTGTGCCAGTTGGAGGTCCTTATCGCTGCATTTGTAGCCAGATTGGTCTGAATATTAAGGGACAAAAACATACACTGACACTCTTTTACTTATTTCTGCCCTTCCTATCATTACTCTTTTGTCTTATCACTTCCGTCTTTACTTTATCTTTGACCATACACCATCCATTGCTTAATAGCCAAGCCGAAGTGTGACTGTATCAGCATATTTATAGATAGATAGAGCTCCCCATTTGTTTGTACCTCGTCAATAGCAAATCTTTACTGTGATAAAAAGTTCACAGAACTTAGTCATTTCATTCTTTGAATTTCTAACCTGACTGTGACCCAAGTGGCAATAACACTAGCATCCTCCACACCTTTTAAGCTTAACGGTCTTTCCATACTATCACGGCAGCATATTGCATACACTATGGGTGAGTCTCTTTTTCCTCAGGCAATATCGTGATGTAGTTCATCCTATTCGGTAACTGCTGGATAATTCTGTAAATTACCATAATATTGAGAGTTTAGTTTTATATCTCTTTCCACTCATGATTATGAAAATTACACCACTTGTTAAATCCACAGGAAAGGCAAATTTGTATTTGTCATTTTTTGTGTGTGCACTTGATTTGACATTGTAAATATCGGAAGCAGAAAAGATAGTATTTTCCTTCTATGTACATACATGTGTAGTCCTGAATATACCACTTCACTGAAAATTGACTTGTCTGTTGTTATTGAATGGGTTGGCTATGTCAGCATGTGATATGTAAGAGCACTTTCACATCAACACGTATATTCCTGCAGAAAATTAATTCTCAAATTTGGAAAACTCTGCATATTGCTATTTATACTTATACACTTCCACACTAACCCCTAACGAACTTTATTTGACTTGGGACTAACCCATACATATATACTGTAGTCAGCAGCATCGCTATTGCTTACATCAACGTACAATGTTGACAACAGCTTTCCTGGGCAAATAAGTCTGTTGTAATATTTGTTTCACTGATGTTCTGTTACAGTGATGCAGAGTTATGGACTATTACATGTGCTATCTCCCTGCTATTATTAGCACATGATAAATAGTTGGCCTAGATTAGACATTGGAAGACGTCACTATCCTGTACCATAAACATATGCATGTATTATCTATACACAGAGCTAGGTGATATTTGACCATAAATATATATTTCCCACATACAAATCTTGGTGACATCATCCATAAATATATGCAGGGCCGGTGCCAGACTCGGCCAGACTATCTGGTGCCCTAGGCAAGGTTAGATTCTGGCACCCCCAAGCCACCCCCGGAAAATATCAATTTCAAAATTTATAAACAATAATGTTTTTAAAAAAATGCGCCCCCTGAAATCAGCGCCCAAGGCGGTTGCCTAGTTTGCCTATATGATAGCGCCAGCCCTGAATATATGGCTCCCAAACTACCAGAGTTAAGATTTGTCAACTTTCGCACCTTCACACAAATCTACTACTCCCCGTGCCACTGTTGTAATATATGCACCAGTAGAAAACAGTGTTTTAAAGTAACAACAGTAGTACATAAAAAACTCAAATTTACCAGATAAATGGGACAAAATACTCACTTTAACATTCCTAAAGGTTTTCTTATATTATAATTTTGATTGGGGAGAGATTTTGTCTCGAAAGCAAAAATAATAACATTTTGGGAAAATCATGATGGTATTATTATAAAGTTGCTTACTTGTTAGTAACAAAACAGCCTATCAGATTTAGCTTGTGGTCCGTTTTAAAAGAAAATGGGCAATGTGCATATGCATCCATCATAACTCATTCCTTGAGAAGTGCAGATAATCATAGACAAAAGACAAAGTTACAGGAGAAGATTTTGATTTCAATTTATTATCATTCTTACCATTATCATGATTTTTTTCAAAGGAACTAAATTATATAGGTCATATTGAGTTAAATATCAAGATTCTGTTAAAGGATTGTTGGAAATTGACTTTAAAAGTAAAATTGCTTTCATCATCAGATTTAAGACCATAGTACTTTCATACATAACAAATTTTGTTTTTGAAGGATTTAATGCCATTTTTCAGTTCTTGATAGGCTATACATGGCGGCTAGTGTAACTGGTGGAGGAAGTACCCTGGAAAACCTTAGGAAGAACCATCGACCCACAAGAAGCTGCTGGCAAGCTATCTCAAGTACCCACGTTAGCCGAGCCTGAGACTCAAACCCACGCAGACAGAGGTGAGATGGCAGTGATCAGGAACAGTGAGTGCTTTAAACACTGGCCACTCAGGGCCCCAAAAACAAATATAAAGGACACTGATACAGCTATGAAATGTATTATAAAGTTATTTACAGTAACAAAGGACCATCTAAAAATTGGTTTCAACAGCTCCTCATGGAATCTGAGATTTCATTACAGTATTCTGAACAGTGTTACTGATGTAGGTGTCCACTGTCTGTCACATTGCCAACACATGTTTAGTAGCTGACTGTTTCAGAGGTTGGTTTGCCTCATCGAAATAGTTTCTAAGGACTTTGATGAGAACTTTCCTAATTCAAAACAGGATAATTAGTGTAATAGTTTTTTTTATGGCAAGTAACTTTTTGTCATTGAGAGATTCATTCTCATGAGAACTGGGAGTTGTGTGTGATTTGGATTTTTTAACGGAGCTTTAACAATTTTTCAGTCATATTGCTAGAACTGGGAGTTTATGACTTTGATTCAAAACAGTGCATCATCAAAATATAATAAAATGTTCTTGAGATTTTGGAATTAATTGTCAAATGACTCTTTAGTTTGGAAATCTGTTGAGAACCCTGCCTCTATGTGTAAGGAGGATATACCTTGTCAAAACAGTAGCATGACTATTTCTATCATGGGATTCCTTATCAGTGCTTTCTACAGAATCAAATGAATAGTGCATAGTTTTTATTACATATGCAGTATTTAATGTGTTTTTATGATTAGCTTTATTTGAATCTTAAATGGTGTTTATGAATTAAGTAGTTGTCCCATTGAAGGCCCCGTTAAGTGGTCAGTAAAGAATAGAATTTTAAAAGCACTGGCTGCATTACTGTTTCCAAGATTAGAAATTAATGCTTGAATGATGGACTACTATAGCATTATGGTTGCTAACTGAGCAACATAACACTGTTACCCTAGTCTTACTGTGTAAGCTTTCGCCCCTGATAAGTATAGTGGGATTAGGGCTGGTAATTGTCTTACTTCCTGAACAAACAATGCCAGTGGCCTAGTAGTTAGAGTGTCTGCCTCGGATGAGGGAGATTATGAGTTCGAACCTCGGCCAGGTGATACGAAAGACATTAAGAGGTTAGTGCTAGAACTGGTTGGCCAGGTATCAGGATAATGTGACTGCAGGGTTGGTCTTAGTCTGATGGGACCGATTTTAAGTTCAATATCATTAAAAAAAATTAAGTTCAACATCATATAAAACTTGTTTTAAAGATTATTTTTAAATACCTTGTTCACAAGGGGTCACATGCATAAATCCAGGGGGCCCCAGCAAAATGATCTGAATCTGGCCCCACATTTGCTAAGGCCAGTGCTGTGTGACTGAGTGGGACAAGATGCTACATGTCTGTAGCATAATGCTTATTGCTAGACATCACTATAAACTTTCTCACTGCTGACATCATTGCAATATGACTGAAAATATTTTAAAGCTACATTAAAAATTCAAATCACACACACATTTCCTAAATAATATCTGCTGCATACATGTTCCGTTGTCTAATTGCTTTGGTCATACTGAAATTACCATTACGCCTTTTTACTTCTGGAAGTATATCCAGATAGAATCAAGTATTTTTTTTAAAAAGTATTTGGACCACCAAGTAGTTCATTTTTAAAAAAAAAATTTGGACCACCAAGAGTTATTAACCACTTTGTTAAAAGAAAATTTACACTTAGTTCAAGCATATTAGGCATATCTCTGCTTTCATAACTCTTCAATCTACTGAACTGATGGTCAACACATTTTGAAGAAACAAATACCTGATTTTATCTGTATATACTTCTGTAAGGAGAAAGGCATCAGAGTAAATTTTGTATGATTAACACAGAATCAAATCTGAACAGTTTTATCAATATGGACTGTATGAGAGAGATTCTTGAAAACTTGGCCTTGTTGTTGACTGCTGATAGGTTATGCTGTAGATCAGTGATTGTTCAGGCAGGACATGGGCTCTCCACCAGTATTTATCAGGGGTGATGCCCTACATGGTATGACTGACTGGTACCCTAGTAGCAGCTTCTTATAATGCTTCTAACTTCTGTTGCATAGTAAAAACATGAAAGGGTTGTTGATGCAACCAAATACTGATTATCCTGACTCCTTGGAAGATATCAACTTTGGGCTTGATAAATGGTCCTATAAATAATGAAATGATGTAAAGGACAAAGTTTAGGTATAAATGACATTCATCTTGAATAAATGGCATTCCAGTTAATTGGTTTAAATATAATCACTTTGATTTTAATGACCTCATTTTACATATTGATAATTTTTTCTTCACATTGAAATCCAATATTTCTCATTATTGTTAAAAAATAGCTGGAAGGATGATGTTGTCATTGTGCTAACCAAAGTCTGTCTGATTATTCTGCAGTTTATCGGATATGTATCATATATAGGCAGAGTGTCATGCACAGCGAAACATTTTCTGTCTGATGTGTTTTACATATCTGAGATGTAGTTTTTTTAGCTTCTTGAAATATGATGATGAAACTACATGCAAATATACATTATAGCTCACCATTTTCACATATTTGATAGGTCCCAATTTTAAAGGTCAGACCATAGCAAGATATAAGATATATGGTCTTAAGATCAGTAACAGAAAAGAGCGAAAAGCAATAAGCTTTGTAAAATCCAACAAATAATTATTTCTCTAGAATGCAAAGTGAAAATGTAATTAAAAGGAACTTATGGTATTATGAATTAAATCCCAAATAATCCTAGAATTACAGACCCAAGTCCTAATCATTTAAAGGCCTGAATAAGTTAAATCCAAAACTGAGGGTGTTACTGTGTCTGTAATAGCTTCTAGAGTGTTCACGTTCCAACAGTCTTTTGTTGAATCACAGTAGTATAATTCCAGGTTTGAATTCACTATGTATTTCAGTGGCTGTCTCTATCCAAGATTTTTGTCAGAGCACTTTTGTATTTCCAGAGAAAATAATCACTTGAATTCTGTAATTTGAAGAAAAAGATTCCAGCCCGGAATAAAATACTGAACACAACTTATATTTCAACTTGAAAGTGCTAGATCTTAAAGCATGATTGAAAATTCCTCTCAATTACAAAATTACATAGTACTCTACTTGACCTCAGGTAACTATTAGCATTTTCTAAAACAAGTCCTAATACCTAATTGACAAGAACCTTCTAGAATGATTCTGATGCTTACAAAATAAAAATTTAGTTATTATTAGAAAGCAGAACCTGGACTATGTGAATTAAACTAAAGGAATTTCAAAACCTAGACCCAGACCCAAACAAACGTATTTACTTCTTCTGTTAATAATGACCCTGATATTAAGCCTATACACATAGAGAATATTTTAGCTATGTATTATTTGTTTAAAATTTTTTTATATAAAAATATCAGTTCAGGTCAAGCAGAAGATGAATTCAATTTTGGACAAGGTCAAGTCCAACATACAATGTTACATTACAATAGCATGTAATGAAATACAAAATTTAAAAAAAAAACAATAACAAGCATTGCAAATTAAACTTACATAACAGCAGAATTTTGGGAAGATAATATGTTAAGCTTCTTGCCCCTGGAGTTAGCACTTGAAATAAATTGATGTGCAGTGCTTAAAAAAACAAACCCAGGTGTGATTAGAAAAACCACTAAGGCTGTGAATTCCTTTCTTGATGGTTACCACAAACAACTAATTGCCAGAACCCGTGATAATCTGTATTGGAAGACGAGCTCATGTATTAAGGATTTCCACTTCGTAGCATCTATAAGTTGAAATTACATGATTATAACATGTTATTTAAATGTATCATACTAGATTGCTTGGACCTATTGTTGTATCAAAATAATTATATTTCAGAACATTATAGCACCATCAGAAATATATTTATTACATACTACAAGCTTTCACATGAAAATAAAGAAATCACTGTTAATGCTAACATCTGTACTTTCAAGATTGTTTAACAAAAGTTGGTGATGACTTATCTCACAATAATAAACTGAGTCCATCTTATGTCAAAACTAATTGTTCCGGTATATCTAAATCATATTTAGTTAATGGCACATTATTCCATTTTTGATTTGATATGTTGCTAGAGATGTTAAGAATTAAATTTGTTTACTGGCTACAACTCGTAAACTTTACGGATGTGATGATGAGGTTAAAACTTTTACATTTACTTGTAGATGATATTCACTGGTAGATGTTGCTGTTAAAACAAATGAATAGTATGTTACAATAATATATTTGTCAGTGTGCACTCAAGACCCTAATGTTAATGTTTCCTATTGTCAGTATTGGTTTCTTTACATTGCTTAGAGTTGTTCCATTTAAACACACATGGTACCCGGGTAAGGCAGTGTTATAAAACTATATGCCATGGTACTTTGATTTCACAGAGTTCATATTACAATGATAAGAAAATTCTGAATTGTATCTTTGGGTGAGTAACCACTTTAAAAGTGCCTTCCCTGGGTTCCATATATGTTTTAATGAAACAGCACTTACATGGTAAACAGTTGAACAATTCCTATTTCAAATGGTATCAGTGTTTTGGGAATGTAAGATCAGAAAGTAAAAGGGAATATTTTGTTTTAGGTAAAAACTGCAAGTCAAGTGTGAAAGCAAAAAGGATGAAAATGACTACTACTAGAATACCAGGGTCTATGGAGGAGAAGGTAGCTGTAGAAAGACAACTGGGACAATTTATAAGAACTGATTTACTACCGGAAGAGGCAAAGAAGAAGGAACATATTATGGCAAGGTGTCCATGGAGCCAGATTAATGGGACATTGCATACCTTAAGTGCAAGTCTAGTAAAATTGTATTGCTCCAACCTAAGTTAGTCTGAATATTCTGAAGGCAAGACTTATTAAACAGCTTTCAGATGAACCTGTTTATGCAACTGTTCTGTTTGTCAGATGTTTAAAATGTTAATCAATGAGATTATGTCACATTCATATCCTTGACTTTTATTATGCATCTGTTTTAAGTGTGTTCAAAGGTCTGCTGCCCACATCACATTTTTATCATTCTTTTGGACTTAGGGGAAAAAATCTAATTGGAATTATAGCGCAGATAACTTAAACTTTGTTTGCTTCTTTCTCTGAATATGTAAAGATGAAATTATTTGAATTACTCAAATACATTTACACTTTACAAAGGAAATTGTCTTGCTTCTTGATGTTCCTTCCAAAAACAAATTGTACAGTTTGACATTTCATCAAGTTTGGAAGGAACTACCTTATCTGATTATAATAGAGATTGTCCATGCAGATAGTAATGATAAATAAGATGATGTTTTCATGTAACAATGCAGCAGTGTTGCATATGTCTTCCTGTGATGCCATTTTTAGATTGAAGTTGATGTCCTTTTGTTTATCTGTCAACACCCTTTGATTACCCTCAATGGTACATTTTTTAAACTTTTTTTTCACTTTAATACCATTGTTGTTGTTGTTGTGGGGTTTAATGCCATTTTTCAGCACATGATAGGCTATACATGGCGGCCAGTATTAATGGTGGAGGAAGAACCTGGGAAAGAACCACCAACCCACGAGAAGCTACCGGCAAGCTTTCTCACATACCCACACTGGCTTAATCCAAGACTCTTAATACCATTGTAACCAACATTTTCAGTGTTGTTCATGAGTGGACTCAATATGCAGGCTGTAGTCAGCTTCTTGTATTTATTCAATAATGACATGCATATTGACTGAAATGACTTTATTTGGGTTGCATCTTTTATATTAAACATATTTGTGGAGATGAACATTTACTGCATGCAGTGAAATATGTGTCATATTTATACATGCTTATCTGGCTCAATTAAATAATAATGCATTTTAACCATTTAATATTTTTCATTTTCTTCTCAACTTCCTACTGTTATTTATTTTTAATTCTTTGGTTTCAAACAGTATTGGGTAGGTGGCCATAACAGCTCAGTAGGTGGATCACTGCGTTTCATAATCCAATGGTCATGAGTTCACTACAATGGAGAGGAAAAACAAATCCTGTATATACATCCTGAATAAGAACACTCTGACCAGATTTTTTCTCAGTTACAGGCAATATACCTTATAATAAAAGACTCTGAGAAGCTCCTGTGTCCCTTAATATTTTAATCCGGGTAGGTTTGGTAGAATTACCCACAGGTGATACAGAACCTTTCAACATAAATGTATTATAATTCTCAATAATAAAATCAGACTGATTTGTTTGATCCTAACAAATGTATTGCTTTCAGGACAGGACTGTGACCATGACCTCTTAAAATAGGAGCCTTTGGAAAGTCTGTCTTATTATGTTGCTTATTTTTCAATCTTTAGCAATCAGAAATACCATGCACTTTCTTGTTGCAATATAGGTCTATCCAGTTTCCATTTTGAAATTCCTAACCTGTGTTGATATATGTCAGGTACCAACACATCACCCTCTAAGATACATTCC
This sequence comes from Sinohyriopsis cumingii, assembly GCA_028554795.2. Taxonomy (NCBI): domain Eukaryota; kingdom Metazoa; phylum Mollusca; class Bivalvia; order Unionida; family Unionidae; genus Sinohyriopsis; species Sinohyriopsis cumingii. The sequence goes on from CM068825.1 coordinate 102,848,595, forward strand.
TTAATCACATCATAATTAATACTTTGTTGCAATGACAATGAAGTGTAGACTTTATTAGTTTTGCCAATAAGTACACTTTGTACAAATATATTTCAATGCTGTCTTGGCCATACTGATCTACTTCCTCTTCTTTAACAATTGATACTAACCTATTATTTATGACAGCATCAAAACACAAGCGTGCATGTAAAGGGAGGGTCGCTTTTCACTTTTCAGTTCTAATTTTTTAATCTAAATTGCATTCCCTCTTTTTCCTTTTCTCTCTGTATTTTCATCTCTTCTTTTTTATTTCCATTTGCCTATAGACCACTCTGTTGGCCTAGTGGCTACAGCATCAGTCCTGAATGGGGGAGGTTGCTGGTTCAAAGCCTGGCCGAGTCATACCAAAGACATAAAAATGGTACAGCTTCCATGCCAGGTGCTCAGCATTAAGGTTTTAATGTTGGCACTTGTTATCCTGGTGTTAGGATAATGTGCCTTGGTGGGACAGCAGCATGATAGCCCCAGTGCTAGACATCACTAAATACTGCCAACCTGCAGACATTGTAGTGATATGACTGAAAAATTGTTAAAGCTATGATAAATATCCAAATTGCACACACACACACACACTCCATTTGCATATCTTTTCTATCTCTCTCTCCCTCTTTCCTCTTTTTGCAACTCCCTCTTTCTGAAATTGTGGTGGTCTTTCTCTTCTTCAAATGAATTCCAGTAGTGATGTAAACAAATTCCAATATTGAATTTGATATGTCAATAGCCTCGAATGTGCTAATGTGCCAACAGTCTTCATGTATCAGGGTGATATAATCCAAAACGTCTTAAATCAGTTCAGTACATTTCCAAAATAGTGATTTAGTCTAAGAAGAATGAGTACCTTGAAATTCCAGTGAATAATTTAAAGAAATGAATCCTCTGAAATATTAACTGAAATGCAACCTAAATTGAGTCTTCAAAAACTGATGTTAAGTCATGCAATAAAGAAGTCCTGTTAGTTCTCCCATTGTTAAACAAAACCCCAAAATTTAACAGAACCAGGATGAAGGTTATTTTGAGAATATTTTAAGTTTTAAACAAGGTCAGGGCTCTTAATAAAACTTCAGTTAAGAACATGTAATGCAGCAAGTACACTTGGAATTCCCAAGAGGAACACCAGTGTTCTAAATTTAAACTCAAGTAAACGTTTATCTCAAGTAATATTGATCTTAATATGTAATCTAAAATCATAGATAAATATTAGTTATGTATTATATTGTTTACACAAAAATAAGAGTTGTGTCAGGTAGGTATTAAACTCAATTACTGAGTCAATATCACAATTTAGAGATACATAACAAATAATCGTAAAGGCCAACACATACAAATTAAATATACATTACAAGCGTTGTTACATGTTTTTAAAGTTGCGTTTTTATGTCAGCGGTATCTAGAGTCTTGGCTACTTCCCACATTTGTATTGAGAGAAAAAAAATCCTTGCACTGTACCACCTGTATAATACGTTCAAGGAAAAACCACCACCAGTTTTGCTTTGCAAAATACCACTGTAACACTGGATCTTTTGAGAACAGTGAAAAGGAACCTGAAGTTTACAGCATTATGGGGTTCCCCTGCTACCATTGGTCTAAAAATGTATTTCAAACTGAAATAGAGTATGTCTTTAATCAAGGAGAGCTGAGAAAGTGAATGGAAATTTACAACTGTACAGAACTCCGCTCCCATCCTTAGTCCAAAAATGATTGATGCATAAATTAGAACAATGAGGAGGGGAATCCCTAGCTTTTTGTCATATTCTTCTCAGGTAATGCCTTGTTTCCGTAGTGGTATTTTACAATAAAATTCAATGAAATTGTTCAGATATTCACATGCACGATCACTTTAAGTGAACTATGCTCATTGGATTTATCATATAAAAATGTGAAGATAACACATTGTAAAGAAGCATTGTCTGCTGGTACGACTCGATCTTGAGGATTACCATGAAAGTTTACCACACGTAGTCTAATTGGTTCTAAATGAAAATGATGCCACTTAAACATTTAACATTGCCAACACAGCATCCATCTAGACAATATTTTTCTCGCTACTTCTGAGTGGATAACCGCACCAATGAGTTTCTCACCAACATACTTCTTGTAATGTCTTGGTCCTAAATTAAAATGGTGCCAATCTGATGTTAAGTATGGCCACCATGTTAAGCATCTTGAAAATCGTTTTCTACCCCAAAATAGAAAGTTATTTAGCCATCGGGTCTTCACGGAAAAACGTATGATGTCCAGTCTGTTCTAAACAAAAATTGTGCTGATCTGATGTCTAATATGGACACAATAGTGTTGCTTTAGTTTCATCGTCTTAGAGGAGAGATCATGAACTTGTTACGATATGTGATCTGAAACTGGTTCAATGCAATATATTACACGTAAACAATTGAATATTGATAATGTCAGATGTTCAAAAAGTAGGAATAAAAAATAACTGAATTTGATGTTATGCTGTCCCCCTCACCTATCTCGTACAATTGTTATAGTTGTAAATCTCGTCATCAGTTACTAGCACAAGTCATCAGTTTGATGCAGAATATAATAAACACTTGTATTATTGTTATTAGGACTTTCAGAATCTACTCGCCTGATGCCAGGAAGAAGTTCATATTAGTCTCGGGCATTATCCGTGGGAAAGGCAAAACAATTAAGATAGGTCGTGTACAGTTAGTAATTCTTTATGATTTGCAATTTTCATATTTTGCGATCTCCCCAAAGTACATATATCATCACATTTGTGTATGATTTCATATATCGCAATCATCTTATACATAATGGTCCATAGTTTCTATAATCAGTCTTTGATCCCTGTTAAAGTGTATAATTTCTATTTTGTAATCTGTGACATAACATGAATATTTGAAGGAAGTTTTGACAACAGGTACTATATATATATATATATATATATATATATATATATATATATATATATATATATATATATTAAAAATAACATGGCTTTTTTAGTGTTGGTATAAAGCAATTTGATATATCAGTACTGTTGGTATATCAATTTGTGATCTGCCCATGAAGCAATAATATGCGTATATAAACATTCTTGCAACGGCACATTTTGTAGTGGATACACTTGGTAGGGATGCGAGTAGTTCATTCGCTCTTGTCAATACACAGTTGCCTGTAGTCCGTCTTAAACTCCATTCAAAGTGCAAACCTATGTATTTGCTTGTGATATAAATATAAGATATATACAGTATGTATGCTGTATCAATTATAAACCACTCGTATATATTTTTCATTGAAAGAATGTACGACAAGTCTTTTATTTTAATGAAAAATGTATACATCTCGTAGTACAGTGACTTCAAGCCCTAACACAACCATGGAAAGATTGCGGGCTGCATTATGTGCCGAGATTCCCGGCCCTACACAATGGGCTTCTCAAAGATTATATTGATGCATGTCGCCTATTTTATAGTAATTAGGTAATACTTGTACATGTTAATAATGTAACACGTGTGAGATTTATTTTACAGGCATGCCTAATACAGCACGTATCCATAATTATTATAGCCATTTCTATTTCTTTAAATGCCTAATCAATCAACCTGAACACTAGCAACCCAATCGGTGTTTATCATTTATTGTATGATTGTTTACGTGAAAGTTACAGAAGGCTTCTCAAAAGTCAGCTCGTCAAAGAGAGTTTAAATGCATGTCGCCTACTTCATGGTAACTAGGTGATTATTATTGAGCAAATGGATAAGTCAGGGTTCTCAAATCATTTAGTTTTAAGAACAAAATATTATTCCATAAAGTCTAACTTTCATTACTGTACATGTTGATCTGGTAGCATATCTAGGCGTAGTAAAGTGAATTTAATAACGGTTCCAAAAGCAAATCAGATGAACGCTTTAGAATTTATTTTTAAAAATGTTTCAGTTCAATGTATTTAACCTACACCCCCCCTTCTACTTCTATCTGTGCTCTCTTAATTTTAATTCTAATTATTTAAAAACCATATGTATATACATATGCATATGCATATATATATATATATATATATATATATATATATATATATATATATATATATATATACAGGGCACCAGACCCGGCCAGACTATCTGGCGCCCTAGGCAAAGTTAGATTCTGGCGCCCCCCCCCCCCCCCCCCGGTAAATATCAATTTCAAAATTTATAAACAATAATTTTTTTTAAAAAAATGCGCCCCCTGAAATCAGCACCCTAGGCGGCTGCCTAGTTTGCCTATATGGTAGCGCCGGCCGTGTGTGTGTGTGTGTGTGTGTGTGTGTGTGTGTGCATTCTAACCCTTCCTTTCCTTCTCGCGTACACCGCTCCGTGGCCTAATGGTTAGAGCGTCCGCCTCGCATGCGGGAGGTCGTGGGTTCGATCCCCAAAGACTTATAGAAATGGTACTAACAGATACCGCGCTTGGCGCAAAGCATCAAGAGGTTGGTGTTAGGACTGGTCGGCCTGGTGTCAGGATAATGTGGCTGGGTGGGACATCACGCTACATGTCTGCGGCATGATGCCCCCGTGCTAGATATCACTATAAACTGCCACACTGCAGACATCCTAGCGATATGACTGAAAAATTGTAAAAGCTACGTTAAAAATCCAAATCACAACACATCCTTCTCGCGTACATGTTTATCTTCATTTATTATTTACACACGTCTTTTTAATAACTTAAATTATGGGAATATGATTTTAAGGCATAAACAAAATAAAAATTAACTGTAAAACGAATGGAATGCAATTTCTTTAACTTCCCGTTTTATTCTGCCTAATATTTAAACTTTAGTTGTGATATATTGTCATATAATGAGTCAAGCGCAGATTTCCAAAAGGCAACTTCAGTTCCAGTGCATTTGCATTGGGCAAACTGATTTATGACATTTTTGTTGCTTTAGTGTCAATTTACATTTTTTTAAATCACATTCTTTATTTTAACGGATGAATTGAGAATTTAGATGTTTTATATTCTTAAGTTTTTATTTTGCACTATCTAGACTTGATGCATATTTTTGGTATAATGCTATTTCACATTTACCAACTGGATGGTAATTTTTGATTGTGTCAATAAAAGAGGTTACAAGGTTGCAAAACAGTGCCTGAGGTTTTATTTTTGGCAAAATAACTTAAACTTATATTTTAAAAAGATTTGAACATTTAAGCCGTTTTTGCAGGACAGGCACAAAAAATATTCAGGTTCTCAGGTTGATGGTAGTCTTTGATTGTGTGTAATTAGTCCTCACAATGACGTCCTCACAATGATGGTAAAGTAAGAGTAGTCCTCATAATGTTTAAAGAAGTATACGGCAAAATTGAAATGATACAGATATTGCCTAGCTTACAATTAAGCTTACTTTCAAATTTCTAATATGTACTTTCATTCCTTTTTATGGTCCTCGAAATGTAGCCATATGTCAAGGTCCTCACAAGTATATGAATACACTTGTGTCTGTCTGTGTGTGTGTGTGTGTGTGTGTATGAGTCAGTGATATGTATTGGCCGATTTTGTCCTACAGTTATATGTAAAAATAGGCAAGGTTGGTCTGTTTTTCCGATGTTTCTCGTATTTAATGTCAAATTTACAGTCTTAAAATTGCTGCAAGTTTTATAAAATAACTCCAATACTTATACCTTTTAAGCAAATGAGTCTATTAAAGTCTATTAATATACCGCACCTTTTATAAAATCATACTTCCATGCTAAAGTAGTTACCTCGAGGTTGCATTTTAGATAAGTTCCAATAGCCATATATTCCAAATAGTTATATATTTGAATGTCACGATATTTCTGTTTATAATAACGATTGAAAGTCCTTTCAGAGCTAGCCTACTATATGTTTGTGTGAAAAATACACTGTTAGTGACTATGTATATCTCTTCCTCGTTATAAGTGCTTTAATTCTTATAAATTTGGCATCTTTTTTGTCTATTTTAAGCATAGACAATTTATTGAAATCTTGGGTTAACTCATAGAAGTAGTTTTAAATTAGCTTTGACATTATTATCAATAACAATGGCAGCGATGTAATTTAAGACAGCTGTGAAGTTAATTTCCAAAGTTTACATACGAATTTGCTTGTAGTAATGGATGACACTTACGTCAATACAAATGTGTCCTCTGTTAGTAACTATTCATTTCATTATTTTTTTACATGTATATAATGGCTCGTAGACTCTTAATAACATACCACTACTAAACAATGTTACAATAATGTAATACATGACACTGCATCATATTTCAGTCTTTCTCCGATACCACGATTGCACACAAAAAATATTTGACTATATGCATAGTCCAGACCAGGTCGTCGATAATGCACTGATTCTCCACAGATATTAATCGTTGATATGTATTTACAATAATGCATTATAAATTCGAAATTGTTTATGTTGTTATCTCAGTAATCGACCGTTACCAGCCGTCGATATTACCGTACTCAATCGTCATTTTCCTGAGCTGATTTTTTTAAAACCAGCCTATCTTGAGTTAGAGAATATTTACAGGAATTGAGATACGGCTCCCTATTCTTTACAGTCATTTAGCACAAAGTTCGATTTAAAGATAAATATCCAAACTCTGATACTTATGTATAGTGTATCGACGTAAAAGTCCTATTGTGTGCAGCCTAATGCAACAAACAACGAAAGGATCTTTGCCTCTAACATACGTTACGGAATACCAACATATTTGGACATTAAGCTCGAGTTTGATTTTAGTCTTCGGAAAATGTATATCAATATTATATCAATTTAGTAAATTCTCACGGTCCGTAGTGGAACGAATTCTTCCAATCGATCTTCTTATCCTCCGTAGTGGAACGAATTTCTACACTCGATCTTCATCCTCCGTAGTGGAACGAATTCCTCCACTATATCTTCCCCTCCTTCGTAGTGGAACGAATTCTTCCACTCGATCTTCTCATCCTCTGTATAGGAACGAATTCCTCCACTCAATTTTCATCCTCCGTAGTGGAATGAATTCTTCCACTCGATCTTCTCATCATTTCGTAGTGGAACGAATTATTCCACTCGATCTTCTCATCCTCTGTATAGGAACGAATTCCTCCACTCAATTTTCATCCTTCGTAGTGGAACGAATTCTTCCACTCGATCTTCTCATCCTTCGTAGTGGAACGAATTCTTCCACTCGATCTTCTCATCCTCTGTATAGGAACGAATTCCTCCACTCAATTTTCATCCTCCGTAGTGGAACGAATTCTTCCACTCGATCTTCTCATCCTTCGTAGTGGAACGAATTCTTCCACTCGATCTTCTCATCCTCTGTATAGGAACGAATTCCTCCACTCAATTTTCATCCTCCGTAGTGGAACGAATTCTTCCACTAGATCTTCTCATCCTCCGTAGTGGAACGAATTCTTCCACTAGATCAGGGGTCTCAAACACGCGGTACGCGGGCCGCATGCGGCCAGCAAGGGCATATTGTGCGGCCCGCGACGCATTTTGGGATTTTCAAAAAAATTGACTATTCATTTATTTCTTTTTCTCTCGCCGCCTTTTGAACTTTAACGTTAGCGCCATTTTAACCATAAGAAACTCTGACTTACTTATTTATTCGTAGTCTTTCTATTAATTGTCGCCCTTAATGCGGACTTCCGGTTCCGGTTTTTTAGTAAATTGATCGAGTTGATGTTGAATTATAAAGTTGATTTTGCTGCATTTTTATAAACATAAAAGCCCGTATAAATGTCTTCTGTTTCGAAAAAAAGAAAACTCGCGGACGAAAAGAGAGTTTTTCAAGTCAAATGGGAGGATTTATATTTTGTCACTGAGGTCAGCGATAAAATTCAACGTCTCGTTTGTCAACAAACGATAGCTGTTCCGAAGGAGTATAACGTGCGTCGGCACTACGAAACAATGCACCGTGAGAAATATGACGCTTACGCGGGCAAAATTAGAGAGGATAAAGTTATGCAACTTAAATCAGCATTATGCAAACAAAGAAGTTTCTTTACCAATGTTAGTCAGTGCAACGAAGATTCAGTAAGAGCAAGTTTCGCTATAAGACTGTAGAATAGGGATCTCAAACACGCCACCGCCAAGCCGTATCCTGTGGCCCGCAAAACGATTGGCGTCACAACGTGTCATGAGAGATAACAAAGGTGGTGCGGCCCTTGGGCCATTGAAAATCCCCTCATGCGGTCCTCAGGGTGGTTTGAATTTGAGACCCCTGACTAGATCTTTTCATCTTCCGTAATGGAACGAATTCTTCCACTAGATCTTTTCATCTTCCGTAATGGAACGAATTCTTCCAGTCTATCTTCTCATCCTCCGTAGTGGAACGAAGAATATTACCGAATATGTTTAAAAAGCCCTAGTGTTTCCAATAGAAATTTGATCGTAATCAGTATTTTTTAAATCAGGCCATACACCAATTTTTTCCCAACAAAATTATTGTAAAATGAACAACATGTTTAAAAATGAGTTGATAACAAATATAAGGTACATTATGGTTTAGATTTATCCTGCATGTATCAAATATGGATAAACTTATATGCCGACATGATCGTACTTGCAGGTTTAATAGTACACCTTTCTCCGTTGTGCCAAACTTTAAAAAAGTCGTTTAATGCTGTAGACACATTTTATTGACGATGACGGAATATGCAATAGTTGAAGTTTTGTTCGTGAATTTTACGATATAGATTGTAGTTGTCATGACGAAGATTGATCTGATAGTAATGGTATTATCTTCGTTACCTGTCTTAAAATGCTTGTCTTATTAAAGCCCTTACATGGTTTGCGTCGTATGACATTCACATTACGATAGATTACAAATTATAATCCTATACCCTGAAATTTCTTTGCAATTAAGTTATAGGTTAAATAAATTTTCCACTTTTATGACTAAGCGGACGTGTGGCGAGTTTCTTGTGTGGGGGGTGGGGGTTCTTTTTTCATTCATCTAACCAGGAACGTGCATTTTAAATTGGGCACAATAATAGCTAGGTTTAGCACAGAACTGCTCATCCGACAGTGGAGACTATGTGAAGTATCAATACCTTTTGTTGCACGCGAGATATGGGGAAAAGAAATAGCAGGCGTAATTTATTGTGTCGGTTCGTTTATATGGTCATGTAGGATCGTGAATCATCATTATAAAAGGATAATGGACCTTCATGGCAGTATGTTTTCTTTCAAATGATCTCATTCTGTGTAGGAGATTTTGAAAACGTCCTCCAAGGTTTTTTTTTTAAAAATTCAGTTTTGTGGCTGACGGCGGCCATATTGTGTGATAGATAAACATCATTTACATAAATTTGAATGATGTCTGTACCAGTATGCATTTTGTATGAACTACTTTGGATTCCAATATATACTGAGTGAAAGTACCATGACTGCAATAAAGTATTTGTTATGTATATTGAGTTTACATTGTTCGTTAGTTAGCTTTTAATTTTTTTTTAATTCATGATATGCTATTTATAATGTGACATTGTATGTTGGACTTGATCATGTCCAAAATCAAATTCATTTTCTACCCGAGCTGAATTATTGATTTTTGGTTTTGTAATAAACCTGTTTATCTCATCCTGATCTTGAACTTTGGAAATTCCCTATGAATTGACGAGTCTATCTGTTTGTTTACTACAAAATTTATATTATAATTTTAGTAATAGACTTCTATTTATGACTAAGATTTTTTGGGTAAACATTAAGGAATGTCTAGAAGGTTATTTTCCATTAGGTTATAGTGTTTTTTGCAATTGTGGCCTAAGGTCAAGTAGAAGACTATATAGTCTTGTTACTGTTCATTCAAGTGATTCTTCTCTGGAAATACAAAGTGCTCTACAAAAATAACATTCCTGGAAATAAAGTCTTGAATTCATACTGAAATTTCAAAAAAGGATCTAATTCTTGGATTGCATTATTGTGATACAAAAGACTCTAGGCACATCAGCATTAAAGGGGCCACGACAGGCACATTAACACCTTCAGAATTGGATTTAATTTGGATTTCCACTAAAATTTATTCAGAAATTTAATTATTACGGCTTGTGTCTCTAATTCTATGATTATTTGAGTTTTAATTCGTATTACCGTAAGTTGCCTTTTTTACGTTCTCACTTTGTATTCAAGGGTAATACATTATTTGTGGAATTTTACAAAGCTTGTTGGTTCTCACTCTTTTCTGTTACTTATTTTAAGACCATAGAGTCGTAATACATTAAAGATCGTCATCATGAAACGATCACACTACTCATCTGAAAGCTTAGAAATAAAGCGACGACGACGATCACGTTGTGTCTCGAGATATACTAGAAGAGAAAGCTTTGCAGAAGTCCACCCTGACAACAATTTTGACGATAATATGATTAATCCATATGCATCACCATTATTACCACAACTACAATCATGATTACAATCGCCAACGCAACTACCATAGTCATCACCCAAAGAGTCAAGATCATCCATCAGCCGTCCAAAAATGTGACTTCCAAAATAAAACAGTCGCGTTTATTGCTAACAGTTTCAGTCTATCCTGCTCGAGATAAGTCGACATTTAAAGGCCAAAAACTTTTCATTATCCACCACAGTTTTAAGTCTCATATTTCGTTTGAATTAAGCAAACAGTCAAATGAATATTTTTCAAGATGATTAACACAATTAAATACGTACAAGTCAAAGACGAGTTCGACATATCCATTAGAAAAATGACAATGTATATGACTAACTTTTCAACATCTTCCGATATCAGACGATGACAAACTATAGTTCCATCAGTGAATCAACACCGGACCACCAAACTAATTATCGTCAAGACTGACAACGACAAAGTCAATATTTGTTTAGCCGTGCTATAGATGTGACTGGAGCTCATGCAGAGAAAATGGATGTACAAGCATGGATGCTAATATGGGCGAATATTACACACTTTTGGAACGAGTGGCAATTTTAAAAGAGTCTGTACACAGCATATAATACAGAAAATGTAAGAAGTGTCATTATACTTTAAACCTTCACTTCCAAGTCCTATATGTAGATATCCTGCATCGAAAGCTCAATATTCTAGACTGAAAATATCTACGTCTGTCATCGCCAACATAATTTAAACGTTATTACTAGCATCCAAAGATTTCTCAGATACCTATACTGTTGCGAGAAAAATGACAAAAGGTTCAACACTCGGAAACAACAATTACATTCTGGACAGAGATGTGGTCTTTGCTTAGCGGCGAATCGTTTTCTTCCTGAGCAAAAAGGAATGATTATGAATCAAGCTTGTTACGACAAACCAATAGTGAAACAGCTCCAACAGATGAAAAGTGCTTCTGAATTACTGGAGATAGGTCAAAATCATGGTCATAATATTCTCACTCATTCGAAAACTTTATATATTTGTTCAGGATAGAAACGATATTTATGATCACCTCGTCAATTTCGATCACCAGTTACATTAATACGAACAAGACGATGAGTTGGACGGCGATGATAAAGAACCAGAACCATCCAGTTGATTGTAAATTTTCACCGTGAATGTTCACTTTAAACCTGCATTTACATCCCTAACTTTTACACATTTGCGAAATGTATTATGCACTCAAGACTGGAACGAAGACAATTGTTATCACAACGATAATGTGATCGCTTACAATTTCTTAGAGAAAGACAGTCTGTTTCGTTTGTTTCGTTTGAAACATATCGCAGAAAAGGAACCAAATAGCCACAAGTCACCAACAACAGAACAAATAAAATCGTATATGATCACAATATGAATAATACAGTTTAAAGATTATATGAATAAAGTAGCGTATCCATTTAAGTAAAGTACCCAAAACGTTGGAATAACTCAAATGTCTCACGGTTTTCACTTTTTTGTTCAACAGCGTGGAAAAGCAACACGTCGTCCTACCCAGTTTGCCCGATGCAAGATACTACGACACACTGTACGAGCACAGCAGCTAGAAGCTTTTAATACATTTTACCAGATTTACTCTTCTAACTCATTTCGTTTTTCAAGATGAAATGCTAAAGTATAATTGGTCCTAGGGCGAAATTCTACAGTGTTTTTGTGGACAATTACGACAGTTATTTATGGAACACGGACGGTAGTATAGACTATTTAATGGAAGCATCAACCATCGCCAAAGTTTGTCGATTTGTGACCCAAAGAATTGGATGGCCGAGAACACTCTAGCTACCGTACCGACCTAAACTTACCAATAAGTAAGTCGCATGTATTCAGCAAGGGTTTTGTTTTGGATGCTTTGCTAATCAGAGACGCAAAACAAATGGATATATAATGCCGAAAACGGCGAAGAGAAGAAGACAGGTCATATCTGAACCAAATGGACGGGATTCAGAAGACTCAGAGATACAAAATGTATAGGCGTCTTCCGCACGAATGTGAAACTTGTTATCCTCACAGGGAACAGGAAAATCCATGTTCTTGGTTAACCGTGGAAAACCAATGTAGAAGAAAATGCTAATAAATTCATAGTTTTGGAAGCTCAAAGGTGTCGTGTGATGAAAATGTTTTAGCACTAATAACATCCATCATTAAAAACGTCACAGATAATTGTGAGGCATTGTCGAACACTACGATGACATAGACATATATACTTTGGATCCTAGCGATATTTCGTTTGGACGACCGACCAATGCTAAATTCACGTTGTAGATGAATCTCTTGGCTAACAAGTCAAGCAGACTGGTGCGTACAATTGAGTGTGTAATTATTCTTACAGACATTTCGACGTCGGATACATTCTCCTATACGAAGGACGAATCAAATGCAATGTTGCTGCACACTTGCACTATCCCTTGTTGCCTTATCATTGGAACAGAAAAACATATATATATATATAGTGTGTGTCACATGTGCTGAAACCTATAATCAAGACAAACTCTGCCGTCATGGCCACCAATAGCGTGATTTGGGAGGAATGTTGGTGAATGTGACATGGCTCTCCCCCCCCCCCCCATGTGGATACCAATTATTAACATTTTGTTAGAAATATGGCACATTCTACTGCAGAACAGTATCAAGATGACGGATTTAATCCAGTGATTGTTTTCAGACGAGTTTTTAATATTCAAACAAAAGCCTAGTAGCTACGTATCATATGTTTCAGAAAAGAAGAAAAAATAGACAAATTCAAGCTATGCCCCGACTCAAAGAGGGAATCAAATTGGAAACCTTCGAGCTGAGAGATTATCTTCTTCTCATTTACTTGTGTGGAAACTAGCTCTTGATGCAGGCAGAATACCTAATCTAACGTAGCCGAAACGTTCAGTTCATTGAATGAAGCGAAAACATGCGACAATAATTAATTGGTCCCGAGTTGTTACAAAAAGACGCTCGAACTCGTGGAAATCATAGAGTTCTCTACCGCTATTATTGCTGCTGACGCGAGTTCCAACATCCCTTTGAAGTTGGCCCAGTCCTGGAATATTTAAGCGCCTGCTTGCATTACCTTGCCACCAATAGTCGTATGTACACGGATAGACCTGTACCGTCGAATATAAAAGAGGTAGATGAGAGTACAAGTCTCAGCCTACAATGAATATGACAAACCTTGCACTATGGTTAGCCAAGAAAGAGTGCAAGGACTTATCGGTAATAAGGACAACTAAAACGGCATAAAATGAAAACCTATTCGTATTTCAGTGCTCTAAGGAGACTGGTGGAGGAATGCTTTTAGATAGTAATCATGGAAATATGTTGATGGATATTTTGCAAGAATGTAACCAGAGTTTACATTTAGAGTAAAAAGGGGATGTTTATATCTAGTTTGCACGGATTCAGTTGAAATGCAAAAAGCTATGACATCCTAAATGACACTGGATGTGGAACAACTTTAATCTGAATAGTGTTACAGGACTGATTAAAGAGAAGATATTTTTTTTTAAAAAAACTACATATCTCGACGAGTATATAAGAATATTGATCCCATGAATCCTATTAGCATGATAAAAATCTGATCTGGATCAAAGCTTTCTACCCCATAACTTTATCCCCATATCACGTGCACACACCCATGCGTTCATGTTACCCACAGCTGCTCCTACAAGACGAACGTCATGTGGGGTAGAAGATAGTGACCTAGATAAGTAATCAACAAAACAGCTATTGACATACTATTGTGTATAACAGAAAACATTTACTCGATTTTCACTGACTGTAAATCGGAGACTTTAATGTTCCGGTCCCGTATCTTTGCTCGGAATCGTCGATGATTTTCCATTTCTACTAACATTTATCGAACTCAGCCATACGAATTATTCTATTTTCAATAGTAATATGTTAGAGTGTGTTAACTGCATTAAAACCGATTTGTGCGACGTGAAAGCGTTCTGAAAAGACATGCATTGACGAATGCAGCCGTGATGAGTTTAATTCATCATCGCCACCAGTCATGCCGGTTACTATTAATATGGCTCCATCAACAATATCAATTGGTGTACCTATAATAGTTGCCGCAGTCGTGATTGCCGCCACACCCATATCAACCGTGGCTGGAGGTGCGATTCCGGAAGTAGCATATACAACCAGACACGTGAGTTTGTATTTTATGAGAAGGGCGGTTTTCCTGGTGATTTCATCTTGCTGCTGTTTATCTTGCTGATTCTTTTTTCACGTCTGTAAGATTGAACGAGGATCATAGTTCTTATATTAATAATATAGTCCTGTGTTATCATTGCTCGACATGCTGAGCTCGTCCAGACTCATCACGTTCGTGTGCAAGATAATGCACACGCACTTGTAATTATTTTTCTCCATTGGCACAACTACCACGCAATCGTGAGAAATATGAGTCCCAGGAATATTTATCTCTACGGCGATTGTTTGCATGCCTCCAGTTTACCTAGAGCTGCACATATTACGCCCTAGATCGTTTTGTGCAGTAAATGGTTCTTGCTTCAGCCTGAAAACTGTTACACGGACTAATTCGTTTTTATTAAATACCAGTTTTGGACTTTCATTCGCCAGTCTTGCTAATGCTGGCTCGATATGCTTGGCGGAGAATTTTGTCACTTTGTTGTGGTAGAAACAATCTCAGAATCTTTTTACACTTGGCTTTGAAGTCAACGATTGTTCGTTATCACGTGTTTATGCTATAACGCCAAGATGGCTTCGATCTGGGTTTTTACGTGAGGGTGTCCCCAACTGTCGACATTAATTTGCCCTTTAACAAGATTAAATTTCAGTGTATACGAGAACACCACTCCGACGCATTTAATATTCATTGACAAGTGGAACAAAATCACCATCAATGTTGGCATCTAACACCACGTCGGCAGAACCCATCACTTATACGTAATAAGAAATCAAATCTTAAACACAAATACCAAAGATGGTTAAGCACCCGTCCGGATAAAAGACGAGACCTTCAAAAGCAAGATGATATATATTTTAAAATGTTTGATTCAAAATTCTTTGAAAAAAATAGTTAAGGTAGGAACTGGTCAAAATATCCAATGAATGTTGATTGCTTACTGGGAAGCGGTGGAAGGGATAGTAAATTGATTAAGAATCTGTTTGTGAAATATCGGCATGATGCTCTTATTGATTCTAGAAAACCACATAGAGAAGATCTTTACTGTCATGATCAGAAAATGAAACAGATCGATTAATACAAAGTCCAAATTACTCTATGGTGATAATAGGGTAAACTGGATCGTGTTTCGGCATTTATACCTCGCATATAAATCTCTCCGCCAAACACCCCCACCCCCATACACCCACCATCTATCAGCCTTCATTCTAGCACTTCTACGCAGCATTTTTCATGATCCCTAGTGATTTTGTTTACGTTGTAATCAAACTCAGATGTAATGTGCCTAATCAAGGCTCTCAATCACCAGGATAGAAAATAGAGAATTAGGTACGACCATCAAGTCATGAAAACTGGAAATGTTTGTACAATACATCTCTTTATTGCAAAAGTCATGATTTCGACTTTAAATTATATCTTCTGCAATCTGAATGTCATACGATACAACTCAACTATAGTAAAGGCTATATTAGGATAAATATTTTAATTAAATGTAATGAATGCAAGACTTTTACTTTCATAATTCTTGATTCCGACAATTAGTCTACATCATGGATTTTTACGACAACCGCTGAGAATAAGATACGGACATAGCTTTTGACCACATTCGAAACTTGAGAACGGTGCCATTTGAAACACGCAGGTGCAACATCGTCAGCAGGTGATCTTCATTATAACTGATACAAACAAGAGAAATCCAAACCACGATCTCCTCATTATTTAATAAGCATTGAGTATTTAACCAATTTTACATCCAACGATTACTAACTTAATCTACTGAAAACAAGTTTGTAAAGGGGACAAAATTTTGAAGAAAAAAAAATAGTGATTAAAAATCAAATTTGTTTTGAAAGCATTCAGATATTTTAAATGTTCACAAAAATTATTTCTTCTTGTAAGGAGGATGACAAGATTTCACATATGGTTTATTGGGTTAAATTATCATTGACAATTTTTTTTAGGGGATCTAGTATTGTATCTTTACAATTTCAGTGGACGATAACCGAACTCAAACATAAATCCCGAAAATATTGATATTCCACAAATTAAATCAGAATAAAGGCAGGGCACGGATCTTGTTTGAACTTTGATGCCTTACGTTGTATATAAGGTCAATTAAATTGGTAAATTTTAAATAAATACAAGAAACTGAGTATTTATCTTTAAATCGAGCTGCATGCTAAATGAAGTTTCGATTATCAGGAGTCATGTCTAAAAAGTCTGAAAAATAATTCGTTTGGAGAAATAGATAATTGAGTTTAGTAACATTGACGGCTGATAACATTAGGAATTGGAGGACTTATGACATCTGAAATTGGTATGGATTATCCGAGTGCATAAATACAGAATATAAATGAATACGCTCTTTAGGACGTCTGTGAATTATCTACAACCAGAAAATAAACTACACACATATTCAATAGTTATGCAATCGTAGTTGACAATAAAATAACGTAAATAATTTGCTTCGTCTTGTATTCCGAAAAAGAAAAGTAATCCTATTTAGTAATTACTGATCTTAAGACTTCTTGAAATACGTATATAATTTTTTTACGAAACATTGAAAATAGATTTATGAAACATTAAGCACGTATTTAAAAGATATTGGCTGCATATCTCTATTCATACAAGTGTGTAAAAGCATGTGTTAATGGTTCATACAAGTGTGTAAAAGCATGTGTTAATGGTTCATACAAGTGTGTAAAAGCATGTTACTTTATTTGATTTATCAGTCATCCATCAGTGCAAATTACATTTAAATCTGGTTCGAGTCCAAGGCTCGGCTAGCGTAGGTACGTGGGAAAGCCTGCCAGTAGCTTCTCGTGGGTCGGTGGTTCTTCCCTGGGTTTTCCAGGGTTCTTCCTCCACCAATTATACTGGCCGCCATGTATAGCCTATCTTGTGCTGAAAAATGGCGTTAAACCCTAGAACAACAACAACAACAACATTTAAATCTATAAATAAGGATATTAACTGCACAGACATATCGCATGAAATTACTGCTGCTGTCATTGATAATAATGCTAACCTTGTATTAAACTATTTCCAGTAGCTTTTCTCAAAATAATATATATATATATATATATATATATATATATATATATATATATATATATATATATATATATATATATATATATATATATATATATATATAATTGAATGTGTAGATCAGGGTTCCCATGAACTTGCATATTCAGTTATCATATACTAACAGGAGTAACCTTCCTATAACATGGAATACAACTATCAGCAATAAAACCAAAAGACTCGCGCCTTTTTGTCGAATTTTCACATACCTCGGCTGTATTTAATCTGCTCATCCATTCTTGTTTATTACAGACATATAAACATGAAGATACACTTTCAAAGAATCAGCAGCTCCGAGAAAAGAAATAAATGATACACAAGACATGTCTTTTTTTAAAACGTATTAAATCCTGTTCTAAGCTTTCGATTGCAAATTCTAATTAGACATTTATCCTAATCGGATGCACATTTCAGCATGAGAATGCTAAAATAAATTTTTAATTAAAACTATTTTCACTTTTCAATTACTAATCCGTTTCTGAGAATTTCTTTATCATGCTAAGAGGATGCCGACAATGTCCACAAACAATACCGTCAACCACAATACAACATAAAATTGTTAAACAACCATTATGGTTCATACGAAAATTTATATTAAAGCAACGTGGCCTTGTACAATTAATTTTCTTTTTCGGCAGTTAAGATCAAAGATACTTTAATATAAACACCTAATATAGAACACATCCTTTCCTTATGTTTTAAATGTTCATGGCAAGAACATTGGTTTCGAAAAGGTAACCGCTAATTTAATGAAATTTGTGTTCCATTATGTACAGTTTAGTATGACAATGAGTTATTTCAAAGTGTCCCTTATTTTAGTTGATATACGAAGCACGTGTCCCAATTAACATCATCGACACTTGTAAGGAGAAGCTGCTCCCCAGAAGTTTTGAGGCAAATTGACACTGGAAACTGAGGTATCCCATCTGTGATTACCTTCAGTACTGATCCACTTTGCGACAGCTGATGGATGTTGCAAGAATCAAATCCCACAATAAATACGTTTTGTTCCATATCTATTGCCATATCAGCCGGTCCTTTGAGGCTGTCGCTCCTATATTCAAAATGCTTGATCCCATCCAAGCCAAAACAATATACAGCGTTATTAAGATAGCATGAAATGCACACACGAGTATTCGATGAATTGAGAATCACATTTGTACCACCTGTAGCCGGTGTCATGCTCTGTCCAGGAATATAGAAGCAAGACTTTTCTTGACCTTCAATTGTCATAATTCCCCAGTGATATCTGTCCTTTTCAAACCCGGTGAAAACTAATTCTTTATTACTAAGAAAGGCGATCGCTGTGCACCATCTAGTGGTTGAAAGATTTCGTTTCGATGTGATGGTATCGCCAATTAGCAAGAATTGGATCTTCATTTGGTCAGGGAGACTGATAGCAATTTCATTTTTTGCAACAACAGCCATTCGTCTAGGATCAGAGGACAACTTGTATTCTGAGAGGTATTGGTGACTAGAACCATACAAACAACATCGGGAGTTAGCCATATCCAAGAAAACAATTTTGTCATCAGGTAAACAGTCTATTGCTGCGTACATGGGCGGCATGCCATTGCTAGGACGCTGCACTTTGAACTCCTCAACCTTAACGATATCTCTACCTTTCCTTCCTCTGCCTGAAACTCTTTCTCTGTCCTTTCTGTGAATGTGTTTGTCGTCTGTATCATTATCGCGTATATGTCTTTGTTTAGTTGCCTTCTCAACCGCACGGAATTGGGTGAAGTCATAAGGTAAAGGAATTATCTGGCGATTTGTCAACACTGTACATGATAAATCAGTTACAGACAGCATGCTGCTCTCGCGTATGCAGTCAGGAATATTGATATCAATGTTAATCTTCAATGTCTCTGAGCAATCAGTTGTTTTTGACTGATAGGCCAGAAGCTGATCCTCCAGTTTGTGCAAGACTACACACACCTGCGTTTCTGAGCCATACTTTGACATCGCCTCCAATTGTTTGCATGAATTCTTGACTGCTGATACAACAGATTGAATATTTTCGTCTTCCTCTAATCTCCTCGTCGATTGCTGCTCGCTCACTTTTTTTCCTTCCTCACTGACACGTCTTTCAAGATCGTCGATTATGGAATTTATCTTTTGTCTCAGTGTGGATATTTCGTTTAACTGCTTCTTTATGTTAGCTTCAAAGTCAAGCATATTCTGACGTTTCCTTTTGGAGACTTCCATAAGATATTTTTCAAGTTCCTTCATTTTATTTAATAATTTATCTGGTCTTTGTTCCTTGATAACTTCCTTTGCATGTAGATTAATTTCTCTACAGTTTGTACAACCCTTATGTCCTTCCTCAAGACAGGTCGCACACAAGACTTTACCATGATCTGAACAAAAGAATTCATACTCTTTATCTCCATGCGTTGTACAGGTCAGAGTGTCAGCTATTGTGACGGCCCTAGCAGGATCACTAAGGACTTCTTCCAGTGTGAGAATCTGGTGACCCTTTAACAATTTAGAACTTTTGTGATGCTCGTAACAGGTTTGACAACGGCACTCTTTACAGACAACACAGAAATATTTCGCTTTGAGTTGTTTTCCCTGGACAGAACATGGTTCACACGTTTTATCAGTGATTGATTTATCTCCTGGCAACATAGAAGCTAGAACGACATCAACTGGGAACTGGTCAGCCCATGTTGTTAACGGAGTATCACCAAATTGTGGGCGTATAACGGACCAACATACCGGACATTTAAACGTGTGTATCCCGCTTACCTTTGTCTCTGTCTTGGATATGTGAGAACTCAGACACTTTGTGCAGAAAGAATGTAAACAAGACAGTGATCTAGGAATTGTAAGTTGGTCCAGACAGATTGGACATATTAGATCCCTATCTTGCGGCTTGATTGGCCTCGCTCCCCAGCCCAAAGAAGCCGCCATTTGTACACGTCGATATTCAAAACTACTTCCTTGTTTAACCTGTGTATAATACGTAGGCAGTACTGCGATATCGGAACATGTATCTATGTATGACATTCTGAATTGAACTTTACCTAGGGATTTGTTGTAAGCAGTTCACGCACGTCAGGACCTATCTTTCTGTCGGCTCTTTAGAGTTATTTTCTAGCATGGCACATGAGTAGTCATGGTAAATATAGAGCAAAGAACAGTCCAACAAACATGGCAGCAGAAACGTACATTCCGCTTAACTATGTGGCCTGCGCTTAAAATATTCCTTTGCGTTACTCATTAGAATTAAGACATATCTGTTTTGTTCTGTTCTGTTCTGAATTAGCATGATTTCCCTTCCATACGCATGCTGCCTTCACAATAGGCGTAAATTAAATATCTCCTTCCCCGATCCCCCTCTCTTATTTCTCTAATTTTGTACCTCTTTGCAGAAGATGTGCATGACCGTTATTACTTAAACCATGAGCTACGTCATTCGACTATATTTCAATTATTAATCCATTCGTCAAGTTTTGTTTAAGTTACAAATTAAATAAATTTGCTTGCCTTATTGATTACATTGCATAGCCCCAAATCGAAATACAGCTTACCTTAGCAGCAAACATTCTACAACATCATTTCCATTGTCATTAATGTTCGCGTATTTCGTGTATGGTTTCATAAATAGTTGTGAATTTAGTATTTAAGTCCATTTGTCTTCAGTTCTTATAATAACAGGTAAACCAGTTCGCCAGGTTACATAAAGTGTTTATTAAAGATTGATACAAGTCATCGTTATTTTCACAAGCAATCCTTTAGTTCACTGCAAGGTAAACTCGTTAGCACTCTCGTTGTTCTAATATGAAAGCAGCATTCGTACCTGCCCAAGACAATGGTCACAAAAGCTTTCATGTCAAAGCTGGAGCAAAATCCGACATAAATTCGGTAGGAGTGGAAAGAATTTCAGTCAGTCTGATGCAAGATTGTCTCCAAAATATGCGTATATTGCTCATATAAAAAGTGTCTGAATCGTAATAAAATAAGAAGCATCAAAATATGAGCAACAGGATAGTTACTAGCGTGTTGACAAATTCAGCCAATCAAATCCAAGTTCACGCAAATAGTATCCATGGATCCCGCTCATAGTAATTCTCTAATGTGATCTTATAATCTTATTTATTAATTTTCATAAAACTCGTCCTACAGAGCTGAAAAATTCAGCCAGGCACTCATCAAAAATCTTAACGATATTAGTATATCTATATTTGTTGATTAAAACCAGCTCAGAAATAAAGTCTCTCGAGTGGCTAGAAGGTCGGCCATTTCGATGCAACAACACCCCTTAATAGCTATCACTGATAATAAATCTCACTTGAATATATTGATGATATAAGCCTTATCAAGTTTAATAATAATTTGATCCGAGACAGAGTTGCTAAAGTGTTGACCACCTCAATCGTATGCAATTCCAGTATGCTTTGATCTCGCTCATAGTTGCACTCGTATTTGATCTTCAAGCTGCTAACTAATTGGTTTACTTTAATCTCCCTCATTATTGTACTCGTACTAGACCTTCATGCTATGCTTGATCAAAACTGGTTCCAAGCTAGTATTTTTAGATCACCTGTTTAGTGTGCTCATTATCGAACTTATCCAATGTTAGGTTTGTCTAAGCCTATAATCCATGTTTAGCCAATTAGATGCATGCCCGTGTTCCATGTTTAGCCAATCATATGTATGTCTGTGTTTAATATTTAGCCAATAAGATGTAAGATCTTGTTTACTTTTGTATATGAATCTCGCTCGTATTCAAACGCAACCAAAGCCTTGATATATGCCCATCAAGTGTTATCAGCTACAGTATGACTGAAATAAGATGCAAGCCAAATGTGGTGAAAGTTAATTAAGACAGCTACTTACTACAAGGAGAGAAGGCAATATATTTACTGGCATCTCATTCGTCAGCATAACAATTACAATCTACAACAGAGTTTTACGAACGAAGGCGAACTATTGCATTTTCTCTCAGCAAGAATAATGCGTGCTTACAGTATTTACCATGTTCTATATCAACATGAATAAGGCATGTTTACGGTATTTACCTGTTATTAAGTATTCTTTCAACAAGAATAAGACGTGTTTACAGTCTTTACCCATTATTTAGGTTTTCTCTCAACAAGGGGGTCCCAAGTGGCCGAGTGGTCTAAGGCGCTCACTTTTGCGGATCACTACCATCTCACCTCTGTCTTCGTTGGTTCGAGTCTCGGGCTCGACCAGTGTGGGTAAGGGAGAAAGCTTGCCAGTAGCTTCTCGTGGGTCGGCTGTTCTTTCCAGTGTTTTCACGGGTTCTTCCTCCATCATTTATACTGGCCGTTATGTATAGCCTATCAAAACACAGCTGCTCTGATCATCCTTAGAGTACCACGATCAGAGCATACCTCCCCTCTGCTCTGTACCCTACACCGTCTATCTATTCGATCCAGAATCAAACACAAAATTTGTTCTCTGTGCTACGTTTCACTGATGGACTCCAGTCCAACATAACTATCCGACCTCCCCCATGTGTACACACCAGCAAGACAGTCGTACACTCATTATTCCAACTATGAAAACGAAGTCATATGGACAAATTTATTTTGCATACCAGGGCCCAGCAACGTCGAACGAATTGCCCACTGAACTTAGACACAAAAACACAGTGATTTCGTTCAAAGGTGCTCTTACAACTCACATATTTCCACTGCAAGAACAAACTTAAAGACCTAATAATGTTTCGTACCTGAAATATTTTCAGCATGTTTGATGTTTTCTAAATTCGTTGTTGTTTTTTTAATTATATCATTATATATGTGTTTTATGTTTTAGGTGTTGTCTAATGTTGTAGTGCGCTTAGAGCTTCTAAAGATTAGGCGCTATACAAAGTCCTTATTTTTATTATTATTATTATTATTATTATTGTGCTGAAAATGGCATTAAACCCTACAACAACAACTCTCAGCAAGAATAAAGCGTGTTTACAGTATTTACCCATTGTTTATAAAGGAACTGCCGAGCACTTACTCTTGGACTGCCAAGTAAAACTTCAAGCCGGTGACGGTGCTCATAAAGGCACAAAACACGAATACAGATAAAGAAAGTTGAGAGAACAAATGAAAAAACCTTAGTTAATTATGCAAAATCAGGGATAAAAGCTGTTACGTGTTTAGGCTCTCATAAACAAGAAAAGAGTGAAGACAACAAGCTTTGTAAAATTTAACAAATAATTTATTTCCCTAGAAAAACAAGGTAAAAATGGAGAAAGAACTTACGGTTTTAAGAATCGAATCCAAAAATAATCCAAGAATAATCCGAAAAATAAAAATAAAAAGTCCTAGTAATAAAATGTTCTAATGAATTTGAGTTCGAGTCCCGACGAAAATTCAAAATGAAAGGCGATGACGTATGCTATAGCCATTATAGTATCGACGTGTCAACCGTTCTTTATTGATCCTCAAACAATAATATTCCGGTGTTAGAATTCCAAATAAAATTTCAGTAAATGTCTTTGTCTAAGAATTCTGAATGAGCACTTAAATGTTCCAGATAAAAGAATTAATCTTTTAGAATCCAAATAATTGGAAGAAAAATTTAAATGTAACTCAACTAGTCACAACAAAACACCTTTCAGTGTCGAAGGTAAAACGCCCAAACTGAGATGAATTCTCTAAACATGATAAAACTTGACCTATGCGCACAACAGATGCCCGGATGTGGGTCAGTCCACTGGGAGACCCTAATTGATACATAATATGTGTCACGTATTTCCAGTATGGCCTCGATTCCACCCTATAAATCACACATTAAGAATAAATATAAAAAGTTGTTGTTTACAAGAACCCATACTGATTCTGTATCAATGTCAGGAACTAGGTCAGCATAAAGATACAAAGTTCTATTATTATTAGGTGTTTATTAAAAAAAAAAAGTAAGGGTCAAACTAATTTCTGGAAAATTTCAAATTCCAGTAAACAAAAAATACATTACTATAGATGTAATGAAAAAAAAATTAAAACTAACAATCAAACAATAAATCAAATCAAATATAAATTAAATCAAATACACATAACAAAACAAATAAGCTTCAAAAGTCCTTTAACCAAATGATCAGTCAAGTAAGGGGTAATATGGCAACCGAGACTCACGAACCAGGAACCAGAAGGGGCAGCAAGAGTGACGATAAAGATCAGGCACAAATAGAAGACAAAGATAGCACAGGGAAAGAAAAAGACACACCAAAAGAGCATCAGGAACATGAAGAATAGCAACCGCAATTAAAGAAAAGCAAGAACATCACAGCTGGACAAAGAACAAAGCAGTAGCAGCAAATATAAACAAGATCATGAGCAGTAGAAATAACGGAAACGAAGTATAAGAACATCAGAAGAAAAGAAAAATAGCAACAAGGTAACAGTACATAGCGAGGAAAGTAGCGGCCACTGAGGGGACAAACAGAAAAACAGAGAAACAACTGCAAACCCCAAACAATGAAAATAACCGCTCCAGAAAACCTTCCACACAGAAAAGAAATTGCCATCCCCAAATAAATAAGAGAGAAATTCAACATACCTACCCCTCCTAAACGACCCCCGACCACAACCAAAACACACAATCTTATAGCACACTACCAGTATAGCACACACAGTACATATAGATCTATAGCTACGATGTCGTAGCCTCAACTTAATTTGTTGTGGTTGAGGCTACGAACTGATCCCATATCATGTAATGGAGCAAAAAAAAAAAATCATCACTAAAGTCAGAAAAACAAAAAGTGTAGAAATCAACTAAATAAGTATAATCATGTTGTGAAAGAAGTTTGGCTTATTTTGAATTTATTAAGCCCTTACACGATAAAATAAATTGGCATGGTTACTCTAACCTCATCCTGTCCGCCATGACAGATAACGCGAGACTCTCGCCGTCACCCCTTTTCTACGAAAGGCTTGCAAGACCATATTTTGGATATTCTACGCTATATTATTATCAATCAAGTAGCGAATAATCGCTTCTTGGTGGAATTTCAAAGTTGCCGATAAACCGTATTTACTTTTAATGCGAAGAATTTCTGACCCAAACGGCGTCAAATTTTTACTACGATTTGTTTACATTTCCAAATAAGGCGTCAATGTCCTTATATGGCACACAAACAAACGAGGCTGAGAACGGAAGTAATCATCATTTAAAATAACATGGCAGACGATCTAAACGAAAATATCGGCTAAAAAAAGTAAACGAGATTTTACAACTATTTCTACAATGATTTTCGATACTTCCGGTATTAAATAAGAGGACTACTCAATTTATTAGATTACAAGAAAGGAATATGTTTAAAGTGTTATTATCAGGCTAAAAGGCTTGCTCCATTAACACGTATATGCTCATGTTAGTACCCTGTCAACGAGGTACGAAGAAGGGTACTAATATTAGTACTAATAGATCTATAACTGACATACAGCACCTAGCTCCCACTCCCACGGACCCCCCCCCCCCCCCGAAAAAAAAATGAATTATCATATAGGGTTTTGATTTTGACCCAAGAAAACCCTCTTTAGAATACAACTTATGTGCTGGTCCCGAAAGGACATCGATTTGTGTCACTGCGCTGAAACACCCTGATTAAGATTACAAATGTCAACGGCCGCTGTAAGCCAATGCGATTCGACGAACCTCTCGAAAATGACAATTACCCATAGTACACGAAAAATAGCAGCTTTCACATGGAAGGAAAATTCATATCAGTACTATTCAACTCAGATGTGACTCTCACGTGTTTGGCGTTATGTTATGGAGCAGTCCGCACAAAATAGGAGAGTGGACCTAGATTCGAAATATATTTGTCTGACTTAAGTTTGCTGCCTGTGTATAAGGTCAGATCCTTAGTCAGAAGAAGACGGATGGGGACGTTCCGGATGCTCTAGCTTTCTGTAGCTTGCTCGGTTGGCATGGAAAAGTGGATTATCGCACAAATTAAACAGCACGCAAACGTGTGCATAATAACGATTTGTGCATACCTAAGGAAAATATACGACTATAATCCAAAAAACAAACAAAACAGAAGTAGTGGGCCTTGATCGCAAAATGGGGGTCTACTAGCATGCAAAGAAGCTGCATATCGCCGATGGACTTATAGTTCCCTGACCTAAACGATAGTATCCAATTCCAACTTTGTTAGTGAAGGGATAATAAACATTAAGCCAGAATTTATTTGGTCTATATGGAAAACTATGCTTTAGACACCATAAAAGTTCTGTCAGATGTACTAATACCAAACAGTATCCTTATACTTATCTGTATAATATAAAGAAAATAAATTTTACTACAGATGACGATGAAAACTGATACATATTGTAGGAGATCTAAACATTATGAATCCTTAAATTCAGAAATGCACAAGCTTAACTCGCGTCCTTTTGGTAAAGTTACGATCTATTATGTGTGTGCATAAAATGTGTAGCCAACTGCACACACTGTAGACTCAAACATACCATCGTGTGTAATATACTGGCATACTAGGGTCTACACTGTTCATTCGACTTACCGTATATACCATATACAAGTCATATCCAACTTAAAGCAGCATAAACACATATCTTCTATAACAGGATGTGCGGGCAGACCTGGGTGCAAGTAGTCAGTTTGTTGTACTAATAAAATAATTAATACTAGACCCTGTCTACCAGCACACTACATGACACCAGATCACGGTTTATGTTGTTGACAGTTGAATCAAACTTCTGTACGAGCATTTATGGTAGAGAGTTCTAAATGAAAAGAGTATACCTTGGTCTGCATTAGCATAATGAAACATATCTGGGTTTTCCATGTTTGCAATTGAAGACATTAGAAATGAATTAGTATGGGAATACTGAAAACAAAATGCATTCAACGAAATTATTTAATTTACGAACTTGAGAATTTAGTAATGATTTTAGTTGATAAGTGGCAGTGGACATTCCATCTCATGTTCTATCTACTGTTACTTTCGATACAGATTCATCTAATAATTTTCCAATAAAATCTGACGGGGGGAAGGAACTTATAATAATTTGAAAGATGTGCAAAATTGACACTATCTACGAGAAAGACAGATCTGCTATGTATATTTTCTATAGATTTTCTGAAGATACCTGAAGCACTTAAACTGCTAATCAATTCTTGTAAATGATTGGCACGAAACCATACACGCACACAAGAAAATAAATAATAAACAAATACAAATTCACAGGTCAGGTAAAGAAGTCTTTCTAAAGTAGGTAAATATATCTTGACTCCATTACAAACATTGCATTCGAAAGAAAATAAGGGAAGAATAAAGCTGATACTTAGAGGTGTACGTAAGAGGATGAGAGTGAAACATTGATTGAAACCGTTTTTGCAGCCTTTTCCATTTAGGAAATCAATTCATATGAAAGATTTTCTAGCCTTTCAAACTTATACTTAGATATAAATTTGCAGCTCTGTCCTAAGAATGAATCAATAAAAGATTATGTTGAATATGGCTGTCTGTACATTACTTAATCCAAACACTTGGCCTGTTTAGCAGGAAAATAGGTCATAACTCTTGGCAGCAGTGTAATATGGTTTTATCATCGAGGTTTTGGTCGAATTTGATTATGATCGATTTTGAACATATGAATAAGCAACATATTGCCTCTGATTCGTTGTAACCACTATCCAAGCATTGGTTCTGATCGGATGTGGATCTTATTTGGAATATGGGCTTACTTATATCAACATGATATCGATGATGAGCAGGGTCCACGCATACAGATGATGGGATCTTGCATTTGATTAGCTTCTTATCACAATAAAGATAACATTTCTGACCTTGCTTTGCTTGAGATTACTTATCAAGCTTAAGTACGAGTACACTTATGAGCGAGATCCATGCATGTTATTTTGCTAATTAATATAAGCTTATATTATTATTGTCAGAGACGAATAACGAATATTGTCTGGGGTTTATTTGTATTAGAATCATGAGTTTACCTTGCAGTGAAAATACAAGCTTTATTGTATGAAACGATAACGATGATCTAGTGCAGTCTTTCATAAGAAATATATGAAAACTTACTTAATGATTCAGTGGTTATTATACGAACTGGAGACAAATGATTTTACATAATAAATTCACAAATGTTTTTGGAACAACTTTCACTAACATGGACGCTATTGAACATGATGATGTGTACCGTTTGTCAATAGCTAGACAATATTTTAAAATTGTGACAATTTAATGTAAATACTTAGGTAATTAAATAAATAAAGATAATTAATTAAAACCAAACCAAAGAAATTTATCAATAAATGAAATATATTAACTCAAGGAAGATAAAATTTTGACTAATGTCATGCACATCCTTATTAAAACATAAAAATTGAAGAGAAAGATTTAATTTACCACTATTGTGGAAGCAGACTAATACAGTAATGCAGTGGAGATGTCACAATTCTTATCATCAATGTTAATTAACCTTAAAACATAGTCACAAAGTGAAATGGAATACATTTCTTTCTTGTTCTGATTGTTCGACTATTCTATAGTCACGTAGCGGCAAATTAGGCAAACTCAACCATAGGCCTGGTAGAACTATAGGCTTGGTATGCATGCACATTGTTCAGTTCAAAACGTCGACAAGTCCAGCTATCGTATTACTCACTAAAGAGTTCTCCTCAAAACGTACCTTGACCTAAACGTATTCAAATCAAACCGAAACCGAAACGAGCCCTAGCAGTGCCAAAACATACCAAGTCACATGTTACCGTACAAAAACGTACCCGATACCTGCGATATGTGTGTGTGTGTGTGTGTGTGTGTGTGTGTGTGTGTGTGTGTGTGTGTGCACATTTCAAAGCGTGGTTTGTATGGAATGAAACTTTCCGCCAAAATTACAACATTATAAATAAACAGAATATAATGACATAAATGGTTAGCGCATTCAATCTGTACTAGCCACCCAGAGGATAGAATGCAGGGCTAACACAGTTGCCAAGTCCATCCTGGTGCACAGTGAACTTTTCCGTTGGAATTCGTGTATAAAGTTTCCGGGGGGGGGGGGGGGAGGGGGAGATTTTAAAACCGTTATGGTACAAAGGGAAAAAAATGAGAGATATTAATAAGTTGATAAAGCTATTCATCACACACACACACACACACACACACACACACCAATGTTACTGAAAATTATATCAGATACTTCAGTGAATACATGTTTGTCTTCATGCTAGCGTACACTATTAGTTTTTCCTTTCTTGCTTTGTTTTGCGCATATATGTTCAAGCAAGATTAGGTGGAAAATTAAATGAAATAATAATAATAATAATAATAATTATTTATTTTTATATATAAAAAAAACAACGGAAAACCACATTAATCGGAATTTTCTGAATCAAAGTTTAGTACGGAATGGTGTCCGGCTCGAAATTGAGTTTATGCGTCCGTATAACTTCCGGTGTGCCATCGATGAAAATAGAAATATTTTATTCAGTACCTTTAAATTCTGTGGAGATTGTCTGGCATTCATTTCGATGCCAGGAGAGATTGTTAATCTAAATGTGGGAGGCACAAGGTAAAACGATACTCGCCAGGTTCAGTTACCTATATATCGTAAAATGGTTGTGGGCCCTGTTGACAGTGGAGCCTACTGTGTATACTGGAATTGTAGTCCTACAATGTAAGACCACAGGTGCTCGACGCGAGCTTGATGTTGAGAAGAAAAAACAATAATCTGAAGGGAAAAAAATCACACAGAATGACAAAAAATACCTTGGATTACCCCCATGACCCATTCTGAATTAGGACCCTCTCTATCATAATATATAAAAGAGAAGGTACGGAACTTCCAAATACTTCGCTCAACCCATGACCCTCGATTTCCTTCTGCTATTTCCGTCTTTAAAGGCACATAACCATACTATATGGTTTGTTATACTCCTGAGATATTTTTCTATCCATCAAGCCATCATTGACTTTTCTGCATTGTACCAAACTGAAGTTACGGGCTCCAAAACGTGCGATCTTCGCGAATATTTTCATTGTGGACACTTGCGTGCACACGTGAAAACCGGTGACAGGAGTTAAATGGGCAATGTTTTCAACTCTATGGTGCACCCCTTCTTGAATTACAAAACAGCGGTAGATGCAAAAGTAAGTTTTACTTTACTTCATGTGTGCATGCAAGTGTCCACAATGAAAACATTCGCGAAGATCGCACATTTTGGAGCCCGTAACTTCAGTTTGGTACAATGCAGAAAAGTCAATGATGGCTTGATGGATAGAAAAATATCTTGGGAGTAAAACAAGCCATATAGTATGGTTATGTGCCTTTAAAAACGGAAATAGAAGAAGGAAATCAGGGGTCATGGGTGGAGCGAAGTATTTGGAAGTTCCGTACCTTCTCTTTTTTATATTATGATAGAGAGGGTCCTAATTCAGAATGGGTCATGGGGGTAATCTAAGGTATTTTTTGTCATTCTGTATGATTTTTTCCCTTCAGATTATTGTTTTTTCTTCTCAACATCAGGCTTGCGTCAAGCACCTGTAAGATACATCACCTGATACTTTTGTTCTTGGCGTGATGGGTCTTACTGCCTAACTAACGGCGCTGTATAGCGTGTTTTGATGTCGACTAACAGTGTAATGAAGTCAAATTTTGAGGAATATCACACACAACTGGCAACCAACAATGACGCTTTTCTAAAAAGTAAAGTTAATAATTTTTTTCCGGACATTACTGACCCTGATGTTTTTTCTCTACTAAATTCAAAATCTCACAGAACAAATGATCCTGTTTTCAAGTTTTGTTGGCCTAATTTTAATTGGCTGGAAAGTGATGAAAGTTGTGAATGCCAGAATTGGGTTAAGTTGAAATATTATTCTGTAATGAAACAAAAAATATATATTATGCCTATTGGAACTGTAAGCAACATTTCGTTTCGTTCAAGAAATATATCCCCAACATGAACATATTTGAACATAATTTATCATACCTTGACTACCATCGCATTGCAACAAATTCAAATGTATGTCAATTAAACACGAAAAGTGCGGCCATTTGTTAGGGTCATATTTTCATTCTGCCAGGATAAAGACAGCACAGTAAGTATATTAATTACACATAAATTAGTGGAAGAGTGTTGATATAGGTGACCAAGTGTGAGATATTCCTGAAATTTTGACTACTCATTCCGATGTCAACTGACATCACAACAGGCAATACAAGGCCGTTATTTGGATAGCAAGACATAGCACTAAAACAAAAACAACATATGCTATGTCTTACATTGCAGGACTAACTGAAATTTTAACCCACCACCTTTTTTACACAGGGGCTTGTATCGTTGATTTCAATTGACCTGTCATACATGTACTATATAATAACTACAAGGGAGAACACTTGTGTCCTTACTTGTACGACCTATTTAAGAATAAACGCTAATATTTCAAGCTGTGCTTTGCATAGCTTAATAAATTTGGTACCGGTCAGTCAGACTTTACTTACTCTGATGTATTTTTCCTAATAATTTATAATTCTCACACAAGCATATGTTTTACAGTTTCATTGGCCTACATTTCATTTGGCTGGAAAGCGATGGAAGCTGGGAATACCGAAATTGGGTTAAGTTGAAGTATTATTTTTTAATGAAATGAATAAAATTATATTATGCCTATTGGAACTGTAAGCAATGCTTCGTTTTGTTCAAGAAAAATATCCCCCCACATGAATCTACTTGAACATACTTTGGCATGCCTTGACGACTGTCGCGTTTAAAAAAAATTCAAATGTATGTCAATTAAAAATGAAAATGCATCTATTTGCTAGTGTCAGATTTTGATTCCACCAGGATAAAAACAGTACAGTAAGTATCGCTCCAGTGGCCTAGTGGTTAGAGCATCCGCCTCGGATTCGGAAGGTCGTGGGTTCGATCCCCAGCTGAGTCATACCAAAGACTTACAAAAATGGCACCAACAGCTGCCTCGCTTGGCGCTCAGCATCAAGAGGTTAGTGTTAGGACTGGTCGGCCTGGTGTCAGGATAATGTGACTGGGTGGGACATCATGATACATGTCTGCAGCATGATGCCCCAGTGCTATACATCACTATAAACTGCCACATTGCAGACATCGAGCAATATGACTGAAATTTTTTTAAAGCTATGTTAAAAATCAAATCACATCACAGCACAGCACAGTAAGTATATTAATTACAGCTTTATTTGTGGAAGAGTGTCAGTATGGGCTGCCAAGTGTGTGAGACATTGATGAAACTTTGACTACTTGTAGTGATGTCAATTGACATCAGAACACGCTATACAACATTATTATTTGGGCAGTAAGACATAGCACTAAAACATAACATGTGATTTGTGTTTCATTATAGAACTAATCAGATGTGGAGATCTGAAGGACGTGAATATGGTGTTCGCCAGTCAAATCACAACTTTAAAATTTCTTTAAGTGACACACATCATTCAAAAGATATCATTTGTAGGAATAATTCTTTCTAGCATGAATCTGCAACTTTTTGTCTGATAGGCTACAAATAATAAGTGGACTGGGACATTAATTTTAATCTGTCAGATCTTCACATATGACTTTGCAGATCCAGTTTTAATCAGACTGTGTGGAACTTCTGCTGCTGCTGAAATCTTGAGGGAATACAGACCATGATCATGTCTACAATATACCTGCCAGGCATTGGTGGGTGGGTGGGGACTTAGTAAGTGTGCTCGGTGGTCCTGGATGGGAGGGTTAAAGCTGTACTTGTGATCCAGAAAGGGACATTTTATAATTTATAATATGTTAACCCTTTAGGAAATTATTTGAAATTAGAATTTGAATAAAAGAAAAACATGTTTTCATATGAAGCATTTAATACCCTCCCCCCCTCCCAAAACTAGAATAGCTGGTAGACTGGATATTGTCACAGGTTATCACCATGCACACATGTGAAAACACTTGCATAATCACAACATGGACATTAAAAAAAAGATACACACAGATTTTGTCTTTAAAATCCATTGGACAATGAAAGACGGTATTATACTATGACCGTAGGCATATTCAGGATGGAATGAGGAATTCTGACCATATGCATATTCAAGATAAAATGGGTTAATGTGTATTGGCAGCCCATGTAGTAGAAAAGAAGTGCTTAAGTTCTTGTGACTTGCTCTGTCAATGATTGTTTTAAAATCTTAGTTACTTTTGGGATTGAGTCCTTTGGTCATACATTATTCTGATGCAGGGTGGTGTCATACATTGTTCTGATGCAGGGTGGTGTTATGTTATAACTTTTGCACACTCCAGAATGACTAATGCCAATAAGCTGCTGGCAGTATGTGCAAGGTATAAAATGTTCCCCATGCTGCTGCACTTTTCAAGTCAAAAGCCATAGATGGCTAATCCATCCCTGACCCAAAGCTGCATTTCAAGATTTTGCAGTCAAAAATGAATCATACTTGCACACTGCTCCTGACTTTACTATTTCGTCTACAGATCTATTCACATTTTGCATGATATGTTGGAAGTAAAATATGTCATTAATGAAACTTTGCTGATGATCACAAACTAATCAGTAATCTTTATTAAAGATGGATTAAACATTTTCATTCATGCTAACAAAGTATAACTTTTGTTTTTTTTCTCAACATGCTACTGTGGTTTACCAAATTTCATATTGTTACATATTGTGTCCTTACTTATGCAGACTAGCATAATTGGCTGTCCATTTGTAATGTTCAAAGGGCTAGCAAACACAAAATCATCCTAATTATCACCCATCAGTTAAGTAATCTGTGGAATGGTAGATGTTTATCTCTGATTTACCTTTTAATCACCTGTATAACATTTAACAATATGAACTGACCAGTTGGTCTAGTGTTACATTACCATTTAGCGTGGAGCTTTGCAAATCACAATTGTTTAATGCTTTAACTTGCTACGTGTTACTGGCAGATATTGTGGTGTCAGTTATCTTATTTTTTTGTGGTTAGATTTTATTAGAAAATTAAGTCCATGTTGGAGGTTTGTACATCAAAAACTGTGCTTTGCATGTGACATGTATGCAACTGCGGTTATTACATGTACAATTTCAACAATGATGAATATTACATTTATTTAAATCCCTAACAGTATAGTCTGAGCCCTAAATAATTCATAGAGTTCTTGTAGACTTTTCAGAACATAAAAACTTAAATGTATTATTAGCTCTATTGGTCATAGACTTGATGAGCTTATGGATTGGTCCACTGTCTGTCCATCTGTTAGCATCTAAATAAAAGTTGCACTGGTATGGTGTCCACTATGGCTGCCAGTTGCCATCTTGAAATGTATTGATCATTACTCATCCTACTGGCATTTGGTTTTCAGCAAAAAAAACTTATTCTGACTGAGTTGTTCCTAAACGAAAATGGTGTTAATCTTACATACAGGATGGCCACTACAGGGGACATCTTGAAAATTTTATCACAACTTTTTCTGAATAGATCGTCATATCAGCATGGGTTTTTTGCTGTGAGACATTCTGATTCCTAAATGAAAATGGGACTGATCTGGAGTCAAATACAGTCATCTTGAAAATCTTGTTATATTTTCTCCTAATCGAATGGTTACATCAATATATTTTTCACCTAAATACTTCTTATAATCTTGATCCTAAATAAAAATAGTGCTGTTCTGATACGAAAATATTGTTGTGACTATATCAGCATGGTGTTTTCACTGAAAGACTTCTTGTGAGGTCTGATTGGTCATAAATGAGAATGGAGCTAATCTAACTTCTAATTTGACTACCACAATGCCCACATTGAAAATTTTGTAAATTCCACCTCACTTTGATGGCTGGTAATATTGACATTGTGCTTTCACCTAAAGATTTCTTAAATAGAAATTATGCCGATCAGATATCGAATATGGCCACCATGGTCTTCCTGTTGAAAATCTTGTCATAGTGGCTTCTCAGAAATGGTTATATCAAAATGAAGTTTCAACCAGAGATTTCTTATGTTGCCTTGTTGGGCATACATGTAAATGGTGCCCTATTGGCATCCATTGCCCTGTTGGCATCCACTTTGTCCACCACAGGAGCTAATTTGGAAAAAATTTATTGCTGAAGAATATAAATGATCCACAATTAAAAGGAAGAAATGGTTTTATCTTGAAATCCTGGAAATTCTTTACAGCCAGTAGTACATCAGTCTCTTCAATGGGTTCTTGTGTTTTTCTTATATGTAACTTCCATGTACAAAATAAACATGTATGCACATAAATTTGTTTCCCACAAAACTTAAATTTTTTGGACCAAAGCACAAATTCATTAGAAAAGAACCGTTTAAACATAGTGGACTTAGGTGTATAGTAGTTATAAAAACTAAGCCCAGTTAAGCCCAGTTACAGGAGTGAATTAAATGACTACAATAGGAGGGATTTTCGTGATG
Organism: Sinohyriopsis cumingii; assembly: GCA_028554795.2. Classification (NCBI taxonomy): domain Eukaryota; kingdom Metazoa; phylum Mollusca; class Bivalvia; order Unionida; family Unionidae; genus Sinohyriopsis; species Sinohyriopsis cumingii. The sequence continues at coordinate 102,884,639 of CM068825.1, forward strand.
TAATCAGCCATTGTTGTCTCCCTTACAATGACTGCTGCATTTGAAGTGTTGAATGACTAGATCCTTTACATTAGGTGTACCACAATTTTGACATAAAATTTACGTTATCATTCTTAAACAATCTAAATAGGTGCTGAATTATTTAGAAAGGCATCATTTAGTCTTAACTTAAGAACCTATGATGATTCATAATTGATGAAAACCAAATTTTCACTAGCTGAATATAGATCACTTTGAAATACCCAGGTGTAAAAACTGACATATGTATTAAACTGAGATGGGTCTGTGTTTTGTAAAGCAAAAATAAAGGTAGTACAGTTGTACAAAAGGTCTAATGGTAAAGGCATTGCTGGCACAGGATGACCTTGTACTACTACCAGCCTTTGTGGTTTTGTGTATAGGTCTAATGGTAAATGTATGGCTGGCACAGGATGACCTTGTACCAGCCGTTGTGGTTTTGTGTGTAGGTCTAATGGTAAGGGTATGGCTGTTACAGGATGACCTTGTACCAGCCTTTGTGGTTTTGTGTATAGGTCTAATGGTAAGGGTATGGCTGTTACAGGATGACCTTGTACCAGCCTTTGTGGTTTTGTGTATAGGTCTAATGGTAAAGGTATGGCTGGTACAGGATGACCTTGTACTACTACCAGCCTTTGTGCTTTTGTGTATAGGTCTAATGGTAAGGGTATGGCTATTACAGGATGACCTTGTACCAGCCTTTGTGGTTTTGTGTATAGGTATAATGGTAAAGGTATGGCTGGTACAGGATGACCTTGTACTACTACCAGCCTTTGTGGTTTTGTGTATAGGTCTAATGGTAAGGGTATGGCTGTTACAGGATGACCTTGTACCAGCCTTTGTGGTTTCGTGTATAGGTCTAATGTTAAGGGTGTGGCTGTTACATGATGACCTTGTACTAGCCTTTGTGGTTTTGTGTATAGGTCTAACGGTAAGGGTATGGCTGTTACAGGATGACCTTGTACCAGCCTTTGTGGTTTTGTGTATAGGTCTAATGGTAAGGGTATGGCTGTTACATGATGACCTTGTACCAGCCTTTGTGGTTTTGTGTATAGGTCTAATGGTAAGGGTGTGGCTGTTACATGATGACCTTGTACTACTACCAGCCTTTGTGGTTTTGCACATAGAGTCCAGCATCATGTTATTCTCACAATTTTTTGTCCAGTGCCTTCTAAATCTTTACTCTAAGCACACTTTTATGTCCAAAAAACATTTGTAACAAAACACCTACACCTTTTCATTGGTGGATGTACACCCATGTCCTTGGTGCATGCTATATCTGAAGTCTTGTAAAACTAAGATGACAATGAATATCTATATATTTTGGAACAATGTGATCTGAAAACATTTCAGTTTTTGGAGTTGCAATGTGAAGTATTTGATGGACATTAGTGTTACATATTTTCAAAGTTAATGTCATCCCTATGGTGAGGAAGATTTAATTTTTTTGAGGTTGACAAAAAGTTTTAAAAATGTATGCAAATACACAATTTGTCATGTAATTGATGCTTTGTTTGTGTGGAAAGAAAACTTGTTCATGAAACAGGTATTTATCATAGTAAATGCTGATAGATAATGAGTATGCAAAAAAGGTGAATGAGAGATCAGGATCTGGAATGAACGATTCCATGGTGCAGCTCATTTCAGGTTAACCAGATAATGTTTCATGAGTTACTTGAGCACATGATAAAACTTCTATTGCAATAATGTAAGTGTTCAGAGAAAATATATAATTGTATTGTGCAGACCACAAAGTGAAGGTGACAAAACTATTGAAGCAGCCAAGATTAACTCATTTTTGTAGCACTGTTAGTGAATTATAACTATTATTTAATTTGTCCTAAAATGGTATGTGTCCCCAAGCTTTGGAGGGAGGGGGAAGCACTGTCCTCTGTCCTTGGGATCCTATCTGCACAACTGCTTTGTCTATATTTTTAAAAATTGAAAACCATAATTCCTGTTATCAACATATTGTACAAAAACCTTAAATTTTAGTGCTTTTCAATACATGTATAATGAATGCTATAAAAGATTGTATCCACAATAAGGAAAATCCATTCTGCATGATCATTGTGAATGAAAAATGAAGATTTTCCATGGATATAAGCACATTATTTTCCATTTGCAAGTTATGTGGTGGGACCAGTAATATGCGTGTATCATAGTGCTTGTAGTGCAGCAAGAACTTTCCATGCAACCCAAAGTGTATGTGATCTGTCATTGTTGTTTTTCTTGTAGACTCTAAGAAATCTAAGAAATGTGGCTTAGTTGAACCAAGCCTTATAATTCCAAGTTATTCATTCTTGAATTGATTGCATAGCTGATGTTATTCAGGTATTATGTATTTATTACTCAATAACTGGTTCATATGCATACTTATAATGGAAAAACACCTGTATTAGATTATTTACCACTAATTATAACTAAATGTTTGTGAATGACATACCTATCATTTCTATTTTCAGGTTTTCAACATCAAGAGAAACTCTAACATGGGTACCAGATTCATTTTTCACAAGGTTGGTAGCAATGTGGCTGATTGGTTGTAGTTAATCTGTGGATGTTTCTTTCATATGATGTCTGAAGCCTTCATAATTACCCGTCGTTGTCTGCCATTTTAAAGGGCAGTCATTCCATAAAACATTCATTTTTAAAATGGAGATAGAAATAAAACACCTGACAAGATCAGTCAGTTACACCATATTTTCATCTGATTGATAAACATCAAAGGAAGCTGATTCCACCAAAGTTCGATGATGCTGTCTAAATTGAAATGTAGTAGAATGACACCTTTGTTTATGCCTGCCTCTTGTACAGACCAACTTCAACCACTAGACTAGAAGACTTAAAATCACACTTCCCAATTGGTGTGCTAAACAGGTCCTGGAGCTTATACCAAAAAAAGATGTTATTGGTGATGATCAGCATACTGTATTAGTGAACCTTGCAATCCTGTGATGTTGATAAAGTGGCTTTGTCCTAAAATCAGTGAAGTGTGAGCTTAAATACTCTGCTGTATTTAGTGTATATACAAATAGTTTCATTAGTAACTAGTGTATAAGCATATTGCTTCATTAGTAATTAGTGTATATACAGTGTTTCTTTAATAATAGTGCTTCAGGCAATAGTTCAGTATTATAAGCCTGTTGTTTTCCTGGATTAAATATGCATTGATAAAATGAAATGTGCCATTAGGAGGATTTAATTATTTCAGCATGAAGTTGTAATCATTAGTAGGATCGATCTGAACAACTGTTACGTTTAATTTTCATATGCTAGTATTTTTTATTATTCTTTCTTTCATTGTAAAGTATTAAAAGTGTTTGAATGCCTTATCTTTTTTCTTCTTTCCTTCCTTATTTATCTCACATATCAGTTTAAGTTAGTAAGTGGAAATTACAGCTACTGGATACCTTACCAATATGTTTTCATGGAAACAATATAAAATGTATTATAATTCTTTTTTCTTAGGGTTAAAATAAAGCAAAGAAATGTGTTAAAGCTAATATTTGATTGACATTGATTTATTAAATACATGTGGCAGTGTTAATCTCTAAGAACAAAGTACAGTAAGAAAATGGGTGGGTTGTGGATATGGTGAATTTTTGTTGGGTCTTTAAATTTGTTGCTTAAGTGCAAAAACAAAACCACAAAAAGTAGTTCCCAATGAAAATTTCCGATACAGTATATCAGATTACTGGAGGCAGGAAAGTATTACTGGAAATACCGGTGCTATTGAATATGAATCTATTCTACATGCTGGATGGACATACAACAGACAGCATGCTGCTCAACAGTTAAGCGGTATTTCAAAATGTTCATGCCTTGTCAGGAGGAAATTATAATGGCCATTATGACCAAATGACTGCTATGTAAAGGTTTTGGTTGGACATGTTTGACTGTACATGCATATTTTTGCATATATATTCTTTTTAATCCAGAGTTTTAGAGTACTTGTAATTATTAAGACTGTTTTACCTGTATCAGAATTATGTGCAAATATTTAATTCCATGTTTTGTTGAATTTTATTTAGTAAACATTTACTACTGTATAGAGTCGCTTGTCCTTTGCATACCAAATTGGATTTCACTGTTGATGATTTATAAATTTGGAGTGATTTAAATAAACATTTTGTGGAATGATTTAGAAACATTGATATTATATATTGCATTTGTGGGAGCCTCATGAGGTTTTGGTCTTCATCCTGCATTCTTGCACAGGAAATGATACCTTGCATTTAAAAGAAAAACCCAGTTTCTTTACTGCACTTATATATCTAAAATGGTATTTTAGAATGACATCTGTGTCATGTGATCACACATTATAGGCAACACAGGCAATCTGATCCATATTTATTGATCACATGCTTCACTTTGTACACAAAATTTACAGCTTTCGATATAAGTAGGGTAAGTAGACAATCTTTTTACGGGTAAGGGATGTATATGAGGATACATATTAATAATTTTTCTGGTCTTTCAGCCTCTTAAAAATAAATTTCTGCGTTTCATTAACGTGATCAAAGTTTTCTGAGGTAAATTAGATTTTTGCTTGACAAGCCCAACAGGCACCTCACTTAGATTACAGGAGGGGCCTGATCAGAAATAAGAGGGGCCTAAGGTGACAGGTAATCAGATATTTTGTGCACTGTTTAAATATTATATTTCAAGCTTTTGATTTAGATTGGGATATTACACTGCTCAAAAAGTTCTTTATTAACAGTAATAGTGCTTACTAGGACATTTTTTAATGATATCTAGATGCAATTTTTTAAGAATTTTTGTTTTTACTGAGAATGTACCATGTCTATTCCATGACTATATCAGATTATTTTCTTTCAGTCTGCATGTTCTGACATGGTCCTCCATAGGATTTTAGACCCAACTGTCAAATATTCTTTGTTTGTTAAAAACTAAATGTGAAATCTGGAAATCTGTGAGTGAACATTCAGCTCAAAAGAGCTTAAGAACCCTAATCATGATAGAGTGTAAGAACCATAAACATGTTAGAGTGTAAGAACCATACTCATGATAGAGTGTAAGAACCATAATCATGATGGAGTGTAAGAACCATAATCATGATGGAGTGTAAGAACCATAATCATGATGGAGTGTAAGAACCATAATCATGATAGAGTGTAAGAACCATAAACATGTTAGAGTGTAAGAACCATACTCATGATAGAGTGTAAGAACCATAATCATGATAGAGTGTAAGAACCATAATCATGATGGAGTGTAAGAACCATTATCATGATAGAGTGTAAGAACCATACTCATGATAGAGTGTAAGAACCCTAATCATGATAGAGTGTAAGAACCATAATCATGATAGAGTGTAAGAACCATAAACATGTTAGAGTGTAAGAACCATACTCATGATAGAGTGTAAGAACCATAATCATGATAGAGTGTAAGAACCATAATCATGATGGAGTGTAAGAACCATTATCATGATAGAGTGTAAGAACCATACTCATGATAGAGTGTAAGAACCATAATCATGATGGAGTGTAAGAACCATTATCATGATAGAGTGTAAGAACCATACTCATGATAGAGTGTAAGAACCATAATCATGTTAGAGTGTAAGAACCCTAATCATGATAGAGTGTAAGAACCATAATCATGATAGAGTGTAAGAACCATAATCATGTTAGAATGTAAGAACCATAAACATGATAGAGTGTAAGAACCATAATCATCTTAGAGTGTAAGAACCATAATCATGATAGAGTGTAAGAACCATAATCATGATAGAGTGTTAAGAACCATAATCATGATAGAGTGTAGGAACCATTATCATAATAGAGTGTAAGAACCATTATCGTGATAAAGTGTAAGAACCATAATCATTATATTGTAAGAACCATAATCATGATAGAGTGTAAGAACCATTATCATGATAAAGTGTAAGAACCATAATCATGATAGAGTGTAAGAACCATAATCATGATAGGGTGTAGGAACCATTAATATTATAGAGAGTACGAACCTTTGTCATGATAGAGTGTAAGAACCATTATCATGATAGACTGTAAGAACCATTATCATGGTAGACTGTAAGAACCATAATCATGATAGAGTGTAAGAACCATAATCATGATAGAGTGTAGGAACCATTATCATTATAGAGTGTAAAAACCATTATCGTGATTGTAACAAGATAACCGGGTGGGATTTTGGATTTACAACAGAACACTTTGATGGTGATACAAATACAATGTTTAATAATGAACGACTTGAATGAGCAATTAATTTTGATTAATATGTGCATGCATATGATCCAAATATTGGATCAATTAACATAAAATGCACAGACTTAATAATGAAAATACAAATAAATGACCTTACACAGTACAAGGACAAGGGGTGAATGATTCACAGTGATTTCACAATGAAAAGATGTGTTTTACTCAAATAGTAAAACAAATGTAGTATTTTGCTCATATAGTAAAATGTATTCATTCAAATAGTGAAATTATATAAACAAAAGGGACAGATATACAAATTATCTTTACATTCCCCAAAACACACTGGGTTTTACAAACCCCAAATATTAGCCCACAGCTAAAAGATTACAAGGAGTTACACACTCCGTCACCAGCACACTTGGCTACCAGTAACACCGGCCAGTAAAGCCGTCAGTATTCCAGGTTGGTCAATCAAGCAGGCAGCACCCACCAATCTATGTCAGCAATGCCCGATCACCTGCTACTCGACCAGCAACACTGTTTACTCAGCTCTATGGTTAGCTCTGCAACTGGTAACACGTCGACTCTGATAACTCGGATCGCTCCAGTCACTCGGGTCAGCTGAAAATATATCTAACACTGTGTACTATGCATGACATGGGCATATACAATAAAAAATAATGACATTATATACGGTAAGTTATGCAGATTACATTATTGGCACAATTACAAAACGGCAAACAGGTTCAGAAGTAAACCTAACCATGCCCGACAAGAATCCTACAGTAGTAAACGTTTTTAAAAAATGCAGCTTTATATTGCTAATATAAATCCCTCGCTAAGTCACAAACAAGAATATAAAATATTTGCTTTATACTACGTAAACCAAAGCTACATGGCAAACATACAAAAATAAACGTGGTAGTACAATAATAATTCACATACATCTACAGCTGAAGATTTGCAAGTCCTTAAAGTAGACCGCTCACTGACAAGACGTTATGTAATGTGAAGATTTGATCTTACAGTGAGGCATTTATACACAGACGAAGACATCATACATTGTCTGTGCGCTGGAAACATTCTTTTTTTCCCATTGACACCATTCGCATGTGTGGCATAGGATGAACCGAACTATTTCGAAATATTGTACAGTATATATAACCTAACCCTTGGGTATTGTTGTACACAGAAAACGAAATCTGACTACATGTATTTAATAAATAAAAGGACTTATACAATTCCATGACAGTGATAAAGTGTTAGAACCATAATCATGATAGAGTGTAAGAACCATAATCATGATAGAGTGTAGGAACCATTCTCATAATAGAATGTAAGAACTGTTATCATGAGAGTGTAAGAACCTTTATAATAATAGAGTGTTGTTGTTGTAGGGTTTAACGCCATTTTTCGGTACATAATAGGCTATACATGGCGGCCAGTATTAATGGTGGAGGAAGAACCCGGGAAAACCCCAGAAAGAACCACCGACCCACGAGAAGCTACTGGCAAGCTTTCTCACATACCCACATTGGCAGAATCTGAGACTCAAACCCATGCAGACAGAGGTGAGATGGCAGTGAACCATAACAGAAAGCGCTTTAGACCACTCGGCCACTCTGGGCCCCCATAATAGAGTATAAGAACCATAATCATAATAGAGTGTAAGAACCATAATCATGATAGACTGTAAGAACCATAACCATGATGGAGTGTAAGAACCGTAATCATGATAAAGTTTAAGAACCATAATCATGATAGAGGGTAAGAATCATTATCATGAGAAAGTAAGAACCACGATCATGTTAGAGTATAAAAATAATTATAATGACAGCATGAAAACTTTCCACAATTGCACATATATTTAAATAGTATACAGACACTTTCTTACTCACTTTTGGATGAAATCAACATAATTTTTACAAGCAGCCTAATCATTTTGTTTGGCTAGAATATTTGAGAGAGTCAAGTAGAGCCTTGCTCCAGCATAATAGAATGTTACTCAATGCCTTCAGTGACAGAATGTCACTCAGAGCTTGGAAATATTAATCAAACTTAACAAATCCAGCATTTGGATTAGTCTAAATATTTTCTAGTAAGATTTTTTAAAAATAAATTATAATGGAGTGGCCAGATCTGTCATCACAATACATGCCATTAAATCAGGGTTCCCACAATATGTTCTATTCCAGATTTCACAATACCTGCCATTAAATCGGGGTCCCCACAATATGTTCTATTCCAAATTTCACAATACATGCCATTAAATCAGGGTCCCCACAATATGTTCTATTCCAGATTTCACAGTACATGCCATTAAATCAGGGTCCCCACAATATGTTCTATTCCAGATTTCAGGTAAACAGTGTTGACTCTCTTCTACTGGCACATAGTGCAACAGTGATGTAAATTATACACAGTACACTGTGATCCCACTATGTAATACAATTTTTATTCCTGGGTAGTAAGTGTTATTTTGTATTTGCTTATGCCTAAAAAGAATTGAAAATGGCTATTATTCCCCTTAAACTTTCCTTTTTGTGAACAGGACAGTGATATATTTGAAATTTACTTATTTCCAATGAGGAAACATGTGAATTTGTGTCTTTTCATTCACATAAAGTCAGAAGAAAAAAAACATATGAATCAAAATTCACATGTATTTATAGTAAAGTTATACAAAAATGACCACAAAAGATTTAGAAGGGAGTAGTTTTTTATATTTACAATTATACTGTAAATCACTTTAACGAATCAGCCCCCAAATATAGTATCCCATCATGTTCTCATTATACTGTCCTTGGTAGTGACGTTCAAAGTCCAGTATATCCTAGTGGAAGCACTTGCCTTGTTTCTCCAAGTACGCCCTCGTTCTCCTTGAATATATCAAGATGAGCATCAAGGATATAGATGTTAAGGACATCCTACAACCCACTGTACCATAGTTCTTCACCAGAGTCTCACCAGCTCCACATAGTTTTTGGCCTTATGATTGCCCAGGAAGCCCCTAACCACTTCAACAAAGCTGTCCCAAGCTGCATTCTCCTTACTAGTGAGGTTCTTGGGAAATTCATTGCACTTCAGGATCTTCTTTATCTGTGGTCAGATGAAGACACTGGCTTTGACCTTTGCCTCAGACAACTTAGGAAGAAGTCTTGAAAGTACTTGAAGGTTGCAGACTCCTTATCACTCTGACAAATTGTTTCATAGGGCCCAATTTGATGTGCAGTGGTGGCATCAGCACCTTCTGGGGATCCACCAGTGGCTCCCACTTGATGTTCCTCCCCATAGAGAACTTGATCCGCTGTGGCCAGTCCTGTCTGTGGTAGTGCGCCTTGGTGTCCCTGCTGTCCCAAAGGCAAAGATAGCATGGTAACTTGGTAAAACCTGCTTGGAAAGCCATCAGGAATGCTGCCATTTTGAAATCTTTGATGACCTAGCCGTACTCATCATAATTCAAGGCATCCAGCAAGGTCTTGATGCTGTTGTAACCCTCTTTGATGCATCGAGTGAGCCAGGGGAAGAGATAGGCACTTGTTCCCATTATGGAGCAGCATGGCTTTGAGGCTCCTGGATGAGCTGTCATTGAAGAGGTTCCACTGCTTGAGCCTAAACATCAGAAGCTTGGCATTGGACTTGGTGAGACCAAGATCCCTGATCAAGTCGTTGAGGTATTTTTGGTTCAAGTAGTATGGGTTTCTCTCCTCAGCTCCACCTCTGAAATTGCCATCTGGATCTATGTCTTCCTTGCTCTCTGACTTGCTGCTCTCTTCTAAAGATGGCTGCTCTCTCCATAGGAGTGGGTAGGGTGAGCTCAGAGCAATGTGGTACCAGAGCGATGGATGAAGGAAGGTCCAGATACGTGATGGCAGGTGCATTCTTGCCAGTCTGATGTTTGGAAGGGTCCACCATGCAGAAGTAGCAGTTGCTTGAGTGGTCAGTGTATTCCCGATGAATTCTTGGGATAGTGAACTTCATGAATCTCTTTTCCCCTCAGTACTAACCTACAAAAATACCTTTACTTCATCTATGACTAATGTTAAGAGATCTCGCAACATTTTTCATATATATTTTTTCAATGACATTGAAAATTTTAAAACATTTTAAAATTAAAATCTTTTACAATTTTAAAATTAAAAAAAAATTATAACATAAAATTCTGAGCAACAATTGTCCATCTTACCTTACAGAGATTTTTTTTACAGTGCTCGCAGGTGAAATGAAGTGCCCAGGATTTGTCTTGATCCCCGACAGTCATGCCAAAATATGCCTTGTAGGCCTCGCACATCTTAGCAGATTCTTCCACGGAAATGTAGATATATATCCACTTATACACCTAGAACTAAACTGAACTGGTGGGCTTAAGACCACTGTATTTATACTACTATTTATATTACTGGAAAGTTCTAGAAGTTACTCCAAGTTTACTCAGCATTGAGTCTATCTGGAATGTTCTGGAAAATAGGTAAAATTCAAAATATCACTGTCTTGGTCACAAAAGCAAAGTTTGTGGAGAATAATAGCCATTTTCGATACTTTTGAGGCATAATCAATTAGGAAAAAACACTTACTACCGAGAAACAAAAGAAAAATTGTTACATTGTCCCTAAATTTTGATCTTGCCCTTGAGTTTGCTGTTGGTTGGGTAACTTGTGGTTGAATTGGTCATGGCAAGGAAGACAAATTTTTGGTGAGTTTGGGGCAAATGATAATTGGCTGAACTGGGCATTGCAAGTAAGAAGTTAATAATATTAGTATGAAAAGGGGCAAATGATAATTGGCCACATTATTTTAGTGCATAATTTAATATATTTTCAGTTTATTAAGTGGAAGGATTTCATCACTGAAAGATGAGAACAATGCTGTGAGTATGGCTATATTGTAATGAATTTCGATAAGTGTAGATATATATTTATGCTCTCATGCATTATTTACCATTAACATAGTTAATATTAACTCATCAAGCAAGTGGTGTTAGTTGTTTTTTTAAAAACCTTATTCAGAAAATGTGAAACATCCAGAAATTATTAGCCATGACTTTTTTCTCTGATTATTTAAAATAGCCATTCTTTTCTGTATTTTGTCATCTCTAAATATTTTGTGTTCATTCATTCCTTAATTCAGATGTTTTGTAGTAATAGTAATAGTGAATTAGATCTCTTTAATCCATTTGAGAGTAAAATTCAATTCTTATTTCTACAGTATTGAATATAATATATTATGCATTTTATTACAGACTGTGTAAACATGCACAGATATTTCTCTTTCTGATACAAGAAAGGCAGATGAAGGGTATGCATATTGGCAGACTTATGACCTACATCTATACATAATTACAAAGTTCCATTATTTGTAACTGTATTATGATTGTATCTTTTTTTAAATTGTAATAGTCAGTTCCAATTTTGTGTTCATAATCACTTTTTGTTTTAATCAGCGGAGTTGCTACACTGGTGTTAAAGGACATTTTTTTAATTTCAGATTTTCATTGATAGAGATCCTAAGCAGTTTTCTGTGATACTAAACTATCTTCGCACTAAGGATGTAGATCTTAGGTATGGATATCATTATGTATTGTAATATTAATGTTACAGTACAGTATATCAATACACATTTCTGAGACATGAATAAATATAGTAACTTCTGAAGGTATTATTCCCACATTTCAGTATCAGAGATGTTGCAATCCTTTCTGTTTGTCCATCAGTTGCTACCTCAGTAAACGTGTTTCCTCCCAAACTGGGTGGTGGTGAAAACTCAGCAAACTTAGATTTGCCTTGCCCATATCGTAGCATACTTCCAGATGACAGTACAACCCTACTTGTATCAGCAATGCTTCTCATCCCACCCATCAGTGTTTAAAAGTTCCCATTTTAATTATTATTTTTAAAAACCCCATAATGATAAGAATTTTAGGGACTCCTGGTACACACTCTCAGTGTCAAAACTTGGAATTCAGATTGCTGTGCTGTTCTAATGTAATCTGCTTATCTCAGGTTTTGCATTCTACAGATATAGCATAGTGAAGAATTTCGCCTAGGATGCTTTTGTGATTGGGCGTATCCCAGAAATGGCAGATGCAGGACACTTTGTTGATTAGATGCTTTATTGAATAATTCATATCTCAAAAGATAGAGAAATTTTATCACCCGCTCTGGTGGCCTAGTGGTTAGTGTGTCTGCTTTGGATGCAGGAGGTCACAGGTTTGAACCCCAGCCAAAGACTTATAAAAATGGTACTAACAGCTGCCTCACTAGGCACTCAGCATTCAGAAGTTATTGTTAGGACTGGTCGCAGGCATGTAGCATGATGTCTACCCAGTCACATTATCCTATTATCCTGACACCAGGCTGACCAGTCCTCACACTAACCTCTTAGTGCTGAACGCCAAGCGAGGCAGCTGCATCTAAGGCAGACACTCTAAACACTTAAATGACCAGAGCAGTCGGTTTAAGGTCAAAGACACTAAATAATTCCATACAGCTATCTTGCGAACATGTTACTCAGACCTAAGACAATGGTTTTGTTACCAAATTTGGTTTGTTTTAGTTACAGTCATCAGAGATGGTTTCAGTACTCATTAGTTAGATAGAAGCAATGGCCTTAGCTTGCATTCTTGGACATCTTTTTTTATTTTTTTGGTCAGTAGAGCATCAGTCCCTTTGAGTGACACTTGTTTGGATCATGTGTCATCTAGTAAAATTATGAACAGAAATTTAAAAACCTTTCTCGTCCACTGACATGTATTGCTTTATTTCTTTGTAGGGATGTAAATATCCATTCTCTCAAGCATGAGGCAGAATTTTATGGGATTACTCCACTAGGTGAGTTTCAAATGTTATTTGTGAAAGAGCTGTGCAATGACAGTGAAATCTCTCAAAAGCAAAACCTCACTAAACCAAGTTACCTTGAACTGAACCATGTGTCAGATCCCAGTTTTTTTAAATTAATTTCAATAAACCTTTAACCGCATATCAAAACCCTTCTGCCCCCAAAATAAGCCACAAAAACATCAGACCCAAACATACCAGATGTCAGTTTGTCTCTATAATGAATCCAATAAACTAAAACTCAATAAGAGTTCAGCCAACCAGTGGTACTCAATTCATGGAGCATGGGAGATTATTTTCATTTTCACTTGAGATTGTTGTTATTTACAGTTGAATTGAGGCACAGCTGATTCAGAGACTTTTTGTATTACATCTCTTCCTCAATAACTCGAGCACATTGGGGTCCAAAATCATAGACAGCACTATAAGCGAGGGCACGAGTTACTGAGGGACCTCTCAAAAATTAGCTACACAAAACACATCTAGATAACCGCTGAGTTGAGGAGGGGGGAAATTTGGCTGTTTAATGACTGAATCCTTGTTTTATAATCATGTTGAGAATAATTTTCAATAATGTGCTTTTTCTGATGAAGTTCTTTGTTATTCTGTATAAATCACATTTATTTTCAAATGTCCAACATCTGAAAGATTGATAACATGTTTCCAGCTGTTTTGAACAAACAACATGGTACGCAAAACCATTTATGTATGATGTCACATCTTTTTGCTTTTGTTGACTAGTCTGGTTCCCAGAGTGGTGTACACTAAGTTTTTCAAAACAAGGCGTCTTCAAATTCAGAATCCAGACTAACTGTTGATAACACTACCAAACAAGATTACTTTTTATTAAAAAACGCAACAATTTGTGAAATGAATTTTTGAATTGTTCAATTAGTAAAATATTGATACTGTGATTTCATTGACAGTAGTATTGAAACTTCATATCATCCTTGAGAACATCTCTGCGTACGAATTCAGGAATTCTCTGAAACTCGTTTTCCCCACAATGGTCTGTATCTGTGAAACAAAGCACTTTATTTTATGAAGTACTCATTTTGCTTGGTTACCTTACTATCTTTAATCACAGTTATGATTGAGTCAGTTAATTTAAGATAGTTTAATTAGATTACATTTACAATAATATTTATAACAGTGTTCGATTGATCAACTGAAATGAGTTACCCGACATAGGACTGAAGCGCTGGTTCTTAAGCATGTAGGATTTATATGCCTTTAAAAAAAAATTGTTTATTTCACCTCCTTTATTTGATTCAAAAGACATAATTAACATGATAATAGAAAAGTAAGCCCGCTTTTTATTTCGTCCAACAATACAACAAATGTTTCTGCTAGTCTGATATCAAAATACTATCAGCACTTACCTAGGTTCTCAGAGAAATGCTCATGGACAGAGCTGTTACGGTAGATGACACATTTTACATTTAATTACAACAGGACACATTGCATTTATGATGATTACACTTAAAAGAAACTAGAAGATCGAACTAGATCACAAATTTCAATTGATACAAAAAATGATTTAATTGGTATTTATTTATCAAAGTACTGCCTGCACTAGGCGTAAGTGACATTTTCATTAATAAAAATTTCCTTGAGTATCATTAATTACAGTGTACAAAGAATGTTGTTTGGAAAGAAAATGTAACAAATTTTATGACTTCTTTTTAAAGTTGATATTTCATAATTTTGATAACAATTTCCAGGTCCTATCTACCAATTTCAGCAATAAAACAAGTGATGTATCAGTTTCCATTACCAATTTTGATCATGATTTTCATCAAGTTCAACAAATAGGAACACGTTTTCTGGGTATTTTTTTTTTTTTTAAAAATGGGATCCATATCTGATCCCATGCTACAAGCAGGTTCACAAGTTATCATGGCACGAGTTATCAAGGGAGTGGTGTACCAGACATTTAAATTTATATAATGAATTGTTTTCTGTTGGCTATTTCATCCCTCCATGAGCCCTTGGGTTCAGATTGGACTTCTTACATTTTGCTCACTGAACCAATGATTTTCAACTCTAGGCCCCTTTTTCCACCATATTTCAAACTGGACCTACTTTTTTGCAATTGTTACAGCATCACAAATGCAAGTGTACTACTTCGTGATGCAGAAATGTGTCTTTCAATCTTAACGACTTGAACAGATGAAAATCATTCAAATTAAATGAAATCCAAAAATAGAAAAACAAAAGCAGTGATATCCAAATGTTCACATAACTGATTACACAGATTGACTGGATATTGATTGTTTTGTCATAACATAACAAAATATTATACTTGTATGTGAGAGGACACCTAAAAACATCTATTCTTAGGTTTTAAAAATCCAAGTAAATGTACAACAATTATCCAGATAAAATATTTCATTTTGGATCAGAGGTGTTTTTGTCTTCAGAGGTTTCACTGTATAATATACAGCCACAACAAAATTAATGTGCGTGTTTGGTAAAAGGGTAATGTTGAATCTTACTATGCCCATTATTTTTGCTGCTGATTTTAATTGTGACTTTTCAAAGGTGACTAACAATTGTTAGCCTATTTAATGAAAGGGGTACTGATGATTTAATATATTCGATTCCGAAGTAAAAATTGTTGCACTCTGCATAGTCATCATGATGTGATTGTAACAGTAGTTTATTTTCTTTGTCCAATACATCATCTGATCACATTACATTAGGATAACTGAAAAACATCTTTATTTATACATATTAAAGGCAAACTCCCCCATTCTGTCAGCTAGGTGTCTACCATTATATCAGGCTTGAACCAGTTTTTACTTTCACTGCCATGTGCTAAATTGTCTGCCAGACATTCCATTTATATTCTGTGTCTTCAATAACTTAAATTTATTCATCCAAATTTCCATTTTCAGTGATACAGTAAGTCCGAATGTTGTTTTATATGGTGTGTTAATCAACCTTGTGAATTCTGGTGAATTTATTAATAGTTTTGTACTTGTCATATCATTCATTATTGTCACATGTGATTTTTGATCAGTAACATTCAATTTCACCAGAGATATTTTCAGGCACTATAAGTATCAGCTATTACACTTCTGAGTTGTTTTGATAACATGGATTACATTATTTCAATGTGAGTACATGTGCACACTTGCTTGTTTCTCTTCATTACAAAGATGACAACCAAGTACTACAGAAATGGAAAAGATTTAAGGTTATGGAGGATAGACACAGGATGTGTCAATGCATACAATTGCACTTGGTATGGAAATGGTAAAAAATATTGAAAAGCAGCTCAAGGGATGCAAAAAGTGAGCAAGCTCCAGTACATTATAACATAACTTCACATACAAATCATTGATTAGTCTCATGGGAGATGTCAGGATGCCCTCTCCATCCATCGGGCAAATGCAGAAACAGCACCTGAACAAACTGTATCCATAAATAAAGTAGACATGTTTATTTCATTCATGGGTGATGTCAAGATGACCTCTCCAGCCCCTAGAACATGCAGAATAAAGACATAACATACTGTATCTGTGAATAAAATTGAATCATTAATTGATTAATCTCATGGGTGCTGTTTCAAAGCCCTCACCATCACCCCCATGCAGATGCAGAAACAGTGCTAGAATATAGTTTATCTGTGAATACAGTACAAAGCACAGGTAATTCCAATCAGGCCTTGGAATCGCAATATGACTCAAATGGATTTATTGTTGATGTCAGCAATTTGAAATGGTGTTTATATGTTGTAATTGGGGGCCCAGAGTGGCAAGTTGTCTAAACCTCTCACCATTATGGATCATTACCATCTCACCTGGGGCCCTGAGTAGCCAAGCTGTCTAAACCTCTCACCATTATGGATCATTACCATCTCACCTGGGGCCCCGAGTGGCCAAGTTGTCTAAACCTCTCACCATTATGGATCATTACCATCTCACCTGGGGCCCCGAGTGGCTGAGTGGTCTAAAGCGCTCTCCGTTACGGATCACTGCCATCTCACCTCTGTCTGTGTGGGTTTGAGTCTCTAGCTCAGTCAGTGTGAGAAAGCTTGCCATTAGCTTTCTGTGGTATTTTGAGGGGTTTTCCTGGGTTCTTCCTCTACCATTTATGCTGGCTGCCATGTTTAGTCTGTCTTGTGCTGAAAGATGACATTAGACTCCATAACAAACAACAACATATATATGGGGATAAGCCTAGGACCTGCCAATGAGAGCTTGCATGTCAATATTAAGAAAACATGCTGAACATGAAGATATTCAATTTCATTATGTCAACAATACAGTACAGATAATATAAAGGTCGGGCTGACAGTCGATACCGATACTGACCATATCACAAAGCATATACCATCTTTGATATGCCATCCACTTGCAGACCAACCAGTCCTGCCAAATGAACAAGCTTTGTATGTTTACAGTGGTCGTTACTTGTTTATTTGCAGCTGTTGAGCCAGTTTACCAGTTAAACAGATTGAACATTCCTATGAAATAGACAGCAAACTGGCATTACTTATGGAGCTGTCAAAGAGCTTAACTGGTTTGCCAGACCAGCATTGCACAATGTGATCAATGCAGATGGCATATCCAATGGCCAAATGATAATGCATGCTGATGATACTTCACCATCATTTCCCTGGAACATTATGATCTGACAATGATTGCCTTTAGTTCACAGCAGTGATAGAATATATCTATAGGATTTTGTCTCCATCATAATGCCTTCCTCCTCCTCCACCTTGAATCATTGTCTTGGTAGATGTAGATGATGATAACTAACTGTCATCATTCAGAACCTTGTTACAGTTGTTCAAGATTGCAAAAGTTATCAGACATCTTTTGGAGCACTTGTGATCACAGTAATGCAAAAGCTTCTTCATTGTTAGTTACTTGTATGCAACTTTCTTACTCCACTAGTAAAAAGACACATTCAGGGATATTTTCTCCACACATACTTTGTCTAGTCATTAATGCTGTTTCAGATTTAGTCCAGAATGTTGTTTTGACTCCCTCTCTACCATAATTTTGCACATCTGATGATTTTTTTATCTAGTGAAAAAAACTACTAATGATCATTGATGTTTTCTATTCATTCACTCCCTTTCAGTTCTCCACTTCTATTTTCACACATCAAATTGAGGAGGTGGGAATACAAAAGGCAGGAGTCACCCTTTACCTTTTAGTGCGATCTCCTATCTCTGCATGACACTGTAAGGGTTTATACATGAGAAAGGTTGATTGTCACCAAAGAATTTTCAGTGGCAGTTCTCAATAGCAGTTTTTTTTTCTTTTTCCCTTCTCTATTTTCTGCTGGCCAAGCAAATTATAGGCAGTTATATCCTCTTATTTTTGCACTCATGCAGGAAGGGGAGAGAGTGGAATACAGTTCTCCTTCGACAGGCTGTCTATCAATCGTCAGTGATACACTGTCACCAGTGCCCTCTGGCAACCGACATGAGGCATCAGACTATTCCTTTTTAGTCAGAATCAGACCAACCATTCTTGTAAAATGGTGGGCGATCTGAACTGTGTCAGAGGGTTTGCATATTTACTTATCAGAACCCCTTCATGAAGGAACTTCTAAGAGATCCTATGAAGTTGTATGTCTTTACATAATGAAAATCCAATTTCAGCCTTATTCTGATGTACCATTGCACAAACACTGAAGCACCTGAATGACTTACAATTTATGATAACACTAACTTCAACAGGTAGAGTGAGCAAGCTCCATATGATATTCAAAGGTCCAAACTATGTTCTGTTCCATTCTGATTGTTCAGTCATTCTAGTACATTCTAGTTCATTCCTAAGAATAGCTTCCTGTCACTAGGCAACCAAATATAACTATTCATTCCTCTCCTTGATAGATCTGTCAAGAGAAGCAGAGATTCCCTTTACCGACCCTCAGATGTTACCTGAGACATAAATATAATATCCATTTCAAATGTGGTAGTTTGTAATAGCTTGTAATAGTTTCTTTATAATTTCAGTACCACTTCTAAGGTATCCATGTATGAAGTATATTGAAAGCACTATATAATTACTAACCAAAAAAGCTCCATTGTATCACAAATGCTTAAGGCATTCATGTGTGATAGATATTTATTGTATGTGTCTTTTATATGAGATTTGAAACAAGTTTATGTCAAGCAAGTATCTTAGTGAAATCTGTCAATTTGAATAAATGTCAGGTACTCGTAGGCAATATTATTTTTTGATAATTGATAATTATGGCCAGTAGCAATTAAAAAGGAATGATGTGCTACTGATAGTGTATATGCACGATGAAATACAAGGGATATAACAACATGCAGTTAGAGATAGATTTTATAGCATTGACAAACACATGGCTAGATGGCTTAGTAATTTCAGGTGGTATACAAGGCATAATTGATAGATATGTGTACAGCTTATTATAAAAGTACAAGCAGAACAAGAAAAAAAATTGAATAAAAAGAAATTCCACAAGCTGATACTTAACTGATGTACAAAAGCTAGAGGCAGTTTACTTTGCACTAAATACTAATGTATCCACAGCTGATACTCGTATCACATCTATGTTTGTATAAGTTTCCATTCAATTTAAAAAGAGTGCTACCATTTGTACTTGCTTATCAGTTGAGTCCAACTGCAAAGACTTTCACTCATCTATTTGGCAATGATAAACATGTCAGATGACATTTTTCATCACTTTCACCCATCCAATTGGTACTACATGTGTTAAAGTCATCAGATGACCTTTTTCATCACTTTCATCCGTCCTATTGGTACTACAGCTATTCAAGTCATCAGATGAACTTCTTCATCACTTTCATCCATCCAGTTGGTACTACATGTATTAAAGTCATCAGATGACCTTTTTCACCACTTTCACCAATCCATTGGTAATATTAAACTTGTCAGATGAGCAAAGCAGGCATCCAGAGTATATTCATTTGAGCTGTTGGCAAAAGAATACACCAGCATATGCTTTGCAAAGTCTTGATGTAGACAGCAAGAGGATAGGTAAATGTGTTTCTAGTTCTTATGAAAATGTGCTACATGGATATATAAATTTTGTGCAGATGTACTAAACAGAGGTTGGACATGAGGATGTAGTTTTGATAGTAGTATGTATGTTTTATTTATGGGAGTATGTTAAGCAAACATTTTGGAAAAAAAGACTGTAGGAATGACACAAAAAACCTCACAGCATATGTTGCATTCCTTGTTTTAACAATTCTTTAAGTAGTCCATGCAGTCATGTTACACATTGGTTCAGTGTATTCTTTCTTCTTGGGGCCTCGGGTGGTGAAATGGTTAAACATCTGCCTTTATTGATCACTGCCAACTCACCTTTTTCAGCTTGGGTTTGAGTCTTGGGCTCGGCCAATGTGGGTATACAAGAAAGCTTGCCCATAGCTTCCTGTTGGTGGGTGGATCTTACCAAGGTTTTCCAAGGTCCTTCCTCCACCAGTTATCCTGGCTGCCATGTATATCCCATTCTGTGCTGATAAATGGCATTAAACCCAAAACAAGAACAACAAACTTCTTTTATGTACCAGCTGATACCTGTTTGAGATTTCTTCTTTTGTTTGTTTGTTTTAAAGCAGAATATCTCAATCTCATCAAAATCACTATCATCAAACCTTTTTTGTTTTGGGAAGTATCTAAATATTCTCATTGCTTGAAATTTATGCTACATCTCTCACAATACATATATGTCTGCCTGCTTTATTGGGTGATGCTTTGAGTATTAAATGGTATTGCATACAGCTCAAAAGAGCATTTTGCACTGCCTGCTGTACCTCAGCTAATTGATATGTTCCCCCTGATCTAGTGGATGTTATCTATTACACAAATTGTATTCCTGCAACTTT
Source organism: Sinohyriopsis cumingii (assembly GCA_028554795.2). Classification (NCBI taxonomy): domain Eukaryota; kingdom Metazoa; phylum Mollusca; class Bivalvia; order Unionida; family Unionidae; genus Sinohyriopsis; species Sinohyriopsis cumingii. The sequence goes on from CM068825.1 coordinate 102,905,533, forward strand.
CCATTGGGGCAATAAAACTTAATTCATCCACTACAGTCCACTATGGGGACATCAGTGTGGATGGATTGATTTCCACCATGGATATGTGGATTTTCCATAATCCACAATGCATGCATTGTACCTGCCTTATAACAAGAAACATGGATATAATGTAGGGCACTATAATGATGGAATGCTGTGTTTACATGTGACTCTTTTAATATATTTGCTCAGTTACTGTTGTAATGTATGTTTTAAATCAGCCAACACTAACCATACTGTTTGTTTCCTAAGACATTAGCACACATTCTCATATTTTTACATTTTAAAGTGAGTTAGTATTATGCATAACTTTTGGCAATAGATCATAACATTCTGGCAAGGTATTGTCCTCCATGGTCTGTGCTAAAGGTAGCGTCCTCCATGGTCAGTAGTAAAGTTTACTTCAGTTAGAATAAGATGTTTACAAATACAAATATCACCAAATTAAATGCTTTTCATTTGAATAAGAACTAGCTATATTGTATATGAATGTTCTGTATGTTTATATGAAGCACTTGAACTACTTGCATATCATCACCAAATTAAATTATAATAGTACTAAATGTGCATGAAATTGCTTTTTTTAATAAATATTTATGAATATACCTTATGATTAGCCTCTGGCGGTGTATTGTCTAGATGATTGATATCACAAAAGGAAATTATGAATTATGAGCTTTAGCATTTTTTGTTTCAGTTCGCCGTCTTGCTTTGTGTCTAGACCTGGACAATGCTTCCTGTGGAGATGTTCTTTTCCATGGCTGTCTTGGACCACCCTGTAAGTCATTAATAATTATATTTCTCACCCATGCGACAGAGAAATCTACTTGTTTTGCTAACCTTACTTTTATTGTCTCAGTCTAGTCATCTCAGACCAGTTGTCTCAGTCAGGGTGTCCACGCGCTCAGAACTGCATTAAAAAAAAGAAACCCTTGTCGTCTTTGCTGTGCCTGACGTAGTTGTACTGAAATCAAACAACAACAACAGCAACAAATATGTAACAAAAACATAGTAACTTAAGTTAAATCCATCTTTGAGAACACACCATACAAAAACAGTTCGAGAGAGACAAAGACAAACACATATGATGTTGAGGTTTTTGGTATTATGCTTGTTCGCTCCACACAGCATGGTCAGTTTTATCCTATATGCAGGCCTAGCTCAATACATTTTTAAATCAGCTTCATTAGAGCAACCTAACTAGTTTTAAATACTTTGTGTGAAACGAATTATATACTGTTAGCTACATTTAATGACGCTGACCTGAAAATAACTGTGCTACAGATAGGATACAATTCTCAATGCTGTGTGAAATGAACAATATAACAGAAAACACTTATCCATGCATATATACTATAGACCTATACACTTCATAGCCTTCCTACTCTCTTAACAACTACGGAAAACTTAGTAACAGCCAGAAAAGTGTTATATAAAACATGCTTTTTTCTAATTTTGTTAAGCATCTCCACTGTGCCCCAGTTGAATCAAAAATATACCTACAATATTTAATGACAAATAATACACTTACCAGCCAGAAGGAATAATTTATCCATCAGCACATTAATCCATAAGCAAATTTCACTGTAGCACTTGCCATATTTCCAGGACAGAAAAATAAAGGTTCAAAGAATCCGTGAACTTGAAAGTTTAGCCAACAATTTAAACATGGCATGGTGTATTGTGCAAAAAAATATTTATTATATCCAGGTTAATAATATAACAACATTTCACAAATAAAAATCATTATTCATTTGCTGTGAGCGCAGATGAAAATATCTTTTGCTAGCATGGCTTACAAAAATATTAGCTAATGCTGTATGCTGTACCCTGAAGACATTAGTGCCTGCTTGTATCAATTACGATAACAATTTGGCAAACAGAAGCTTGGGTGTTGAATAAATACACATGATAGAAGAAATTGGAGCATCAAATACAATGTTCATTTATTTGCAAAGCAAGCCAGCCCCAGAAGCTGACTGGTTTATTTTACGTGTGATGATTTTTTTTATGCATAGTCGGTTGACCTAGGGAAGCTGGCCTTGGTTTATTTTTACTGGTACTGACAGGATTTTAAAAAATAGATTGAAATAAAGAAACTGCTGGTGCTCTGTATGTGACACTTTGAGCATACATTCTGTGAAATCTATTAAAGCAAATGCTGCAGATGAATAGGTTTCTAATGATCACATAACGTTTCAATAAACTGTTAACTGAATATAGGACGGACTAGTTGGCACTGAGCAAATATCAAATTCGCAGCTCAGTCAGATGGTTGGGGAAAAAATGAATGCTGCCATTACAAGCTAATTGCTTTGTACTGTCAGATAACTAAGGAAATATTGGAATTAGACCTGGCTAGCAAAAAAGGCAAATATAAATCAAATCAGAATTGTTATTGCATTAAAAACACAGTGCACAGAAAAACAAAATGTAATACAAATACAGGTTGTTCAGACTTAAATGAAAATAGAAGTAACATACTGACTAATAAACATGGTAGAGTGAACAACATTGAACACTCCATTGTGTGGTAGTTAATATTTAACATTTTAAATTATTAAAATCCAAATAAATATAGATATGGTATTGTGTCATGAATACCATAATTAAAAAGGTAAATGCAGTGCATAAGATAGTCTATATGCATTTTTGTTGGGAATAGTGGCATGATTAATTAAAATATATGAATTTAAAGTATTTTGTACTTACTTTAAATATCTCAAGTTCCAATATTGCACCTAGATTTATATAAAAAAATCTTCAAAAATTTTCAGTTAGAATGGTGTAAAAAAAAATGACCTTTTTTATTTTATTATTTTTAAAAAAATCAGTTTAGTGCATTTTTGGACATGATTTGATTTTTATACTACAGTTGATACCATTAAGAAACATTTTACCAGCTAAGCATCAGTATTATCATTAAAATGTGTCCCAAAACATACAACTCAGGAACAAAGATCTGTTTCAGAACAAACAGTGTAAAAAAACAATTACTTGAAAAATTAATTTATGTTTGTGCCAGCATGGTAGACTTCTGTGTTTCTGAAATGTTTCCAGTATTTTTGTGAATTTCTCACTTTCTCATATTTTGTTCATTTAGACAGCATGGTAAAACATGCTATCATTGATGCATGTTGTGATTCATGGTTCTGTGCAAACTGCCTATTGTTCACTTACCCATTTTTTAACGGTTTATTTTAGCAACTTAATAACATGATGCATTGCTCATTTATACATTTTTGGTAGTGTTTCATTTTATAATGTTGTTTAAGTGAAACCTGTTGATGAAGTATAAAATATACAACAAGTTCAAGGAAGGAATGCGACGTGCCTTGTGTGTACAGAATATGTACAGTTTCATGCATTGTATGTGCAGATGAAACAAGTCTTCGCTCAACAGTATACTTGATTACATATCATATATACTCTGGAAGATTATGGCAAAACCTAATTTTCTCAAACAACTTGGTCACAAGTGTTCCACTTCTGCCTGTTATCAGGACAGCCTTGTGAGAGAAAGAATTTTGACCTTCGATTGTGGAGAGAATCATGAGAGCAAGAAGGCTGTCCACTCTGAAGACCTATGTGAGAAAGTGGCTTGTTTTTATGGACTGGTACTAAATCAACAGCATCGTCCTATTGAATGCCTTGATCCCTCAACTAGCCTACCATTTTCTTTGGCTCTACTGTGAGAAAAATTGGGCACTAGTTACCATCTAGGGCTTCAGCTTCTTGATATCTGACACATTCAGGCATCACAGCTCCATGATATCTGACACATTCAGGCCTCACAGCTCCATGATATCTGACACATTCAGGCCTCACAGCTCCATGATATCTGACACATTCAGGCATCACATCTCCATGATATCTGACACATTCAGGCATCACAGCTCCATGATATCTGACACATTCAGGCATCACAGCTCCATGATATCTGACACATTCAGGCATCACAGCTGAAGAGATATTTAATCATGATAAAGATCCATCAGATTTTGATTTAAATAGATCATGACCCCTCACATTGTTTACAAAATGGAATCTGGAACCACGAATTTAAATCCCCAATAAAAAATAAGCCACATAGGATGATGCCCCCCCCATTTTCTTAGTGTTTCATTTCTAGTCTTATGTTATGTGTTTAGGCTTGAATAAACAACAACACAAGAAAGAGTGAAAACAACAAGCTTTGTAAAATGTAACAAATTATTTATTTCCCTCGAAAAATACTGTAAAAAATGAAAAAATAAGAACTTACTGTTTTAAGAATCAGATCAAATCCAAAAAAATCCAAGAATAATCCATGAATACAATTTTAGAAGCCCTGATAATGAAATGTTATAATGAATTCAAGTTTGCGTCATGACAAAGAATCCAAGATGGAAGGCGAGATGCTGTATGCTGTATCCTGTATAATGTGGTTGTCTACAGTTCATTGTAGAAACACAAGAAATAATGCTCCAATTTTGGAAATCCGAATAAAATTTTGAAGAAATGTCTTTGTTCAAGAATTCCATATGAGCACACATATTTTCAGGAATAAAAGAATTAATCCTTTTGAATTCAAATAATTCAAAAGAACTCCAAACTGACACAACAAAGAACACCTTGACATCAAGTGTTATAAGCCCAGACTGAGAGATCTCTCTCTAAGCATCACTATTTAAAAGCTAAATAATGCACAATTTCGGAAATGCCTGAATTGCAAAATAAAGGGTAACGTGATCATGTTTACATTTTTTTAAAATCACGTAGCCCAGTAGGACCTTGATAAAAACCAATCATTTTACTTTGAGAATAAAATTTTAAAAAAAGTTGTTTACTTCAGTAAAAACTATTTACAAGTCATGGTCACGTATCCAACACAGCCTAGATCTCAGCCTTATGATTCCCACAATAAATTTTTTTTTTTTAAATCACGTAAACAAGATTTTATTATAATAGCATGTACAATAAAAATAAATTTTTAAAGGTGACAAACAATAAAAAAAATTAAATATGAATTGAATCATATATACGTAACAGAGATTAACACAGCTAGATTTGATAAATCAAGGTCAATACTGTAATCTGGTAATTAAATATTAGCTTTTACATGTGTTTATTTTATTTTCTATTTGAACCTTTTGAAACAAGAATTATAGATCATTTTATATTGTTTCAGTGCACACATTCGATAAGGTATCTGATAGCTGTAATATTACACTCACTGCCTTAAATCAGTATCTGAGGAAAGTAAGGATAGAGAGAAAATAGAGAAAAAGCATAAGGTATTTAAACAATAGTAATACTGAAAATGAAAGAAAAAATGATACAAAATAACAGTATATGAAAATTAAATGTAATATTTATTCAAATCGATCCTTCATTTGAGTACAACTGTTGTTGAAACATTTAAATCCTTCTGAAAGCACATTACATTTTATCCATGGATGCATTTTAATCCAAAAGAACAACAGCCCTGTAAAATACTATTTCTTGAAATACTGTTATTAATGAAACACTATATACATTAATTACAGCAGAGTATTAAAGCTCACACTTCACAGATTTTTGGACAAAGACACTGTATTAGCATCGTGTCAATCAAGTCTTGTGGTACTCACAGATGCTTCTCAGGTAAGTAATCCCCAAATTGCTGAATTAAACAAGTACAGCTTTCTCAGGACCATTGATAATTATGTCCAATCTTTCACTCATTGTTACATGAGCTACAATTATCCATTCAGCATGAATTGGCTTGATTAATGAGGTTGCAAGGTTTACTAATACTGTGCACTGGTCGTCACCAGTAACATCTTTTTCCATAATGGCGTCCATGACCTGTTTAGCATACCACTTGTGGAAGTGTGGCTTCAATTATTCTTTAATAACCAATTGGCTGTGTTGGCTTCCTTTGATGTTGAGCACTCAAGCAAAAACATGGCAAAAGTGATTAATCTTGACAGGTGTTTTATTTGCTGCGTCAGCTTCAACTGATGTTATTCACTTAGTCGAAAACACAGTGTAAGTATTGAACTTGCCAGGTCTTTGATTTGTGCTCATGCAGGTGGTAGTATTGCTTTAAACATTAAAGTGACCACCGTTTGCATTGGCATAGTTTTTTTTTTTTTTATTCTTTATTTTGGGTATTTGTAGAAGTTAAACCATGAAATTAAATACATACTAATATGCAAACTTTGACAGGTAAAACCACAAATTTAAGTACCCACGAAAATGCCTTTTTTAAAAATACAAAACCACAAAAATTGAGCCCAACAAAAATAAATGATACTACAGTATAGGTGTAAAAATTTGGGTCTGAAAAGATGTTTTCCTCTCAGCATTTTTTATATGATTGTTGAGTTACATCTGTCTGCTTTATTGTAATACCACTTGGGTGTATCGTAAGTGTCCTTGATACTACAGAGCTCGAAAGTAGGGTACATCATGCCTACAGGCAGGATTGGGGCTGGGTGAGTTAATAGGAAGAATCACCCAATGTTATTTTATCCATCTATTATGGAAATAGATATACTTCTGGCTGATTTATTATCACAAGTTATTCCAAACGAGCACCTGAATATTGCAAACTATTTCTGATAGCATCTTGTTTTTTGGTTTTACGTAAAATGTAGCATCTTATTTTTTGGTTTTACTTAAAATATTATTCAGGTGAATGGAGTAGATAAGATCACTTTATATTTGACATTGGCTTTTCTTAAGAAGGAGTTTCATTATCCGGGTAATGGGTGCACTGCCAGGGCAATAGGGGGCACTGTAAAGAGGGCATGGTACATCTCCATGCCATCTTATTGTAGGAACAACACTGTCCTGGTAGTTTTCACTATAAAACCTGCAAGAACTAAAACTTAAAACTTCTTATCTCTCAGGATTTATCTAGTTTTCATGATGCCCCAGTGCTAGACATCACTATAAACTGCCACACTGCAGACAATGTAGTGAGATTACAGCATTGTTGTCTTGAAACAAAGGAAATATGTGAGCAACAGCTCAACAGATTTCTCAGATGTCCTAGTGGTTAGAGCGTCCGATGCGAGTGGCCATGGGTTCAAATCCCAGCCATGTCATACCAGAGATTTATAAAAATGGTACCAGCAGCTGCCTCACTTGGCGCTCAGCGTTAAGATGTTAATGTTAGGACTGGTCGGCATGGTGTCAGGGTAATGTGACTGGGTGGGACATCATGCCATATGTCAGCAGCATAATGCTCCAGTGTTAGACATCGCTATAAACTGCCACACTGCAGACATTGTAGCGACATGACTGAATAATTGTTAAAGCTATGTTAAAAATTCAAAACCACACTCAACAGATTTCTGATATTGAACTTTTTTCTTAAGTTATGCCTTTATCCAAAAATTTTAAAATTGATTCTGGGAAGGTTGAAAGAAAGCCATGTTTGAATACCTAGTTATCACTGTTGATGACATAGTTTATTGACAAATCCCTTCTTGTTTTGGGCTTATGGGAAAAATGTTGTGATAAATTTATTAAAGCAAAAGACTTCAGTCTTCAGCATACCTTCCTGAGTGAAACACCTGCCTGGTCCTTTATCATTAAACTTTGCACTGAAGTTGGTACATGTTTTATTTTAGGTCCTCCACTTCCAGAGAAGCTCGATCGGAGCAGATCGCAGTCATCAACAAGCTTGGATATTCCAGGGATGGCACAGCGAGTTGGGAACCAAGCCAGACAAGGGCAGAGGTAGGATCGGGGTGTTTACATGTTGTACACAGGTTAAACTCAATAGATGACCCTTTTATTAAGTGAATATTTATTCCAGGCCAATCCCTTGTACCATTCATACTATCTTACAGGGAATGATGCAGTGTCTTAAACTTTGTATGGTCATATTGGCTGAAATAAAGAAAAATCTTATTTAAACTTGAATAAATCAAAATCACGGGCCCATATAAGAATTTTTATTGTTAAGCACTTGTTAACTGGGAAGTGAGATAAAGAAGTCATCTGTTCTGTGCGGGCACTTGTGTCATCAACATCATCAACAGTTTCTTATGGTTTTGGTTAAAGTTTTCATTTGTCATGATCACTCAATACATCAGTCATTTTGAAGCTAAGATACAGGTGATGCTCACTATATACCAATTTGATTTATGCGCTTTCTTTTTAACACCAGTTATAATGTAGAAATAACATTCAGTTTGCTCCACATTGCTTGTTTTTCCGCCATCACTGGTGCCATTTGCTGTGACTCATGTGCAACTCTTGTGTGTATTATATGTATTGATTTGTATGAAAATTATGCATAAATAATCATTACGTGAAAACATGGAAGTATAATTTTCCCAAAAAGTTCCTTAATTTACTAGTATTAATTGGGAAAATTACTTTTGATTTTCGCTATGGGAAAATTACTTTTGATTTACGCCATGGTTGAGTCTTGGAGAATTCATTATGGTATATGAACGTCCAGCCTCTGGATCATGGGGTCATGGTGGCATGGTCGAGTCTTAGATAATTTATTATGCTATATGTATGTCTAGCCTTTGGATCATGGGGTCATGGTAACATGTTGAGTTTTGGAGAATATATTATGCTATATGAACGTCCAGCCTTTGGATCGTGGGGTCATGGTGGCATGGTTGAGTCTTAGATAATTTATTATGCTATATGAACATCCAGCTTTTGGATCATGGGGTCATGGTGGCATGGTTGAGTCTTAGATAATTAATTATGCTGTATGTATATCTAGCCTTTGGATAATGGGGTCATGGTGGCATGGTTGAGTCTTAGAGAATTTATTGTGTTACATGAACATCCAACCTTAGGATCATGGGGTCATGGTGGCATGGTTGAATCTTTGAGAATTCGTTATGCTATATGAATGTCCTGCATTTGGATCATGGGGCCATGGTAACATGTTGAGTCTTGAAGAAATCATTATGCTATATGAATGTCTAGCCCTCGGATCATGGGGTCATGGTGGCATGATTAATGTTGAGTCTTGGAGGATTCATTATACTCTGTGAATGTCCAGCCCTTGGATCATGGGGTCATGGTAGCATGCTTTACTGCAATGCTTTTATCAAGGACTGTGATCAGTTTGATATTTGTGATATGTGTACTGTATGCAACATGATAGCAGAAGTATTGCCATACCTAAAAATATTTACATGGGATTAGGGTGTAAGTTATATAATCAGATCCCACCATATAGCATTATCAATTAATTGTGCAGAAATTTATTGGTTAATAAATACATCAAAAACCAATATGGTAATCCTGAAGTCGATAAGTCATTTGCTAACTACTGTAAATAAACCAAAATAATAGGAAGAAAATGGATTAAAAATTGTAATGAAGTAATAAACAATGACTCAAAGATCATTGTATGCTGTGCTGTGAGAAAAGCTGTGTCTACCAATATGTGTTGTAGGTTCTGCTGAAAAAGATCGTGTAAGTGGCTGGTCATGTATGTTTGTTCATGGGGACCAGATCCTACTTTGACTCCTACAAAGAAACATCCCAGATTTGGTGGATCCAACAAATGCTTAAATCAGTCCACATACCAGTATGAACAAGAACCATCCAAAAATATTTACATTTTAAAGAATAATTTAAACATGTTGTATTAAAAAGCCCATTATCCCATTGTGAACCAAATTGGTGAATTAAATGATGTAGGGATTAATTTGGACCTTGCAGAATGGATGGGATGGAGTGATATTTGGTGTTGATTGTCAGGTGGTGGTTGGTCATGATAACATAAGTGTCCTGAGAAAATTGTGATCAATGGTCTTGAAACACATAGCTCACATCAACCACAATGGAAAATATTTGTGACCTGTTCTCAAAAATAACTACTGATTCAGAATCAGAGTACCTGTTTCAGGTTGACAGTTACCTATCCCATGACCCTTTCAGAACTCATCATTGGAAACCATGAATGACATTAACTGTTTGACATGAATATCAGAAAACCCCAAAAATATATCTGGGGGGATATCACAAATTCCACTTTAGAGAAATACTGATGCAATAAGATATGCAGATGACCTCAAAGAATTGCTCGGTGTAACTTTGCAGTAATTACCTCTTTGCCACAAAATAAGTTTATACCAGTCTATTCTGAGGAGAATACCAAAAGGTTATTGTGATTTGTACATATCAGTCTTTATTGTATTTAGACATGTTGTGTTGACAAATCTATTTGACTTGTACAGTTTTTTTCAACACACATAGACTGGTACAATAAATATCCCTGATTTACAGATCTCAGTATTATAACCTCTTAATAATAGTCAGTCACATGGTTTAAATGAAACATTATGACTGGTTACACATTTGTAAGATATCCTGGTCTCATCACTGTGCATGGATCATCCTTGAAAATGACAGATCATATGTCAGAGGTAAAGGTCACAATGGATTATAATTTTGGGGTTCGCCATGGCAGAAGTTGAAGACGGTGATCACTTTGGTGTCAGTGTATATGCCTGTGCATCTGTCCTTGCATCCATATATCTGTCCATGTCCTATTTTTCAATGCCATTTTATCCCATCATCTTTTGATCTGAAATATATCACAGGGGTGGACTTGACATGAACACAATAGGCAGCCTCTTTGAAACAATTAAGTTGGTAATTTTGTTTCTATAAACAGATTGGTATCATATTTTGTATAAAGTTTAATATAGGAGATGAAATTACCCTAGCGATTGGTACTAGATATGAAATAAGAGTTTTATTGCTGCCATTCAATCAATATATTATGACCTCTTCTGTCAAATAAATAATTATAATTTCCCTCATAAACAGACTTAAAATACCAGGAATGATGGTAAAAATGGCAAAGTCTTAAAAATTATATATATAGGTTTTGTCAAGCCCCAAGTTAGTGGAATCTAGGGTCATTTTTCCAATAACAGATGGAAGTGATGGTAACTTCAGCCTCACTTTTGTTAATGTTTGGTCAAAAGTGTTTCATTTGCTTATTTTTCATATTGGATTTTTTCATGCTCATCTGAGATGTATGCTCACAGAGTTATGACAGTACACTTTGTAACACTTTTGTCATCATGGTCAAAGGCACAGACTTGCTTTCAGGTTTGTGCCAAAGTCTTTGAGTTGCTTATATTTCCCTAAGTCCTTCATGGGTTTGTTCATTCTCAGGAAGTATCATTATACAGGGTTCCCACGCTACCGGGAAATCAGGAAAAAGTCGGGAGAAATGATAATTTTTTTCCTGACCGTGAAAAGTCCTGAAATTTCGCAAATATTGATGAAAGTTGGGGAAAAAACCAGGAATTTTCTGCCACCACTTGATGCCCAAAACAATCACGTAATTGAGTCATAACTAAATGGACTGTGAATTAAATTTATCAAGTTCTAACTATAATATTCTAAGGGTGTAGTATGGGTCATTTGGGTGCTTGCAATAAACATATATGCTGAGTCAATCCAGACACTCGGTGGATTAGATTCATCTAGTAGACTTTTATTTTCAGAGTTTGCTCGATATCCTTATGTTTCCTTTCGTGGAAGCTATGAAAACCACTCTATCATCACATGAGGTAAACATCGTGGTGGCAAAGTGTAGTTGCTTACCAGATGGCCTAGAAAACTTTAGACGTTAAATTGAGTGATACTTTCATGAAATGGATATGAAAAAATTACTTGTTTTCTCAGAAATTGTATTAAAATCGTTATATCTATAATCTGCTTAAAGACAAGATAAAACTATGGTGTTGATGAAATGTGACCTGGTACTCGTGATTTGCATTGCTAGTCACATGAGTACACAAATCTAACCTATACTTTCAAATGTTGTAGAGAAAAAAAAATAATAAATGAAAGTCGTATACTGGTTGTAATGAAAATACAAAAACGAAAGAACACAAAATTTACCATATTTATATATTCCAACAACAACTTCTGGAATTTTGTTGTAACGCGTGACTTCCATGGTGACATGTGCTCTCTGCTTGACAAATCAGACTGGCCAGATTGCTGGTTTTTACAAAAAGTATCTGACTTCCATTTAATATAATTGAATTTCTCTACAACAACATTGAAATTAGTTTGTTTTTGACATCACGTGACTAATGGACTTCTGATGTCGTCGTTTGAGATTTGTGAAGTGACTAGTAATGCAGTTGGCAAGTATCAGGTCAGGTTTCATCAACGCCATAGTTTCGTCTAGTCTCTCAGCGGATTAAAGACATAACGATTATAATACTTGCCATTTGTGAGAAAGTTAATAATTTTCCTATCAATTTCATGCAGGTATAAGTCGATATAACATGAGTTGAAATTTTCTAGGCCTGCTGGTAAACGACTAATATATGTCACTACCACACGGTGGTGGCAAATTCCAAATTTTCAATATGTAATTGCAACGACCCCACACCAGAACCTAAATGTCCTAAATGTGGAAAATGGGGTGGGAATATTCGGAAACCTGGATTAGAAAACAGACTGCTATTTGTTTTAAACCAAATTTGTAGTCCAAATTGTTGAATCTCAGCCGAAATGAGAAATTGTAGTCCCTTACATTATATATTAAAAAACGATTCGACCCCCTGTATCAATACAAGTTTGGGGATTGGTTTAACAAATTACAAGAAGACAAGTTGATTTTACAGAAAATTCAGTCCATGTTTATACAACAGTGTATAATTTTCAAGGTCTTTTGTCAAAATTTAAATCAACTCTTTTGAAAATATTTTTTAAATGATGGATTTTTAATCAGGTCATCTTAAGGTGATTAGGTTGTTTGAAAAATCTTCTTTGGGATTTTATAGGCACAGATAAATTCAGGGTTAAACTCTCTTCATTACAAGACAAGATTCTAATATTTGCATTTATTGTTTATATATACTGTAATAGGAAATGTTTACTTTCTATAAGATGCAAATATATATTACTATAGAATTCTTTACAATTAAAGGTTTGAAAGGAAACAAAACTAATTTATGTTCATTATGTTGTTCCCACTTAGCAACATAATGCAGGTCAGCAAAATAAAGTTAGAATTTTTTACATTGAAATGACTTTTCATGCCAATTTATAGTAATATAATCAAACTTGTTTTGTGTTATACATTTTGTGGTTTTGTACATGATCATCTTTTCTGGCTTAGATGTTTTGGAGAGTCTTGAAAGAGAACCATCTTTTGATTTAAAAAATGCAAGTTTTATAATCTAAAATGCTCTTTAATTCCGTTCAGTAATGTTCATATGTGAACCTTGAAAAAATTAATTTCATCCTGGAAATGACCTGGAAATTTATCTTTAGAAAAGTGTGGGAACCATGATTGTAATGTAGAGAAGAAGAATCATTAATTGACATTGACCCATTGACCTCATGTCAGGGTCACAACATGAACAACACCATGAGTGGGATTCACATACCAGTCATCAAGATCTGTCAATTTCTATGCAAGACAACTAATTTTCATTAGGCTTGTAAATTTGAATCTTAATAGCCCAGTTTTTGTACCAACAAATAGAACAAAAATAATGGTTTTGAAACTGCCTTATGTGCATCCTCCAAGCCAGGCTAATAGCTCACTATCAGAATTGTTGCGCCTGTATCATTATCTTTGTATCATATCATTTTTTTCTTCAGGGGAAGCAGCCTCGAACCTACAGGTACACACTCCAGACACTCCTCAGTAGACATATTAACCCATGGGTCATCCAGGCAATCTCTTCAAGAAGTTCATTCTACTAGCTCCACCCACCAGTCAATGTCGGACCTGAGGACTGTATCCCGCCCATTATCACATGAATTTCTCAACTCCAGGATGGTATCTGCAACTTCAGTTCTACCCACAGGTAAAAACTGAATCAGACCTGGCAGCTTCATGGTTTAAGTTGGAAGCCCAGTTTCCCATGATATATAATTTATAATTTAGCTATTTTAGTGGAGTCTTTTGACTCAAAACAGTGTTTGATAGCATCAGAACTGAAAATAATAGGTGCTCTTTATCTTTGCAATTTAAGACTAATATTTTAATAAATTTGGAAAATTAGCATTGTTTGGGTCAGCAGATACATTTTTTCGCTGGACACAATGCATGTTGTGAATAGAGAAAATTGCAGTGGCACTGAATGTTAGTGCTTGTACTGTTTTTTTTTAATATTATCTGCTCTCATTAAGCCAACATGTAGTGAACATATCAGTATCTTCTACAGAAACATCAAAATTTTCAAACGTAGCAGCTCGGATCATTCTTAGAGTACGAAGAACTGAGCAAACCTCCCCTTGCTCCATAATCTTCACTGGCTACGTGTTCGATCCATAATAAAGCAAAATCTGTTCACTGTGCTATATTTTGTTGACTGGCTCCAGTCCAGTATATCTATCTGACCCATGTGTTCATCTAGAAACTTATGCTCATCTTCCGACATAGGCATTCTCATTTTTCCCACTGTTAAAATGAAGTTCAGTGGACAATGTTCTTTTGAAAATGGATTCCAGTTATGTGAAATGAAGTGCCTAAAAACAAAGACACCAGGACACTGTGATCACATTTAAGTAGTAGTAGTAGTATTTCTTGGTTTTCTATTGTTCATATATTAATAATTGCTTTGATTCAAATTTTGATAAAATAAAAAAAACCTGCTTGGATAATTTGTACCAAAGTATTCTTGCATAAAGGTATTTCATATTTTCACCAGAGTGGCCGAGTGGTATAAAGCACTCACCATTATGGATCACTGCCATCTCACCTCTGTCTGCATGGGTTCGAGTCTCGGATTCAGCCAATGTGTGTATGTGACAGAGCTTGCCAGTAGCTTCTTGTGGGTCGGTGGTTCTTTCCAGGGTTTTCCTGGGTTCTTCCTCCATTTATACTGGCCACCATGTATAGCCTATCTTGTGCTGAAAAATGGCATTAAACCTTACAACAACAACAATAACAACAACCAGTATTGATGATTTCCATAACATATTGCCAGTGTAATGACAACAAAAACAACCACTGAGGAAATACCTTTCATTTGGACACCTAATGAAATTTGACCAAATTTCATCCCAACAAAATTCCTCCTGAAGGACTTTTAAATTCTTGCAAATAAATGACAATCTACCATCAAATATAACTGCATTACTTAAAATAGCAAAAGAGCTAAAACAGCTTCGCAGAAAAATAGCACTTGACAGAAATTTATTAAATTTGATTGAGCGTCATAGAAAGAATGCCTTTTAAATTAGTTTTTGAAATGCAAATCAACCGTCAAGTGTGGATACAATTACTAACAGTTGAAAATTCTTAAAAAGTTTCTTTTAAAAACAAACTCGACAGAATTTGCCAGAAATTTGATTATTGCATCCTTTGCATAAAGGCCCTTTACCATTTGATAATCAATGCAGGTCAGTCATCAGATATTGGCACTGTTAGAAAAAATAAAATATTGAAATGTCTTCTGAGAAAATTCACTTCTCAATAATGCCCAAATAAGAGAGATTATCCTGCCATCGAGTCCTTTAATATTTATACAAAGGACTTGAATCGGCCAAATATTACTAAAAGTAGAAACAAAAAAACTTTAGTCTGCATTCATTGGGCAAATGCTCTTGAATTCGACTAAAAAGCCAGTTATAGGAAACGGGTGGTCTTAGACTAGTGCTGAGTGATCTAGTCAGGCATTCAATGAGTAGAGGGCAGACAGTGCATTATGAAATTACTAGTCACCCTGGTGCCCTTCCTTACTCATTTAGCTTTAAATATTTTACCTGTAAAAATATGTCCCTACACCAGAATTTAATCAAGTGACATGAATGAAAGTTAATTTAACTTTACATTCTCTGTCATAAAAACTATTTTTCCAACTGATCATGTTTAACAGTTCATGTATGCAAGCAGGTTTTATATTGCATCATGTAAAGATCTTTGTCAGGATAGAACAACAGAACCAATACAAGTATTGTCTACATGAACAATAAGCTTACAGTTAATCCTGTACAGATCTTTGCAATCATAGAACAACATAACCAAGTATTGGCTGCATGAACAATAAGCTCATGGCCTTAAAATACAGACTTGCGGAATTAAACCAAACCTTATGGAAATATGGTAGTTGTTGTAAATGCAGATACTGGCTTGTCCATGTTTGATTGGGATCTGAGTTTCATATTAGATTTGCTGAAGTCGCTTAGGGAACCAGACTAACTTTACAGAAGTACCTCAGATGCTTTAAACTGCCTATATTTTTTCATGCAGAATGCTTGTATGATCAAGCTGTTGCTGTTAGAATTTTCTAAAAATGGCATCCATCAAGTGATATAGGACTCACTTTACTAATGATAAGGAAGAATGGAAACCAGTCTAGAAATGGGTGAACATAAAATGGAGTATATATGGGTTTGGCTGGCTAGCTAGGATTGGTTGATAATTAAAGTAAGATCTTAGTAAAAGGAATATTTTGAGTGCTTATCCTAGTTGTAACTGAAGAATGACAATGTTTTATTGTTGGAGTTTCAGTCCTTTTACAGACTTTGGAAAACTCATCACTGAAATTTTGGTGAAATTGAAAACAAACATTTTAAGCACATAGATCCAGAAAATGCCATGGCTCATGGTTTTTTCTACATGGAAGTTGTCATTAAGGATTTGCCTATATTGTTAAATTTAGATTTGATCATGAGCATTCAGAAATTTAAAGTTATTGAATTTTGAAGATTGCTGTTGTTGTTATTGTTGTTGTTGTTGTTGTAGGGTTTAACGCCATGTTTCAGCACAAGATAGGCTATACATGGCAGCCAGCATAAATGGTGGAGAAAGAACCCAGGAAAACCATGGAAAGAACCACTGTCCTATAAGAAGCTACTGGCAAGCTTTCTCATGTACCCACATTAGCTGAGCATGAGACTCGAACCTATGCAGAGGTGAGACAGCAGTGATCCGTAATGGTGAGTGTTTGAGACCACTCGGCGAATTTTGAAGATCATGGTGTTTGTATAGGTGTACTATGGGAGCTGAATTATTACCTTGATTTCTATATGTTCAAGATGAAAGGGGCCATGAATCTCTTTGTTATATACAGTCGGCTCCACTTAAATGCAAATCGCTTAAGTGCATAGCGAAAGTATGGTCCCGTTTTTCCTTGATTAATATGCATAGTAATCAATATCAGATAAATGCATATCAGTTAAATGCATAAATCGTTTAATTGCATACAATTCGCTAGTCTCAACCATTGACTTTATACATATTTGACACCACTTAATTGCATAAACATGGTCCAGACATCTAAAGTGGAGGTCAAGGCTGTATACGTGTAGACTGCTATCCCAAAGATCATAGAAAATTGTAGACTGGCACCCCGGCCATCCTCTGCACTCATCAGTTAAGGCGTTATTAATGCCGGTGCACTGGCTCTAGAGCTAGAAATTATTGCAAGCTGGCAGCGGCCAGATGACCACCTGATGAGTCATTAGTCATAGTAATCTCAGTGGTTAGCACAGATTGCTAGTTGACTGGCAGCCTAGTCCTAACCCCGCATCAGATCAAGTTTCTTGTACAACTCCTGAAGAAAGCAGTGTAAATTCAACCCATTGACCAAATCTAAAATGGCTAAGTGCACATGTAAAACATCTTTGGTGGATCATGTGGAAGTGATAAAGAAGGTAGATAATAAAGAAAGTCAGTCATCGATTTCACAGTTGTTTGGTGTTAACTGAAGTGCAGTATCGAAAATTCAGAAAAATAAGGAAAAGATTCTTGAAAATGTTGAGGAAGCTCTGTTGCGATGGTTCACCCAAGCGAGGAGTCGACAGGTGCCTATTAGCGGCCCACTGTTGCTCGAAAAAGCTGATGGACTAACATTTTAAGGCAACAAATTGCTGGCTAGAGAGATGGAAAGATCGCATTGTTATAAAGTTCAAGAAGCAGCATGGGGAAAAGCAAGACGCTGATGACTTCGCTGCTGAACAATGAATAACTGACATTCTGCTGACTTGATCAAAGATTATGAACCAGCTGACATTTTTAATGCTGATGAGACTGGGCTTTATTGGAGAGCTATCCCAGATGGAACACATTTATTTAAAGGTGCTGATGTATCAGGAGCTAAATTTGTGAAACATCGTGTAACTCGGCTGCTTGCAGCTAGAGTCACTAATGATCAGCAGAAATAAAAATCAGCGTTGTTTTAAGAATGTTAAGACATTACCTGTACCATACGAAGCAAAAAAAATGCATGGATGACACGGGACATATGGCAAGAATGGATTAAGAAAATCGTTAAAACAGATGCAAAGCAGAAAACGCAAGATTCTCATGTTGTGCCACAATTGTGATGATCACAGTGATAATCTTCGCTTGACAAATGTCAAACTATTCTTTCTCCCCACTAACACTACATCATTGATTCAACCAATTGATCAAGGCATCATTGCTAACTTCAAGAAGCTAATACCGATCGCTTGTGTTGCATCAAGTTGTTAACATCATCGACAATGGAAGTGAAGGACATGCTGCAGAATTGGCAAAAAAAACTGAGTTTGCCGGATGCCATGCATCTACAGAGAGAAGCATGGAATCGAATTTCAGGAGCAACCATCGCCAACTGTTATCGACATGCAAGTTTTGTCAAAACCACCGCATCCACTGAAGATGTTACCGATGACCACAACACTGAGGTTTTTATCCCACCCACTATGGCATTGGATGATTTCAGTCGCTATGTGGTGGTGGATGAACACCTTGATACTGATGTAGAAAAGACAGATGCCAATATTTGTTCAAACGTCCAGCAAGAAGAAAAGGATTCATATCCGGAGGATTGGGAGGAGTCTACCAACGATTTGTCTGTCCCACCGCCAAACTTTGCTACTGCCATTAAAAGTCTGGAGACTATTAGAGCATTTCTGGAAGCAAATGGGTGAGAATCCTATGACGGAGTTTATAACTTACAGACTATTGTCACAAGATTGGCCACCCCAACTGTGTTAAAAAAATCAATTACAAACTTTTTTATCAAGTAACTTGCAAACTGTTTGCAATAACTTTAATGTCTTTCTTTTTATGTAAACTTATTACTTTACTGGGAGCTAATTTTAGTAGCGACCTGTATACTATTTTGCTACCAAAGAGTGATACACACTGTCAATAATAATTTCGGCAATAACAGTTTATAGTGTTTATCTGAATTTACATGTATTGTGGAATTAAATGTTGACGTAGATGTCTAATACACTGTATATAGCATATGAGCTTTGTTTATTGTATGATTTTCCATTTTACAAGTACATGTACATTGTAAATATATATGAATTCCACTTAAATGCATACTCCATTTATATGCATAGCTTGGGTCCAGTTCCGAGGCTATGCATATAAGCAGAGTTGACTGTATATTTGATTTAATTGTTTGTCTGATGTCTTAATTTTTTTAAATTTTATTCCATTACATGCTATTGTAATGTACCATTGTTTATTGGACTTGATTTTTTAAGAATTAAGTTCAGTTCTGTTTGACCTGCCTTTTTTATTTTTATTGGTAAACACCTAATAATAGAAACAATATATCTAGTTTCTGACCTTGATTCAGAACCAGTGACAGTTTTAATAAACAAGTTTTTAAAAAAAATGTATTCGTTCTCAGAGTAAGTTAAGTCAAGGCCATACCTGGATTAAGTGATATTAATCATGTAACAAACTTCAATTTCTAGACCCCCATCCTGGCATCTGTTTTGTGTTTTAGTTAGACTTATTACTAATGTTTTGAGAAAGAATAGTCAGTCATGCCTTAACACTTGAGACGTCAAGATGTTTTATGTTGTGTCCAGTTTGGGCTAATTATTTTACTTTCTTCAACTTATTGAATTTCAAGCAATTGTTTTCCCAGGAAATACTAGCACTCTAAATTAATTATTGGACAAGGACAGTTATCAAAATTTACACATAATTCAGAAACTGGAATAATATTTTCTATGATTCAACAAGAGAGTGTTGACACTGCAGCGCTTTGCAGGTTACAACAAATGTCATCATCTTCCATTTTGGATTAAAACTCAGTTTCATTCAGGACTTTTTATTTCTAGGACTTCTCTTTTTTTATTCTTGGATTTTTTTGGATTTGATTTGTAAAACTGTAAGTTCCTTTTTCTCATTTTTCACTTGATATTCTAGGGAAATAAATTATTTGTTAAATTTTACAAATTTGTCTTCACTTATTTCCTCTTACGTTTTTGTAATAGACTAGACTCGTAACACTCTTTAAAGAGTTGTAATAATTCAGAAGAATAAAAGGAATATTCAGCTTCTTGGAGGTGGTTGGCGAGGCAGGACAGGCAACAATTAATTTTAATGGACATCATGTGTTGATTTGAGCATGACTTATGGTGGCAGAGATCATGGATTGCCTTTGCCATGTGAAATTGAAAAAAGTCGATTGTCAAGTTGAGAGATAGAAAGAAGCAATCGAATTTGATAGGGTTTGGAACAACTGCATTTTGTGAAACTGTACTTGAGGTAGTTAAAGTATATATATACTTTACAAATTGTTTAGTTGAACATAATGTTTACTTTGCAGCATCAGTCTCAAATCACACATCTGAGCTTTTTAAATGAATGTTTGCATCAGTTTTGAATCACACATGCAAATGTTTTAAATGAATATTTTTAAATTAAAATTTGCTAACTTTCTGATAGAGGGAAATGGGTTGTTCATTAAACACAGGCTTATAATTTAGGATTTACAGTAAATGGGAAAGGAGAAAAGGTTGATTTGTTTTCTGTTGTATTATTTTTTGTACAGCCTGCATCAACCCTTTAAGAGTGACAATGGTAAAGGGACATCACAACTGGATTTGTGTAGCCTACCCACATTTTGTCTGCTGTTACAGGTAAAAAAAATACCTTTTATAGTTTAAGAGTGCAGTATTACCAACATTTTCTTTTAATAAGTCCGATGTTCAGGTTTTTATCAGTTGACTGTAACTTGTAAGGTCATAGTGGCATTCAGTTACCAAGAATGTGCATGTCTACTTGGGTAGGTCAATAGCCCTTGGTCAGCTGGTCAGATATATTAAAAGTTTAATTAGAATTACACTTTCAAATATATTTTCAATCAAACTGTATATATGAAGTCATTGAATAGAGCTCCATCTTACACATGATAGAGTTTGCATTTTAACTCCTTGGGCTGAGTACAGGGATTATTGAGGGATGGAATATGCAGTAAAAAAAAGCTTGGGATTTGCAATTGTGAGCCATTGCAGTTGCTTTAATTTATTATATTTTTGGAGGCAGGGACATTTTTTTATTTGATGATTGGAGGATATTAATTCTGGTGTCACTGTCCCAAGTTAAGTTTCACTAGAATGGTGTCAGAATAACCAGTAAAATAGATATCTGTAACACCACCACTGAACTGTAATAAATGCAGTCTTTTTTAGGCAATTTTCACAACTCTCAAATGTATTTTTTCACAAGATCATGCATAGGTATTACAGGATTTTCATGTACTATAGTATAATTTATTTTCTTGGGACTCAGTTTCATGGTTTTGTAAAATATATTTTTTCAGGGTAACTTCAGTTGTGGTTTAGCTGTGAAAGTTTGCATATTAGTAAATACTTAATTTTGTGGTTTAATCTCTGCACATTACCAAAATATACAATACAAAAGAAGAAAAAAAACTAGGCTGATGCAAACAGTGGTCACTTGAATGTTTAAAACAATACTGTCAAAGACCTGACAAGTTCAATACTTACACTGTGGTTTCTTCCGAGTGAACAACATCAGTCAAATCCAATGCAGCCAACAGCAATAAAACAGTACTACCCTCTATATGAGCACAAACAACAGCAGTCAAGATTAGTCTCTTGTTCTGTTTTCATCTGAGTGCTGAGTATCAAAGGAAGCCTATGCTACCAAAGTGCAAAGATGATAACTAAAATTGAAAGACAGTGGTATCACTCCTTTGTTTTTGCCTGCCTCATGTACCAATGAACTTCAACCACTAGACTTGACAATAAATAAAAAATACAAAGAAGAATTAAAATCACACTTCCACAACTGGTATGCTAAAGAGGTTATGCAAGCCGTCACAGAAAAGATATTACAGGTGATGATTACTGCACTGTAATAGAGAACCTTGCAACCTCTTTAATCAAGCCAATCCATGCTGAATGAATAATTGCAGCTCATGTGACAATGAGTGAAAGATCCAACCTAATTGTTAATAGTTTTGAAAAAGCTGTGCTTGTTTAATTTGCATTTCAGGGATTTTTTTACCTGAAAAGTATTTGTGTGTACCATAAGACTGGATTGACATGATGTTGTTATAGTGGCTTTGTCCGAAAATTAGTGAAATGTGAGGTGTAATAGGGTAATCTGGTCATATTCTGACCACTGAGGTCGTTGACATGAGATCGACAACTTTATTGAAACTGACTACTGTGTACCTAACTACGATACAGGAAGCAGTCAGTTGGGCTTCTTGCAACAAGTTTCATTATCCAAAAAGTGTATACTTTGAGTTCTTCTTACCCAAAAGTGATTTTATTATGACTATATATGCAGGGGGTAAATCCGACTATGTTATGGCTTATTCCTACCTTCGATATGTGTAATTCCGACCATCATATATGGATCGTACATATATACAAGTTTCATCTATAAAATACAAAGATTTTGTTTATCCTGACAGATTTAAAAGCTTTAAAAAATTTTTATTTTTTTCCAGATAGCAGATAGAAAGCGATATTGTTATATAGATAATTGTGGATGTTGTTATAGAGATAATTCTGGAGAGGAGTAACATTTTCTATTTATTTAGATTTATACCTTCAATTTTTATATTTATTTGTCTTTAATTACTTTTTCATTCGTGGGTTTTTTCTTCAGAGTTCATTACAAACTAATCATAATTCTACATTTTCTTTAAGCTTGTATTTTTGGTCAGAATCACCCTCTTATGATAAAGAACCCGGGGTAAATCCAACCACTATACGGAACATTGCATATTATTGTTATTTGCCATAAAACTGGTGCAGTTTTTACTTTTTTAGCATGGCAAAGCATTATTTCAAAACTGTGATAACATAATTAGTATGTATTTAAAGCTATACAAATCTTGGATGATTGATGCCTGACTAGGTTCATGAATAAATTTTTTTATGAATGCCGCTTCTGAACTCGCATGAAAGAGAGAATCCTGATGTGATTACATCATTTTGTCACGTGATGCCTTTGTCATCTGGGAACAGCTTTACTAATTTGCATACACATGTGCACAAATAAAAACAAAGAACACAACAAGTAATTTGCATATCTTTGTTGTAAACAGCAGGATGTACATTCACAGTTGGAATTACCATACTGGTCAGAATATGACCATGTTACCCTACTTGACTGTAATTAGTGTATATACAGAGTGTTTCATTAATAATAGTGCTTTAATTGATAGTTATGATATTTTACAGGCTTGTTGTTCTTTTGGATTAAAAACGCATAAATAAAATGAAATGTGCTTTAGGAAGATACATATTTTTGAACAACAGTTTTACTCGAATGAAGGATCAATTTTGACACATATTTATAAAAAAATTTATGCTAGTAATTTTTATTTTTCTTTCTTGAATTTTCAGTATCATTTGTGTTTGAATACCATATGCTTTATCTCATTTCTCTCTATCCTTACTTATCTAACATACCAATTTAAGGTAGAGAGTGGAAATTACAGCTACCAGATACGTTATCGCTGTTTGTGTATTGGGATAATATAAAATTCTTTATAATCCTTTTTTTAAATGGTTAAAAACAACCATGTTTACAAGTTAATATTTTGACCAGATTAATAATCTAGGAATGAAACAAAGTAAGAAAATAAAAGGAGGGTCATTATTACATTGGCTAATATTTCATTGAGTCTTTAAATTGTTGGCTCTGGGCAACAACAAAAACCATGATAATTGGTCCCCTGTGAAATTTTCTGATACCACATTAGTACCTACCACATATGCTGACATTTAGATTTACTCAGTTTTTTGTGCTTTTTGAATGATTTTTCCAATGTAAACAGTAATTTTAAAAACTTAAATATGACAAATCTGCGTATTTCAGGATGAAGGATTCAACAGGCTGGCACTTGCTGTGGACAAGTCCACACTCAGAAATACCAATAGAAAGGATTGCTATCAATGCTAAAGTGATGAGCACCACTCAGGACAACTCCAATAAAATGGTAGCAGCATCTTCCAAAAGTTTGGTGAGGTTGTGGTCAGTTCGTGATGAGGACAACAGTAAAGAAATAGGTTAGCTGCTTGCTTGAACCTTCACCCTTGTTTGATCCACCCTGGATGAATGTGAGACTTATCTTTCTCTATGTTTTAGGTCACTCTTTCTTTCTTTCTATCTGCTCATTGCCAATCCAATATTAGGTTTAGTACTGTATCTTCCGTTTGCATGACAGAAAGCCAGCCGAGTCAGCATGAATGACATGTTGAGTCCCCAGGAAATACCTAAGATTACAAGTAGTTAGATCAATCTGTATGTCATATGTCGTTGATAAATAATTAATACTAAAATCAGATAATATACGATGCAACTGGGTAAATAAATCAGTGTCTTTTCAGATCTTGTGTTTATCCTGTCCTAAATTTATAGTTGTCAGCCAAACATTTAAAATTTTGCATTTGTTTTTTCAGGGTTGTTTAATTTGAACGTGTCTGTTGATTCCCTTTTCTTCATTGGAAGCCAGCTGGTTGCCCTCAGTAAACTGGGAAAGGTTGGCGTGTGGCATGCCATGACCCAAAACTGGCAGGTAGGTCAAGGTTGGTTGGTTGTTGTGAGTTTAGTTTAATTTTTCACACATGAGAGGCTATACATAGCACCTGGAAGAACCTGGGGAAAAACCCCCCAAAACAAGTATCATCCCATGGGAAGCTTTTTCACATAACCATGATGGCCAAGCCCAAGACTTGAACCCATGCAGACAGAGGTGAGATGTCAATGATCTATAAAGGTGAGCTCCTTAGACCACTTTGCCACCCAGGCCTCATATAGGTCAAGGATATGGATATGCATCATCATGAGTGAATGGGGATGATCTCGATAAGTATGTTGCTTTGAATGGTTGTAATGTGTTATAGCACAGAATACAATGGCAGATAAGGGTCTGTGAAGTTAACTTTGAATCATTGTAGAACTGTATAATACTGCATTATGTAGCAATGGATCTGGATCATTGATGTGCTGTATATCAATATCGTATGTTTTGATGAATGGCAGGCTCTGATTATGGACTTAAATATTGAGACATATAAATGACCCTTTCTCAGATGTGTGGCTTTTGAAATATATTTGTATGCTGCACAACAGTGTTTAAGGCATATCCTTGTTTGCCATCTTTAACTCAGTTGTCACTTGTCCAATGATTTGTCTCCAGCTAGTTAGTATATAAGTGGTGATTCTGTTACCTGGCTATCATTTGTTTGTCTGTCCATTATTATCTGTTAAATCAACTTTTTCATTTCGAATTTTATGGTGTGTTTTTCCAGATGTGAAGGTGCATCAGGATCCTGGAGCTGTGCAATAATTATGCTGTCTGTGCATCAATACTCATTTTTATTACTCATCTGACTATCAGTGAGCAAATAATTTAATCACTTGAGGTTGGCAGTCACATGACACACTTAAATGTATCTATTTTTTAAACAAATTTTGTGTTGTTTTTATTTTTCAAGTTACACTTTCATAGTTCCCTACTCAACAATGATGGCAGAGTCCAATAGTAATTATTGTGTTGGTTCATCCATTAGCAGTTCTGTTTCTGAATAAAAACTTTACTGGGGATTGTTGGATTTTTACCACATTTGGTTTCCAGCTTTAGATTAAAGTGACCTTCAAAGATTTCACTTTCATTCATTCATTCTCTCTCATCATTTAGATATGTTATTATCTCACCCCTCCACCAATTTCCCATCCCCTGACTTTTATTTCTGGAGTTGGATTGTTGGAATACAGCTTGGTATTGAAGAGACCTTGAATGAGGATACCACAACATGATTTACAGGAGTTTTGCCCCCTGATTGCTATTCCTATGATTTTGGTTTTTGCAGCATAACCTAGCCAAGATTTGCTAGATTTAAAAATAAAATTGGTAATGGGCTTTATATTGAATAGTCGATGAATGAGTTTAATTTCCAGGCTTGGACAATATCATTTATAGGACTTATGCCCCCTGATTGCCTGTCCTTCTGATTTTGGTTGATACAATTAGACTTTACCAAAGTCTGTTGGATTTCAGTAAGATTTGGTATAAGGATTTATATTAATGAGGCCTTGAATAAGTTTGTTTTTGAGCATGGTACAATGCTGTTTACAGGAGTTATGCCCCATGATTGTCAGTCCTCTTGGCCTTGGTTCTATTACTAGGAGTTTACAGAGGTTTGATGGATTTCAATTAAATTTGGTATGGGTCTTTATATTGATGCAACTTTGAATGAATTTGATTTCCATCATTCCATGGTATTATTTACTGGAGTTATTTCCCATGATTACCTGTCCTGCAGACATTGGTTTCCATGGAATAACTTTTTCTTTTTCAACCCAAACTTGTTTGTTTTCAACCAGATTTGATGGTTTGTGAGAAAGTATGTAGCTGAAGATGATGCATGAAGTTATTGTCTGGATAATTATTACTTGCAACTTTGGTGAGACAGAAATTTGTGTACCGCTGTATTTGTTGTGGATTTAAATGGTCTTGATTTTGACAAAAATAGAAATACTTATCTGTTTTCTATTACCTTGATGTATTTCACTCCTTTCCCATTCTAACTTGTTACACTGCTTGCGATATAACTTTGTCAACTTTTTATATATTCTCCAAATTTCAAGATATTAAACTTTTGGTAAACTAAAATGAACTAAGTTTTATGAAAGAATGATAGTAAGAAATTATTAATGATATTTTTTATTCAAGTAATAATCATCACAGTATTAGAAAATGATTTCTTACAAAGGACATCTTTTATATGTGCAACATACTAATTATATCATGGTCTTTTCATTATTGTCCCAAATTGACAGCATGACAGAAATCATTGCAATTAATTGTTACATCATTCAAATTGAGTTTACAAGGTTTCAGCTTTGAATTCAATTTTTTATGGTATATTTTGTGATTTTACCAGGTTTGTTATATTTTCATTTACAACATCAAAAATAAACACCAGAATTAAATTGTATATTGCATTAGAATTTTCACATAAATTACCCAAGTAAAATGCTGCATTTTTGGCTCAAGATCAACACTGTTCATTATGTAAGAAGTAATGGAACTGTTACAAAGTGATTAGCCATATATTCACCAAATCTTTCTTTGAGTCAGAGTAAGAACTTATTGTACTACAGTACTGATATCTAATTATGTCTATAACTTTCTCTAAACAAGATTGACCATTGTGAGGCAGCCTGGTCCATTGTTGTAACTCTTCCATGGTTCCTCAGTCCAGAGTCCAGTTCACCCAGCAAGTCTCCCTCCAAACTCTCAATAATCTTTCTGGCAGTCTCTTGCACCTGCTTCCATTTTCTGTCTGCATACTGCTGGTATACATGCCTGATTCCCATGGCAACAGAAGATCTCAGGGTCAAGTGGTGACTGTAACCATGGTTACCATCTAGACTGGTTCTTAGGATTTTTTTACTCAGATCAGTTATGTAGATATCTATAAAATAAATATAAAGGCGAATTGAGTGTCAAATGTGTATAATTGACATGTTAAAAAACAGCACTAACCTGTGGATCCAATTCTGTTGCAACTCTTGCCTTATGAGCCTAGAGTGCTACATGAATCTTTGGCAGTCTTTCATGATTTAATAGTTATGCTAACATACAAAAGCAGTTTTCATAAAATTTAATCAGTTGTTTATATGACCATGGACTTTTAGCTCATTTATCAGTTTATTTTCCCCCGATTCATTTTGAGCATAAATCCAGCAGGTTCTTTGTTGTATTATGTCCTGACAGATGAAGATTGATGTTTTCACATTCAGTTAGACCTCTTGCATAGCTTTGTGACCACCAAATCTCAGTCTGGTGTAAAGAAAAGTTTTTCTCAGTAATACCAGGATGAGGTTTTTCCTAATTTTAGAACTGACTGACATTATGATGATGATATAAATGTACACGTATGCTGATTGAGATGCATCCTGCATCTGTTTGTATGTTGATGTTTCATAAAATCCTGAAGAATGTATGTCTAAGTAAATTCAGAGATAAGGAACAAAGTTTGATCATAATGCCTTCTGTCATTAACAACTATCATTTACTGTATATACTCGTTTGTAAGTCAAATTCATCTGCAATCTGCATAGACCCAGATTTTTATCATATATTTTGCACTAGCTAATCTAATTGTATGCAGTTTATTAGTAGTAATCAATATAACAAACACTGCTGTGACATTATTTGGCAGCAGATCTGGGTCTACAGTGTTTACAGCTGGACCAAAGTATATATGGTAAACATTTTGTAAGATCCTCACATGGCAATGATTTCACATAGCTTCACGAGAATTTGCTTTTTTTTATACACACCTTGATATGCCAGTGATTTATACTATTGGGAATCTCAGTGTTTTGATAATTTCCTTTTGGATTTATGTTATGATTAAAAAGGATGGTTCTTGTTTACATTTATTAAGGGTTCTACAATAAGAATTTAGTAAAGAAAATCATATACTAGTAAGATAGAATTTTATTTTACTTACCTATAGCTTGCACTTGTTTCATTGCTTTCTGATGTGCAACGAGAAGATCTCTGAGTAAAGCTGCTGACATCTGAACATCCATTATTGATCACAAATAGGATCCTTCAATAAAGTCCACAAAAAGTGCTAAAAAGTCCACAGAAAGTGCTAAAACAGGTCCACAAAACAGGTCAAAATGAGAATTTCACAAATAATCTCAAATATCACAAATAAATCTTAACTATGTTCTCAGTTTAGGTGTATATAGAGTAGGTAGTGCTATTTGAAGGAAACTTATTATCAGGTGTGCACTGTTGCAGTCTTTTTACAGGTCATGGTGCATATACCATCAAAGTTTAAGGTGGAATGAAGATAGATATTTGCTGGTCAGTATTTATACTCTTTTGGCCTGGACAGGAACTAAATTAATTTACTTGAAAATGCTAGTTCCATTGATCCCTACTATTTGCTACTTTTATTTCTTTGATCAAGATTGGTCCAGGTGAGATGTTTTCTCCTATTATAATCTTATCATTTCCTGTAATGAAGTTGGAAAGGTCTAATCATTATTTCCTTTGTACATATCATTTTACAATTAAGTTCCATTGTTCCTGTTTTAAAGCCATTGCTTTTGTTAGTACCTGTTACCACATAGGGATTAACTGTAATTGGCCATGCACCAATGGTCACTCACCTGTAGGCCTTTGATGTAACCTTCCTGCTGTTATCTTCTCACTTTGACTTGGATGTAGTAATTGGCCTACCTATACAGTAATAAGGCATGGCACCTTTGTTGTACATTAATTGAATTGGTAGATATTTTGTGATCAAATTTATTTATCTATCTATCTATCTGTCTGTCTATCTATCTATCTATCTGTCTGTCTGTCTGTATGTATGTATGTATGTATGTATGTATGTATGTATGTATGCATGTCTAACTACCTACCTACCTATCCATCCATCTGCCCACCCATCTGTTTATTTATATAACTGTACATATTTGTAATGTGTCACAAATTTTTGTTGGGAATAAAATTGAAAATGAATTTTATTGAGAATAAAAGAATGTTCAAACAGTATGAGCATCAGTGAATGAATTATTAATATAACTCATTTGGAAGGTCCTGACCTTGCACCTTGAATATGTGATCATTGGTTTCCCACAATTGTTTGGGATCCTGTGTCCCCCAAATTGCAACTCCTTTGTACTTCTTGAGTATGCTTTTTTCTATCAAGCTCTGCCAACAATTTGTCTTAGTGCAATCCTGCCCATTTCTGTGTGTTGTCTCTTGTGATGGCCATTTATGCTAATGGTGATAGAGACATTAAAATGGTGTTTCAGTTGCAATGTGAAGTCACGGACGACCACTAGTGTAGCATATTTGCAAGCTTGAATCCATGACAGAATTTCTCAGTTTAAGAACATGCAGAAATAAACAGCTTGGAATTATGTAAAAAGATGATAATTCAGAAAATATGGGAATTGTTATAATAAGTGCTGGTAGACCATGAGTAATCACTTAAGTTAAATGAATGCAAGAACTGGAATGGAAAATTTCTTGGTGTAGGAGAACCAGATATTCATTTATTCAGTCATAAATGTTTTTGTTTTTTATAATTTTATTTTTTAGGTTGGTACCTGAGCACTTTATGTTATTCAACCATGTAAATGGGTGTAGATGGGGTGAGGGTTACACAAGTACTTATTCATTCACATAAATGGGGTTGTGGGGGTTGGTACGTGAGCACTTGAGGTTATTCAATCATGTAAATTGGTGTAGATAGAGTGGGGGATACATGAATACTTATTCAATTATGTAAATGGAGTTGGGGGGTGGTAACTGAGCATTTGATGTTATTCAATCATGTAAATGTGTGTAGATGGGTGGGGATACATGAGTACTTATTCAATCATGTAAATGGGGTTGGGGGTGGTAACTGAGCATTTGATGTTATTCAATCATGTAAATGGGTGTAGATGGGGTGAGGGTTACACAAGTACTTATTCATTCACATAAATGGGGTTGTGGGGGTTGGTACCTGAGCACTTGAGGTTATTCAATCATGTAAATGTGTGTAGATGGGTGGGGATACATGAGTACTTATTCAATCATGTAAATGGGGTTGGGGGATTGGTACCTGAGCACTTCAGTTATTCAATCATATAAATGTGTTTTGGGATGGGAAGGATATCTGAAAACATGATGTTATAGTTATGTAAATGTTTGGGAGTACCTGAGCACTTGATGTTCAATCATGTAAATGTTTTGGGGGTTGTGGGTACCTGATCACTTGATAAAATGTGTATAACAGTAATATAGTCATCCAAAGGAAAGTTAGTATTTTTGTGGTGCAGACAGAAGGTGGCAAAACCGTAAAAGCAAGTAAGATTGAATTTTGTTACTACTTCATGTACTGGTGCTTTCTTGGATCCCTGGTGCAACACTAGACACAACAACCTGAGAACTTGGAGTATTCTCTAAGTTAAAGCCATATTTTATATGATGTTTGTATCATGATCATGAGGATTTGCTATTATGAGATGTCTTCAGTGCTGTTCTGGTTTGTTTTGACATTTTACATGCATGCCGATGAGCACATGGAAGATTTAAAGTCTAGGGATGCTTTCTCCCCCTCACTTTCTATGATTTACCCAACCTGCTACAGTGAGATCACAAAAAATAGGTCAGGGTTTATGGCATCCATTTTGCAGTGTACAAAAAATATGTAATGTTCCTGCATATAGAATTTTTTTGTATCTGTCCATCCTTCTGTCTGGCGCACAGTCTTACTAGTATGACTAGTTCCAGTTTTTGATGGAAACTCTGTAAATATCATGGTCATCACCCAAAGAGACACATAGCATCAAATCACTGTGTTCACATGATTGTTATACAAGTTATTGCAGTTTTTGAATTGCAGAAGAATGCTGTGTATGACAGTATCTTGCGAACACAATAAGTCTCATTTCAGTTCATCATGGCTAAATGTGGTAAATGTTATGATAATCATCTAAAGATGTACATCTCAACAAACCACTATGATACTGAAGTTTTTAGCTGTTCTGGCACAGAGCAGATGATCTCATGAGAGGGCATGTTGTCCATTGTCCATCATCAAGCATCTGTCATTCATCCAAGTTTATTATCTCCTCCTCCTCCTAAACTACTTGGAAGGTTGCCATAAAATCATGAGGTCTAGTTGGTCCTAAATGAAACTAGTACCTCTTCCACATCCCAATATGGCTACCACATTAGCCATCTTGAAAATCATGTTATTGCTACTTTTCTAGAATGGAAAGTCGTATTGACAAAGTTTTTTCACCAGAAGACTTTTTTTAATATGGTATTCTAGTTAGTCCTAAGTTAAAATGGTGCTACTTAGACATCTAATATAGCAGACACAGTGGCTAATTTGAAAATCTTTTATTGCTACTGCTTTTGAATGGATGCTCCTGTTACCCTGGGCACATTTTGTCTTAAATAAAAATGGTGCCTATCTGCTATGATCCCATGGCAGCAATCTTTAAACTCTTATTGGGGGGCCCCCGAGTGGCCGAGTGGTTTAAAGCGCTCACCGTTACGGATCACTGCCATCTCACCTCATGGGTACATGAGAAAGCCTGCCAGTAGCTTCTCATGGGTCGGTGGTTCTTTCGGGGTTTTCCATGGTTCTTCCTCCACCAATTATGCTGGCCGCCGTGTATAGTCTATCTTGTGCTGAAAAAATGGCGTTAAACCATACAACAACAACAATAAACTCTTACTGCTATTCCACCTAAATAAAGTTGTATCATTTAATTTACCAGAAGACTTGTTCATTCATGTAAATGTTGTTTTTTTTTTTGGTGGGGTGCTTGAGCATTTGATGTTATTCAGTCTTGTAAATGTAATTGTGGGGGGTTGGGGAATTGTTGCCCATTGTCCATCCATAATCATCTGTCATCCATCCACTAGCCCAAGTTTTTTCTCAGCTACTCCTCCTAAACTACTTGGAAGATTGCCATAAAACTTTACCACAGAATTATCTCGGGGTCTTGTTGGTCCTAAACAAAACTGGTACTGCTTCCACATCCAATATAGCCACCATAGCAGCCATCATGAAAATCTTGTTATTGCTACTCTTCCTAAATGGAAAGTCATATTGACATGGCTTTTTCAGCAAAAGACTTTATATGGGTCTTAAATAAAAATGGTGCCACTTAGACATCTAATGTTGCAGACACAGTGGCTAACTTGAAAATCTTATTATTGCTACTTTTCCTCAGTGGATGCTCATATTAGCATGGGACGTTTATGATGTCTAGTTGGTCATAAATAAAAATGGTGCCTATCTGATATGACCACCATGGCAGTGATTTTTAAACTCTTATTGCTATTCCACCTAAATAAAGGTGTATCATCATTTTTTTTCACCAGAAAACATTTTGTGGTGTCTAGTTGAACATAAATACAAATATTGACAATCTGACAGCCAGTGTAGACAGCATTGCAGACATTTTAAACATCTTATCATTTCTCCTTCGGTGGCCTAGTCTTTAGAGCATCCGCCTCAGATGAGTGAGGTCATGGGTTTGATCCCTGTCCGAGTCATAGCAAAGACTTATAAAAATGGTACTTACAGCTGCCTTGCTTGGCGTTCGGCATTAAGAGGTTAGTGTTAGGACTAGTCAGCCTGGTGTCAGGATAATGTGACTGGGTGGGACATCATGCTACATGTCTGCGGTATGATACCCCAGTGCTAGACATCACTAGAAACTGTCACATTGCAGACATCATAGCGATATGACTGAAAATTTTTTAAAGCTACGTCAAAAATTCAAATCACACACACACACATTCTTAAATAGAAAGTCATGATCAACGTGGAGTTTTTACTAAAAGGCTTTTTATGTTTTAGTTGGTCCCAAATGACAATGGTGCTAGCCATCTTAAAAATTTTGTTACAGCTACTCTTTGTGGTTTGATCCTCATATTGACTTTATGCGATATCAAGTTGGACCTTTTTCAAAATGCCGAAGTGCAGACATCCAATACAGCTACTATGGCTGCCATCTTGAAATTCTTATTGCAACGTTTCTACAGTGGAAAGTAATATCAACATAAGGTTTTCAGGAGAGATTTTATTTCCAGTTGGTTCTAAACTGAAATTGTGCCTTTTTACCTCCAGTATGGCTGCCATAGCGATCTTTTTGAAGATCTGAAAATCACTGTATGAGCACAACTAGTTTCACAATTTTAGATGGCTTCTTGTGAAACTTGGCATATATTTGGTCATTATCTGAAAGTGCACACATTGACAAATCACTTCCATGAATTTTTATAGTTATTTGCTCTTTTTTTTCTTGGAAGTGGATTTATTGTATGGCATTATATTGTAAGCACAATTAGCCTAACATTTTTCAGTGGATTGCTGTTGTAATCAGTAGCTGAAGATGTACATATCAACACATTACTATGTTCTCACAAATGTTTGTTAGAGTTATTGATCTTTTTGTCCTGCAGCCAAATGCAACGTAAGAAAGGTTCTTGTGAGGAGAAAAAACTTGTCTTGCAGGTTTTATGGATCAGTTTGAATATTGGTACACCTTATGGTCATTATCTAAAGATGCGCATATTGACTTTTGTGTTCCTGTGATTTTTGTCAAAGTTATTTTCCTTTGATTTGCAGCTAGATGCAATCTATGACATAATTTTGTGAATGCAACTACTGCTTCAGTTTTTACCAGATTGCTTTGATAGTAAGTCATATTAATTTTATCATCTGAAGACATGTCATGGTTCATCATAGTATGCACACTGCTTTTAGAAGAGTTATGCCCCTTGACTATGGACACACTGGTATCATGGAGGCAGGGTGTAATGTTGGAGAAGTTGGTCTGTATTTAGTTAGCAAATTGCTTACCACTCCTCTGTTTTGAACAAAGTTTTCTTTTTTTTGATGTTTATTATGGGTTCTTATTTACTTGAGTTCTTTATTCACCAGTAATGTTTTATGCACTCCGAAGATGGGTCATGTTACCTTACAAGTCAGTAAAAATAGTTGTAGAGTTTCATGTAGCATGTCAATCAATGGCAAACAGGTGTAATCAGGTTACATTTATTTGCCTCAGTGGGTGACTTGAGTGACCATCACTATTGGTCAGTGTAGGTTGACAATTGGCCTGTTCCATTGAGGTTTTTCTTGCTTATTTACTGGATTAATTTACTTTAATACTGGCACTGCTGATATGTTTTCATGATGGAAAATATGATCATCTCTCTATCCTGTTTGGATTTATTAATTACTGCATGTACTTGCTTATAAGTCAAGACAAACTGCAAACAACAGACATCCTGATCTGCCATATCATAATGCACCTGCAGATTGGGGTCTGTGTTGTTTGTTCTACTGATTACTCCTAACAAACTAAACAGACCCAGATATGTCAGCGCACTATGCAATGTCAGATCTGAGTGTGTGAAGTTTGCTCTTGGGTTTGTCTTTTAAGCAAGTACATTCATTAGTTATTTGGGGAGATCATGATAAGTGGATAGTTATAATCGTGCCCACATATTTAATTTATACAAGTTAATTCCTTTCTTGCATCACCATGTGATTTATATTTCACCTCTAGCTATAATCTTGCTGGATGATCTGTTGTCCATTGTCTTGCCATTCTTCAGCTTTTATTCTATTAATGATTAGCACAAGTTTGTTATTGCTGTTCCTCATATACAACTTGGAGAATTTTGCCATGAAACGTACACCATCCCATGGTCTAGTTGGTCCTGGATGAAAATGTTGCTATTCAGACATCCAATATGGCCACAACAGCAGCCATCTTGAAAATATTGGTTTGACTATGCCTCCTGAATGGATGGTCACATTCATCATGTGTTAAAAGAACTCTTTGTGTCAAACCTTGTTACCACTACTCCTGAACATAAAATCATATTGCCATGGTATTTTCACAAGGAGACTTCGTATAATGTCTAGTTTGTCTTAAGTGAAAATGGTGCTGATCTTATGTCCAATATGGCCACCACAGTGGTCATCTTGAACATCTAGTTATTGATAACCCACTTGAATGAAGTGTAATTTTTCCATGAGGTTTAGAAGATTTCTTATGATGTATTGTCGGTCTGAAATGAAAATTGTGTCAGTCTCATGTCTAATAGCCATCAATATAGCCATTTTGAAAATATTGTTACATCACTCCTCCTAACTGGATGGACATATTGACCTGGGGGTTTTAATAAACAACTTGCTATGATGTCTAGTTGGTCCTAATGGTGTCATTAAGATAATCATTATGCCTGACACAATGGTCATCTTGAAAACCTTGTTATTACAATTTATATTTAATGAATGGACTCATCAGCATGGTATTTTCACTGAAAGACTTCTTACAATGTCTAGTGAACATAAATGAAAATGGTGCTGATCTGACTTATGTGATTGCAACAAATCTTGTTATCACCACTTCTTCTACATGGCTAGTCATATAGCCAATGTGCTAAGACTAAATAGAAATGGTGCCAGTCTGATATTAAGGCTACCTTGGCATCCATCTTGAAACTTTTATCTTCAAAAAAAGGTGATATTATCCTATTTTTTCTTCCATTAAAAATATGTTTGTCCTAGTTAATGTTTCAAAGTTACTAAATATTTAGCTTTAAATGTTACAGATAAAATTTAAATTTTTCTATGTTACTTTAGATTCAGGATGTGGTCCCCATTTCGAGCTATGACACAGCAGGATCTTTTCTGCTTTTGGGTTGTGAAAATGGATCTGTATATTACATCGGTAAGCCACCCATTAATATCTTGGGGTTTTCATTCTCTTCAACATCCATCTGTTTTGCTACTTATTGTTATACAGATATGGACATATAAATGCATATAAAAGACACCCACATACAAAAGGACAACATATATGAATGTACTTTTCATAGTGTCATGTGTTTAATCTTAATTCACTGAACACTTGTCTACAAAGGACACAACTTTTTTATTCCAACAGTGCTATATATAATGATATTTTACTGTGCACTGTTTGTCAGCTTTATATGTTTTAAGTTCATGTCTTCTTTATCAATTCCATATGTTTTTTTACAATGCATGTTTCAGACATGCAGAAGTTTCCATTGAGGATGAAAGATAATGATCTGCTAGTAACAGAGCTATACAGAGATCCAGCTGGTGATAAAGTGACGGCATTAAGTGTCTACCTCACTCCAAAAACAAGCAAGTATTTTCACATGTGCATGAAAGTTAATGGTGTGCTCTTTGTTCTCGCATTTCCTATATGTGTTACACACTTTGCCCTTGTGTAAAAGCAATATGTATGAGATACCTATCAGACATGAGTACACTCAGTGATACTGTAAATGAGATCATTAAAATGTATCTCTGCCTATGTGAGAGAGCAGTATGTGTGAGATTCATATCTGACATGAGTAAAGTCATGTGTAAGATGTTAATCTGACATGAGTACACTCAGTGATCTGTAAATGACCTTAAAATGTATCTTCAGCCGTGTGAGAGGGCAAAATGTGTGAGATATATATGGCATGAGTAAAGTAATGTGCACACTATTAATCTGACACGAGTACACTCATTGATACTGTAAATGATATCGTTTAGATGTAGCTTTGCCAGTGTGAGAGAACAATATGTGTGAGATGCCGATGAGGCAGGAGTGCATTCAATGATTCTGTAAAATGACCTCATCAAGATGCAGTTTTTTCCTTGTGGGAGAGAACTGTATATATGAGATGCCTATCCATCACAGATGCACTCATTGATTCTCAAAATCATTTCATTAAGATGCATTTTGCCCATGTGAGATATCAGTATGTGTGAGATACATATCTGATATGAGTGCAATCAATGTTACTGTAAATGATAATATTTTGGATACATCTTTACTTATGTGAGAGATGGACATGTTTGAGACACCAATCCAGCACGAGTGCACTCCATGATTCTGTGAATGACATTATCAAGATGCAGCTTTCCACTTGTGAGAGAGTAATGTGTGTCAGACACCTATTCTTTATGAGTGCACTCAGTGATTCTGTAAAATTTTACATCATTATGCTGCAGCTTTATTCATGTGAAAGAAGTCGATGTGTGCACTCATTGCATCAATTTGTCATTAACATCATTAAAATATGTCACAGAGGTCAGTGTGACATGTATATCTGGCATGAGTACTAAAGCACATGAAAAAACCTCTAGGATCCATGCTTTAGTCATATATAATGTGAATTTAAACAAAGTACAGTATTAACCACTACATGCTGCATGCTTTAGGCTAATATGCAGTGAATTTTGGAAAAGTGCCATAAAGACCACAACAAGTTCCATGCTTTGGTCCTTAGATATTGTGAATTTTGGAAGAGTGCAGTTTTGACTGTTACAGGTTCCATGCTTTGGTCCTTAGATAGTGGTGCAAAGCTAATAGCCCAACCACTAATAGCCCAACCACTGTGCTTTTTTGCAAGCTGATTACAGTCTACCTTGCAAATAGCATATACACTGTCAGAAATATTTTGTTGTGCATACATTTCATTGTTGCCAATCCCTAGGATATTTGCATTGGTCATGGCTAGTAATCTATATGTAAACCAGACAGTAAAAGTTATGGATCTTTTTGTTATGAGGCGTAACCGATTATGACTGTTGTCAAAGAATGTTAAGCTCCTTTTCATATCCATTCATCATAAGGTGGAGTCTGTTATGTTACAATGTTGTTTATCAATGCACCTGCCTGTTACTAATCTTGTTTCTGCACAATCACTTGAGTTGTCCATCACATACAGTTACCCAACACTGAATGGTTTACACTTGGGGTAAGAAGAAATCTTATCAATTTCCAGTTAAAAAGTTCAAAGGTTAAGGTCACTGTGGTTGAAAGAAGATAACTTCTTTGCATATATAATAGCTCATTTTCTCTACCATCTGCAGTTATCAAACATTGTGGATGGTTTGCTCTGTTGATATGGAAGAACCCTGTTGATTTGGAGG
This sequence comes from Sinohyriopsis cumingii, assembly GCA_028554795.2. NCBI lineage: Eukaryota > Metazoa > Mollusca > Bivalvia > Unionida > Unionidae > Sinohyriopsis > Sinohyriopsis cumingii. The sequence goes on from CM068825.1 coordinate 102,944,248, forward strand.
TCAAAAGGTCAATTATCAAGGTCACTGTAACTGAGAAAAAAAGAAAAATATTTTCTGCACCCAGGACATTAGTTGCAGACAAGTACCTAAACAAAACTTTGTGGATGGCTTACTCTTTATGGTTAATTAAGAAGCCATTTAGTTTTTGAACATGAACCTTCGCTCCAAGTCACAGGCCACAACTAAAGTTTGTGGATGGATTATACTTAGGGTAAGGAGGAAGTCTTTCCTTTTTGGTAATATAAGATCAAAGTTCAGGGTTACTGTGACTGAAAGAAGTAAATAGGTCACTGCACAACAATTTAAGTTATCTACATGAAGGAGTATTAAGCATGGTGCAGGCATTTAATAAGATGTTGATAATATTCTTGTCTTTGGGTGATGTTATCTCTGATATTTTTTTAAGTTTCTTCACATGTGATAAAAATCTAATCTGCTATTGGTGTGGTAATATGGTCATAAGATATAATTAATTTTCTGTTCATTATTTCTGAATTTGTTACTCCCACGTTTCCTTTCATTGACTGAACTCATAATATTGGGTAAAATCCAGCTTGCTTTGCTGAAATTTAGTATCATGTTGTAATATACCAGTCCTGTTGTAGGTTTAAGTGGCAATTGGATAGAGATTGCTTATGGGACAAGCTCAGGGATGGTAAGAGTTATTGTTCAGCATCCAGAAACAGTCGGACATGGGCCACAGCTCTTTCAGACCTTCACCGTTCACAGGAGTCCAGTCACCAAAGTCATGCTTTCAGAGAAGCACCTAGTCTCAGGTAGGATCAGCCAAAAGGTTTCGCAGCAACGATATTTTACAGGATCTAGAAGCATTTGCAGCAAAAGTATATACTTTAGATAAACAGGAGAATAAATAAAAATGGTCAGCCCAGCCCCTTTTCTGGATCCATGGCTGCTTTATTGGCATTGACATTTCATCTAAAGAAATAGTTTGTAAGATTCTTAGAAACTTGCTAAATCTAATTTGAAAATCCCAAGGAATTAGTCCTTGGAATTATGGTATTTCACTCTATAGGAATATTTGAGGAATTATCATGTTTGTTCAGATGTTGCACTCACAAAATATTAGTCTTTTGTAAGACATTAAAACGCCAGTTTGAAATATTATGCAGGTGATCAAATTCATGATCATGTGTTGACTTTTGTAAACCCTTTTTTCTCATTTATACAAATATGATTAGTAAATAGCCCAAACATTGCAAATTCTGTGAAAATTGGAAAACAAACAAACAACTTCCATACATTTGTATGTAATATGAATTTTTACTTTACCATAATTCAGAGAAGACGAATGTAAAATGTTATAAGTATGCAGCCATTGGCTTATATGTAGACATAATATTTTTGGGGTAATTTGTAATTTGACTAGTAATTTTTTGTAATTTGACTAGTCAGGAAGTAAAATTCAGGCTTATTGAAAATTTATGGTGTGATAGTCCAGATAAATCTCAGAAATTATTTTATTGTTTTCTTCTCATTCTGTAATGCAGATAATTATGTTATAACATTAGAAGCCTTAAAAACCAAATGCACATCTTAACCATTTCACTGTAAAGCCTCTTAGTTTTACTTTGCTCTTTTTATTCTGGAATCATGGAGTCCATTAAATTAGTTAGATCTTATTGTATAATCATTATTTAGTCTGCTTTACTTAATTTTAGTTTTGAGCTACTGTGGTCTGAATAAAATTTGTTTTTACATCTTTAAATACCTGTTGAATGTCAGAGAGATGCTTGATCCTTGATTCATGCCTTAAGATCCCTGGGAGTTTGTGAAAGGTCAAAATATACAGAAAAGCAATTAATGTAACAGCGATAATTTTAATGTTTTCTAATCGAATGTCAAATATGTAATCACAGTAGAAAGGCACATCATGTAGGATATAATTGATAGATTTTGCATTAGGAACCCAGGGTCATTATCTCGGGTTTGGGGTAAGAACCAGGAAGAGATAGAGGAAAAACAGTGGAATATACATTTGTAAAAATGGGGCACTTTGTGATTGTGAGCCAGTTGTTGTAATTACAGCTTAAAATGTTTGCTACATTTGGATCATCAGTATTATTATATGCTTTTATACATGATGTCCTTACATATATTTTGTTTCTTAGCATAGTTCACACGGTCTTGTATTCTTGCTAAATTGTCCTGTTTTATCACTTGTTGTCATTTTCTGTTTTATTTCCAGTGTGCTCTGAATACAACCATGTCAGGACATGGAGCGTAACACGATTCCGTGGAATGATCTCTACACAACCTGGTTCCACACCTCTTGCCTCTTTCAAAGTTATCTCCCTTGAGGAACTTGATCCACATTTCAGCTACACTGTTGGAAATGATTTTGGTATGTAGAATGTTACATTTAAGTTCACTGCTGAAGAATGTTGGCAAATAAAACCCCACTAAGAGCTTTGTGGATGCTGAGTAGTAATTTTCCTAAACAATAAGCTGGCCATTGACCTCATGTTGAACCCAATCTGAGCTTTAAAAAGAGGGGAAGTAAAAAATATGGAACATATAGGTTAATCTTGGTGTGGATAGACCTACAAATGATCAGATGCATTGGTGAATGCATGCCAGAGTGATCACTATGTCAAGGTTCCTGTAAGGTTGGTTTCACAATCATAATGGCATAAGAGTCATCAAAATAATATTCAAATTAAAATGATTACTAGTGACTTCTCAGTCACACCATGTATCGGAAAAAATATTTACTTGTTTTCATTAATTGCATTTTCGAGTTAGATGATTGGAAGAAGGCATGGGCTTGCTGTGTATGCACAGAGCTTTCAAAACTGTTGTTTAATTGTTACATTGAGTTAGAAGTAGACCTGCTTTTTATTATCATGTTAATTACGACATTTGTATCAAGTCAAAAATAGGGAATAGAATAAAAGAAGTATAAGGTATGCAAATCCTTGCTGCTAAAAATGCCAGCCACAGAAATGTGTCTAGTCAACTTATTTCAGTCGAGTAATAAAACATGGTTTTGAATATTATGATTTAAGTGACGTCATTAAAATATATAACAGTCATCAATAGTTTATCCTGCACATTCTCAACATGATTAACGATAGCAAGGAAACCATGTGAAGGCATACTTGATGAATGAAGTTTTGTTTCGTTATGGACAAATGTGTTCCAGGGTTTGTAGTAAACTTAAAATTCCTGAAGTGGCACTTAGAGGTTTACTCAAGGATGAGCAGACATTTCAGTTTTACTTGTAATGAAATTACAGCATCATTATTTACTTAATAGAACAACAAAAACAATTGAGTTTTGACTGTTATTTCTTGACAGAAAAACATTCAGATGCAAAAAGGTAATACTTGTGAAGAATGTTGAAACCTCTTGGAGTAATGTTCTTAACAATCTGTCAGAAATTGATTATCTTGAAAATAAAGGTAATTGAAATGCCAACAGTTTCATTTGAAAAAGTTATTTATTGACAATTATTCCACGTATTATTATAAATGAATATTCAACCATTTACACCACCACCCACTCACTGTGTCCATCCCTTTAATTTGTCTGAGCTTGCTCAATAACTCACACTCTCACTTTTGCAGTGGTCTATCTTTTTGGTTTCCCATTGTGTGTGTTATCATTGAAGATGTGTATAGTGTAATTATTGTATGTTTCCTGAAGAGATGTTGAAATGTATCAGTGTTTGAAAAATTTATATAACTGCAGTAGTGATAAAAGTAGTATTGCCACTGCAGTGATATTTGGAACAACATTGTTTCCCATTCAGGAAATATATATATGTACTTACGGTACTTAAGGTATGTATCCATATCTAATCTTAAATCATTTTTCTTCTTCCTCATAGTCTATCTGGATGAACACTACTTTACATTTATATGAGCAATGAGAAGGTGCTTTAAAAAAAAAAAAAAAAATTCTAGGCCAAAAGTATATTTCAGGTATTAGCTTTTCTCAAATATTTGTTTTCCACTTGACTAGTCAATAGTGGCAACCCATTGGAAAAGGCAAAGCTGGCCTTTTTACATCAGTGACTTCTGTATATTGGTTCATCTTTTTAAATTGTTTTTTGAAACAGTTACCATACACTGAATAACATATGTAAATTATTATTATTATTATTATTATTATTATTCAGATTGTCCTGACTGCACTATTAATCGGATTCATAAAATATGCCTATATATATTGTTCCCTTCCAAATTTGTGTTCCACACAAGATTACTCCATCCTGTTCGCTTTAATCCATCCAATAAATTAAATCATCAGTGACTTTAGATAATCCCAAATGTTAGATTGTTTTGCGCACTATGACAAAACAAGAACCTATTGACAGCTTACATATGACTGAAACAGAGGACTGACTTCTTGGATTGTTAACTTGTACAAGTTAATTTTGGAAACAGCTGTTCATGCATTGACTATAATGTGTTAGGCAGTTGCTGAACTCACTGAGATCAAAACATCGCTGGCTTATGTGAGACGCCCTTGATGAATAGGAAAAAGCTGTTTATGACTATCCTCTGTGACCCATGAAATGAAACGTCATCTGCCTTTGCAGACAGGTTTATATATTTAATAACCCTAACCATAATTAAAAGGGATCTAACATATAGTACTTATTTCAGAGACAAACTTCTTTCCTCAAAGATAGCTTGAATTCACAGACAAAAAGATGAAAATGTTGAACTATACCAGTCATGCTAGCACAAGGGTGATTTCCCTTTCTGCTGTGATAATAATTTTCCCCACCAACCAGCAGATGAATTGCTTTGGCAGGCTGCTTCAGTGGTCTAGTGGTAGAGTGTCCACCTCAAATGCAGGAGGTCGCGTGTTCGAACCCAGGCAGAGTCATACCAAAGATTTATAAAAATGTTACTGAAAAGCCTTGTTATGTAAAGTACTAATCAGTGTTAGAATGTAGAAATGATAAACTTTCACTTATCCTTTTAAGATAATTATAAACATTTTTCACTCTAGTTATATACTTTTACAACCAGGTCCATTTGGAGAGCAGGATGACCAGCAGGTGTTCATACAGAAAGTTGTTCCAGAGACTGACCAGCTTTTTATACGACTCTCATCCAATGGGAAAAGGTGTGTACATAAGTCAGTTTCCTTAAGAGTTAACCCCCTTGTTGGAATAACATGTACTTTTTATATATACTGTTTTTTTAGTCAAGATTTTTTCTCAAAAATTTTACTGTGATTGGGCAATACACAGGAAAATGTACAATTACTATTTCATCCAAATCTTCTTACTTCCGAGTTTGTGCCTAAAACTTTCAAAAATATACATTGAGTGTGAATTTTTTGCGTAATATGTAATTAATGGTCAGGAGCAGATTTTGGTGGTGGAGCGTTTACTTACTAAATTCCCATAGTTATGCTTGCTTTGCTCTGCCCGCAAGTTGAACTGAAAGATGCTCGATTTTCATGCACATGGGTATGCTACATACCATAATCTCTGTACAGTTCTTACAACCTGATCTTCTTACAACTTAAAGCACTTATCAGTTTCTTGTTATTTTAATCTGTAGATAGTCTGATTTCAAAGCTGTGACTGGTCTGATTTCAAAGCTGTGACTGGTCTAGCCCATGGAGATCATATGGCTGTCAAAAAGACAATCGATGGAAACCACTAAAATGACAAGAAGGCAATTTCTTTGTTGCCTATTTTCTTCATTGGAGTCAATTTATTTTTATCAAGACATGTGATGGAGTTTGTATTTTTGCAATGAAGATTTATTTTGATACCTAATTTTGTACTTACTGAAAATTCCCTGAATCCTATTTCATCATGTATTGACCACATGTGTACTATTAGGCACAGTTTGGTGTTTTCCACTATGAACTTGTTCTTTGTTAAACAGAGTGTGTGTCATCAAGTCTGTAGATGGTACCACCATCAGTGCTTTCTGTGTACATGAATGTGAGGGATCCAGTAGGATGGGCTCAAGACCACGACGATATCTCTTCACAGGTCATACGAATGGCACTATCCAGGTATGAATGTTTCCATGATGAAGAATAGGTATCATATATTTTTATTTGGAATATACTGAAGGATGCTGCATTTCATAAATTCAGTGAATAGTTTGTTTTTTGTTGTAATTTTAGATCTAGTTTTGATTTACTAAACAAGATTAGTCTTTATCTAGGATGTACATAGAGATATATATGTTTATGAAGACAAATAATGGCTTGGCTTGTTTGGGATGATTGCTGTAATTGTTAATAATAAATCCATGCTTGATGATGATTAGCCTGTTACACAACTTTTACAAATTTTGACAATTTTCTTGCAATAAAACCTTTCTCAGTGGTGAGCCTATTCCCATAGCTGTTTACTCCCACAAATTTACCATTGTTTCGATGGAATATTTGACAGAAAGATGGGTTTTGCTTTCAAAGTGTCCATTTTTGTACAATTTGTTTTATTTTGTTGCAAAGATGCTTCATGACAGAATTATATGCATATATTAGACTCTTTGGCTCTATTACTAAAACTGACCGCTTCGGTGGCCTTGTGGTTAGAACGTCTGTCTCTAATGCAGGAGGTCATGGGTTTGATCCCCTGGCTGAGTCATACCAAAGACTTACAAAAATAGTGCTAACAGCTGCCTCACTTGGCACTCAGCATGAAGAGGTTAGTGTAAGGACTGGTCAGCCTGGTGTCAGGATAATGTGACTGGGTGGGACATAATGCTACATGTCTGCGGCATGATGCCCCAGTGCTGGACTTCTATAAACTGACACACTGCAGACATCATAGCGATGACTGAAAAATTGTTAAAGCTATGTTAAAAATCCAGATCACACACACACACACTCTGTTACTAAAACACATGAGAATGCTATACTGCATGAAGTTCAAACATGTGTGTGACTATTAATGAAATTAATTACATGTGAATTCTTTAAGTATGATATTGAATTGTTTACATATTTAAGAAAGAATTATGATTTATGCTCACTCAGAATAACAGACAAGGTGGTCTTAACAGAGATGAATTGTAACTTTGCATTACTCAGTTTATGGAAACAGTTGTTGGGATAGGAGTGGTGACATGCCAGTTAATTAGAGGATCATTGAAGCATGAAATAACCACCTGCATGCTTTGTAGTGCCATTTAAAAATGCCTGAGAACAAATTCCAAAACAACAAGAAGTAGGTGTGAGCATATTAAAATGAATTGTCATTTGTCATTGACTGAACTTCCATGACCTGTTTTTATTTCATGTTTATTGCCACCCATACAGCATACACTTTACAACAATCTATAAAAGATTTTTTGACAGATCTCTCAATTAAATATAATAATAAAAACTGGATAATTACTGTTGTTTACTCTGACCACACTCATAACTATTTTTGATAGCAGTGGAGAAGTTGGTGATTGAGAGTGTTGATTGCAAATCAAAATTAATTAAATATGAAAATATGAGTGCATTGGCTCTTTCTAGACTTGACTGCAAGGTTTTCAACGGCACAGAATTCACATTTAGATGCAGAAAAAAGCAAAGTCCTAATTGGTAACTGGTACTCATTAAAATTGTTGGTTTAAAGTTGTTGGCTGTTGTGTCCAACATTGAGTATCAGTAAGAAAACATCCAGGCATATCAGTACATTCCACCATCAAAAATACATAATTGCAAGAAAACTGATCACGTTTTTTAGTAGATATAATAAAATATTCACTCTCTAGCATCAAAATATTTATTATTGTCATTCTTCACTTTGCCACTCCTGACAATACATTGTTTCACTTCACTCGTGAAATGTTTCCATATATCTGCTAAAACTATGTAGATATTCTCCATATCATCTGGATTGGAAAGTGAGGCAGTTTTGACTTGTGAGTAGATGGGGAATAGTAGCAGCAGTTTACATCATGGAAAACTTTGTAATAATAGTTTTAATTGGTCAAAAGACTTGGACACTGCAGAGCTAAATATATTGACTTGAAATAATGTTGTTTGAGTAACAACTCTTTACAGAACAACTTTCCATAATGCTGGCTGATTTTGGTTATTTGCAACTGAAGATGTTTAGCATGATTTTGAAAAAGTGTTACTGGGTTTTAAATATTGTAAATTTACTCAATACTTAAAATAAACCTTAGTATAAATTAAACTTTAGACTAAGTGTTTAATTGCCACAGTTACCTAATTTGTTATGTTTCGTTTTGTTTCAGATGTGGGATCTTACAACTGCATTAGATCTGATGAACAAGGATGAGGGTAATTTCAATTTTTCTGTGTAGGAAATGGAAAGGTCATGCAATACCTCATGGCTATTAATGCAGTTCAGAGTTGTATATTGAGAGAAGTAAACTTAACCTGCATACACAGAGGTAAAAGTTGCCAGTACAGATATAGATTACCAAAAACAACTTGAAAAAATAAATTCTAAAAAAATTCTGAATCTCTGGGCAATGTATGTATGCAATAGCAGTAGGTATGGATCCCTGATGGTTTGCAAGTCAGTGTTGATAAAATTTGATAACACTTGATATTCCCAGATTAAAATAAGTTGTATCCCTTTTTCAGATTGCTGTATCAATTTGTCTTTGTCAGTATTAAGATTTGTATTACAGTTTTGTGCTGTAGATTTTGAGAGTCTTTTACATACTGGATCAGCATAATTATAATCTGCAGAATGCTTTTTGAGACTTTGTTTTTGTTTTGTTTTTAAGTACATGTCATGAGTTTGGTTGTTCTTGTTGCATATGTACTTACACACACACATAATGAGCATTGTCACAGTGGGCATCTCATAAGGTCATGTGGTGTAGTCTTGTATTACAGAAGATATCTCATAAGGTCATGTATTGTAGTCTTGTATTACAGAAAGCATATCAGAAGTTCATGTATTGTAGTCTTGTATTGCAGAAGGCATCTCAAAAGGTCATGTAGTCTAGTGTTGTGTTAAGAAGGCATCTCAAAAGGTCATGTAGTCTAGTGTTGTATTAAGAAGGCATCTCAAAAGGTCATGTATTGTAGTCTTGAATTACAGTAGGCATCTCAAAAGGTCGTGTATTGTCGTCTTGAATTACAGAAGGCATCTCAGGTCATATGATGTAATCTTGTATTACAGTCGGCATCTCGGAAGGCATGTAGTGTAGTCTTGTATTAGAGAAGGCATCTCAGGTCATGTGGTGTAATCTTATATTACAGTAGGCATCTCAGAAGGTCATGTGGTGTAGTCTTGTATCACAGTAGATATCTGAAAAGGTTATGTGGTGTAGTCTCGTATTACAGAAGACATCCGAGAAAGTCATGTGGTGTAATCTTGTATTACAGTAGGCATCTCAGGTCATGTGGTGTAGTCTTGTATTACAGTAGGCATCTCAAAAGGTTATGTGGTATAGTCTCATATTACAGAAGGCATCTCAAAAGGTCATGTATAGTCTTGTATTACAGAAGACATTTCAAAAGGTCATGTATCGTAGTCTTGTATTACAGTAGGCATCTCCAAAGGTTATGTGGTGTAGTCTTGTAGTACAGTAGGCATTTCAAAAGGTCATGTATCATGGTCTTGTATTACAGTAGGCATCTCCAAAGGTTATGTGGTGTAGTCTTGTATTACAGTAGGCATTTCAAAAGGTCATGTATCGTAGTCTTGTATTACAGTAGGCATCTCAGAAGGTTATGCGGTGTAGTCTCGTATTACAGTAGGCATTTCAAAAGGTCATGTGGTGTAGTCTTATATTACAACATCAGTAATAAGCATCTAACATCTCTAAAAGGTCATTAACACAACAAATTTGAGTTTAGCTTAGATTCAGTAATTGTATTCCCTAAAACTTTAACTTAAAAATAAGTGCTGCTCAGACTTCTATTATGGCTACCACAGCAGTTGTCTTGAAAATCTTGTCACTACTTCTCCTGATTGGGAGGTCATATCGACATAGGGTTTTACTGGAAGACTTCTTGTGATGTCCAGTTAGTCCTAAATGAAAATGGTGCTGATCTGATGTCCATTGAAGCAATCATGTAGCCATCTTATAAATCTTGTAATTGCAATGCTGCCTGAATGAAAAGTTATATTGATATTGAGCTTACACTAGAAGACTAATTATAATATCTAATTTGTCCTAAATGAAAATGGTCATACTACTCCACCATGACTAAGCTGGTCACTGAACTGAAAACCTTATTGCACAAAGCTCAACAGTTGCAAAGATGAAATGGTCTTTTCTTGAATTCATGAAAATTTATTTTGGACAGTAGAGAATCAGTCTGTTTGATGGACTTCTGTTTTTCAAATCAAGCCACTCCTCCATAAAATATGGCCACCATTATTACTGTAGTGGAAGAGGTATCTTCAAGGTCAAGGTCACAGTTTTAAAAAAATTTGTTGCACGTTATATTTCGCTCTATAAATTTAAAGCCATTTGAGATCTTGAAATGAAATTTTGTATATTTCTTGTACATCTTCAATAGAAGGCGTTGTATATCACATGGGGATTGCTATCATTAGGGTCAAGGTCACAGCTCAATATTAATGCTTTCCATCATAAATTCCCTTCTGCTTTCCAACTTTAAAGCTGTTTGAGATTAAAAGATAAAGCTTGGCATACTTATGCATCATCACTAGAACGTATGGCATGTAATACATTTGGTGTCCTGTTTTCATGGTCAAGTTCAAAACATTCTCACTAGAATTTGTATTGCATGCCATATTGGTGTACTATCGTGAAACTCAAGGTCATGGCTCAGTACTTTATATTTCAATCACACTTTCCAGTATGCTATAAAACTTTAATCCATTTGAGATTAAAGTATGAAACTTACGTTTATTATAAATGTCGATCATCATTTGAAGATGTATAATATTTTGGACTAGTATGTTCAAGGTCAAGGTCCTGGATGAATATTTTCCACCCTTCTTTCTTTTCTTCTACATAACTTTAGGTAGAACTGTTTGAAAGTAAGCAATACAACTTGATATGTGTGTGTGTGTGTGTGTATATATATATATATATATATATATATATATATATATATATATATATATATATATATATATATATCTATATATATATCATCATTATTAGGTGTGTTGTCTGTAACTTGGGGGACATATCTTCAAGATCAACATCATGCTGTTGTGTGTTGAATTTTCTATTGCACTTAACCACTCCATAATTTTTGAGCCATTTCAGATAAACCGATGGAACTTGGTATGTCACTTAAAGGTGTCTTGCATCTAATTCACTAAGCTGGGGTTCTGTCTTTAAGGTCAAGGTCATATCAATAGTTGGACTTAAGCCACATTTTCTCTTTGTTTCTAACTTACAAGTTGTGTAAGTTACATGGATGAAGCTGTGAAGATGTGCTGCTTTGGTAGCTTGGAGTCTTCAAGGTCAAGGTCGCTTTTCTGTATTTTCGTGTTTTTTTTTATTTCTGCTTTATATCACAAAATATGTTTGAGCTTCAGGAATGAACTATGTTACATGTATGCTTCTCATTTTTGATGGCATCTTGTGTATCACAGTCGAGGTCTTTTCTCAGAACTCAAGATTACTGATCACTTTTATTTTTCTGCACTTTTTCTCTAACATTCTTCTATGATTTGGCAATGAAACTTGGTTACTTTTGATGTCTGCTGAGTAACTTATCTGTTCCTAATGGTCATAATCAGATTTCATGTTTTAATTACCTGACCTTGGTAGGTGCTGGATAAATGTTCACAGAATTTGCTTGTTTGATTTAAACTCTTACATTGGAAACTTTCCTTGGCGTGATTAGATAAATACTGCTTGACATAGCCCACTGAAAATTAGTAAACATGTTAATGTGGCCATGTCATTGAAAACGTTCTTAGCACATTTACACAAAAAAATCATTTGACCTAGGCCATTGAAAAATTAGTTTATTTCTTTATATGGCCATATCATTGAAATCTAGCTTTAAATATCAGTGATGATTCTAAAATAGGTCATGCAAGAAAGGAGAGAAGTGTCCTTCCTTGTATTATTATATAGTACATTATGACAAGTAACTTGTAAGCAGCCATGAGCCCCTGTGATGATGAATAAATGTGTACACGACACGAGCCTCGAGATGATCATTGTTCTGTGTTTCAGTCATTGGAATCTTTAGTGATCATGCATTGAATGGAGGAGTTAGTCAGCACTAGTGACTATTTTGATGAGTAGTCTTATAATCAAGATTTTGAATGAGTTAGATTATGGTCTTGATCTATGAATATTTATGATGTAATCTTGCATCTGATTTTTGCTTATTTGGTGACCAATCTCGAGTTTGAATTTTGATTGGATGTTTCTCCAGCTTGGTAATTGAGTTTATATCATCATGGCCTTTGATAGGTTTTGTATTTAGTGAGATCTGTGCATATTAATGAGGTGATCTTATGGCTGCTTGGGTGAGTTTGTTACCTCTATGCAGATTATGTTTTTCATCTGCTTTCGAGAAAACTTAGTAAGATGTTTTTTTTTTGTCAAAATCTTACATGATGAGGGTAATGAAAAAAGTCTGTGCTTAACTGTTGTGCCATCATCTTTGGAAACACTTTTTCCTCAGGGTAAGTCAGCGTGATTCGATAAGATTGGGCAATTTTGGGTGGGCTTTTGGATTTGTTTTTTTTATATAAAATAATATATAAGCTTCCCTAATTAAATGGTTAGCATTTAGGTTATACAAATCGGGTGAGCCACATCTTGTTTTACTTTGACTCTTGTCAGTACCTTTGAATTGGTACATAAAGTTTGGTATAGACAGTTTCTTATCATTTTTTCTTAAAATATATAGAATTGACTAGTGTAAATCCTGTTTTGCTATTCCAGAGCCAGTAGTTGGTGGTCCAACTCCCAAGGAACTTGTGAAGCTTCTGGATCAGTGTGATCTCAGCCAGTCCCGAAACTCTACCCCATGTATAAGCCCCTCCCAATCCATCATGGTTGTGCCCAGTGCCAGAATGCATAGATCAGGAGGAGGTGGTCTGCTGTCTGGTTCTGTGCCAAATTTGGAATACAGGGAGGCAGAGCCACAGGGAGCAGAAGGAGGAGCACCAGAAAACACCCAGGTCACAAGACTTTAATGATACTCTTTAACAGGTGACATTATGAACTAATTTCAGAGTGCAGCTTTGCATTGGCATTGCTTATGCATAGGATATGCTTTGGTAATTTTAATTATTTGGGCACAATCCTTCATTTTCCTTATCTCTCATCAACTGACAATATTTCAAAGTTGAAGGTGGTGGGGATCTTTTCAGTTTCTGCTCTTCTTCAGTTTTAGTTAACTTTGTGAAAAATTTCATTTTTGTTCTTTGTATATCGATCTGTTTTATAGAGAAGCTAAATATACATGCTTGTTCTTAAAGGTTCTTCATACAGCCAATATTGTCTTTATTAAAGTTGTAAATTTCATCAATACCAAATATCTCATTTTTTTCCTCCCATTAAAAGAGGTTTGATGTATTTTTTTCTTCTCATATATGAAAAGTAAATAATTCTCGTATCATATCTATTCTTGTAGGTGTAAAGAGATAGTTGTTAAGGTAAATGTTTTTTTGCTTGGTGGCAGGTTTTTCCTTGGCTTTAGTAAGCTTTCTATACAGGCTTTCACACATATAAAAGTGCATCGCATATTATTTTGGCTTGGTTGAATTCCTTCTGGCCTAAAGGCATGATGTTTACTCTTCATTACTAAGAATGGTTTGTGTTTATAATCATATTCACTTTTCTATATTTAGTTCTGTTTTTGTTTTGGCCTTGAAAATGGCAAGTTATATCAACAGACAAAACTCGGATTAAAATCCTAGAGAACTTGATTAGGTTCTGGTTATCTCCCTTGAGATAGTTTTTAAGTTTCTCTAGTTCTTGAAGAATAAAAACATTTGAATCGAAAAGGTTCATGAAAGGTAATTGCAGAAATATTTTCTCACAAAATATTTTATGATTTATTTAATCAGTTACCTGTTGAAGAGATACAGAGAGGAAAGACTTAAAGAATTTCAGATTACATGTATTTAGAAGAATATTTGCTTATGTTCAAAAAAAGGAACATGACTAAAAACTCCTAGAAAATTATATCTAGACCATGGGGCTGGAAACTAGAAAGTTGCCTTCAAAGTCAGTTTATTACCTGACAAGAATGATCACTTTGACTACATCATCAGCTACGTGCAACTCTCATGAGAGACCTTTCTGGTGGCCTAGTGGTTAGAGCATCCACCTCGGATGCTGGAGGTCATGGGTTCAATCCTCTGCTGAGTCATACCAAAGACTTTAAAATATGGTACTAACATCTGCTTCACTTGGCACTCAGCATTAAGAGGTAAGTGTTGGGACTGGTTGTCCTGTTGTCAGGATAATGTGACTGGGTGGGACATCATGCTACATGTCTGAGACATGATGCCCCAGTGCTAGACATCACTATAAATACGTCAAACTGCAGACATCATACCAATATGACTGAAAAATTGTTAAAGGTACCTTAAAAATCCAAATCACACACACACAACTCTAGTGAGAGCATTGAAATCTTACCAATGAGTTAATTAAAATGTCTAACCCAGTGTTTGCTGACCAATGAAATTGTACATTTTGATATAACATGGGGAATATAATTATGATTGTTTTATTTTTTTACCAGCCAGGTTTGGAACTACATGGAAATCACAGGGTTAAAACTCAACTGTCCACCTGACATGCCTATAGAAATGTTTTCTGACCATTTGCAAAACAAGCCATCTCAGTTGGTCAGATGGATCCTTACCTTTAGCACTGATGATTATCACCATCTAGCAATTTATGTTCAGCCTTTTGATCCAGTTTAATACCACATATTATGAGAACCCTTCAATCCATCCTAATGCTTTGTGTATGTCATGTCTCAGATGTGGAAGGGGCAGAAAGTCTCTGTCCTTCAGTTGGTTTGTCTCTTTGTCACACTGTTTAAGTTTTGTGGTTAGGTCAGTTTCACATGCACTTTTGGCACCTCTGTTTGTGTTGTGCATTGTGAAAAAGTTTTTGTATGGATGCTTGTGTGTGTCTTGTGTGTTAAGAGATACAGTTTTTGTATGGATGACTCTGTGTGTGTGTGTGTGTGTTTGTGTGTGTGTTGTGAAATACAGTTTTGGTGCTGAAACCTCATGATGAATGCAACACCACTTTGCCAAAAGTGGGTCAACTTGATCAGTTTTGAACTTGGTGACTTTACCTAACTTTTTTGTTAAAGTCCGTTTCCTTTTTCTGCAGAAATAAATCTGTATAAGAGCTTGAGATACCAAGAATGATATATTTTGATTTTATTTTTTCCCCGGAAATTTCCCAGATCTGGAATT
Organism: Sinohyriopsis cumingii; assembly: GCA_028554795.2. Lineage (NCBI taxonomy): Eukaryota > Metazoa > Mollusca > Bivalvia > Unionida > Unionidae > Sinohyriopsis > Sinohyriopsis cumingii. The sequence continues at coordinate 102,959,570 of CM068825.1, forward strand.
TAGGTGCAGATTCAACCCTAGGATTTGTTTTTATATTCAGTGGTATTGATCAACCTCTTCATACTTTGGTGCACATATCTTAGAGAGTCTTTAGGGCAATTTTAATTTGGTCTTAACACTTGGTTAGTATCTTTGAGTCTTCAGGGCAATTTTAATTAGGTCTTTCACTTAGTTAGTATCTTAGAGTCTTTGGGGCAATTTTAATTAGGTCTTATCACTTGGTTAGTATCTTAGAGTCTTTTTGGCAATTTTAATTAGGTCTTATCACTTGATTAGTATCTTGGAGTCTTAGTGGCAGTTTTAATTAAGTCTTATCACTTGGTTATTATCTTGGAGTCTTTGGGTCATTTTTAATTAGGTCTTATCACTTGGTTAGTATCTTAGAGTCTTTTTGGCAATTTTAATTAGGTCTTATCACTTGGTTATTATCTTAGAGTCTTTTGGGTAATTTTTATTTGGTTTCTTCACTTGGTTAGTGGAGTTTGGGGAGCTTTTTGTTTACCTTTTGATCATGCATATCTGTGAGAACTAGTGGTTATTATCCTAGTGGATCACAGAAATCAATTCTCAGTTTTTAACATTCCTTATTGTATCCAGTATTTGTTGTGCTTTGTGCTGGATCTGTGGCAGAGTTATCTAAAGCTTCTGAAACTAATTTTCATCCAAGACATATTTTCAAAACCTAGCAAAACCCAATTCCTTTTATACCCTCACCTTTATTGATATCAGCACTTTTGCCTGATATTTTATAATGTGTAGATCATGACAGTCCATTTGTCACTACTTTCCTATAAACCAAACTTGTATTTGGTGTGATGTTTTTGGAGAATGACTTGATGACAACAAAAGTTTCACATCTAGGATGCAGCCTTTTGAGGTGGAAGTGATGTCCTAGGTCCCATTTTCGTGAATAATATGAATTCTGCATTATAATATGAATTTTCTCTGCTCTGATTGGGGGTAATTTTTTTGTTACATTGTTTCAGGGAGCTGAGTAGATGACATTGAAATATTCAAATTTTGGATGCAGGCCCAGTTGGTAGGGCTGGATGTAAACAGTAGTGGTGGTGGTTGAATGGGGTTTTAAAAAGGTGCAGTTATTTCCTAAGCTTTACATTTCAAGTTTTAACATGTTCTCCAGGTAGTCGCAGGTGCTGCATAGTGTGTTATTCGCACTGGTTTTAAATAAAGATTGAAAGCATGTGGTCTTGAGATCTGCAGTGTTTGAGTGTGTAGCATGTAAGATTGGCAACCAGAAGGATGCAGTTTCAAATCCAACCCAATCCATGCTGTGTCAAGCACTGTTATGTGCACAGTACCTTACTCATACTGCTCCAGTGGCCTATGTAGTTAGAGCATTGCCTTGGATGCAGAAGGTCATTGGTTCCAACACCATCCATGTCATACCAAAGACTTATAAAAATAGTACAAATAGTACTAACAACTGCTTCGCTAGGCGCTCAGCATTAAGAGGTTAGCGTTAGGACTGGTTGGCCTGGTGTCAGGATAATGTGTCTGGTTGGGACATGATGCTGCATGTCTGTGGCATGATGCCTCTGTGCTAGACATCACGATAAACTGTCAAACTGCAGACATCATAGTTATCTGACTGACAGATTGTAAAAGCTTTGTTAAAAATCCAAATAACACTCTCAGAGTACCTTTCCAATTGCTTTGGTACAATGCAACTTTAAGATTCAGCCAATGTGGGTATGTGAGAAAGCTTGCCAGTAGCTTCTCGTGGGTCGGTGGTTCTTTCCGGGGTTTTCCCGGGTTCTTCCTCCACCATTAATACTGGCCGCCATGTATAGCCTATTATGTGCTGAAAAATGGCATTAAAACCCAACAACAACAACAACAACAATGCAACTTTTTATGTGTTAATGTGCCTCGAGATGCCAAACAGCCCCAAAAAAATTGGAGTTATCACTATTGAGGAATTAAAATGCCAACCAGTTAGATCGATGTTATCACTTTACATAAAATTTACACTTTTAAAAGTATATTTATGAATTTTAGTGCAGTAAATTTATTTTTGTGGGTGTCAGTATTTGTGGTTTTATACCCAAAAAAATGGCCATTTTTATTGGTATTTGAATTTATGCATTATGAAAGGATGTCAACAGAAGGATAATTGTTTATTGGTAGCACCCCAAAAGTTGTGAAGTATACAGTTAGATTTTTCTTTTTAGCACTTAAACTCCGTCATTTATTTTGTCTGACATGAACTGGATATTATAATTCTAGCAATGTCAAACTTTTCTTTGCACATTTTAACACTTATCACATATGTGTTTGTCTAACTATATTAATATCACGTAAGGGGAAGTGTGAATGCACATCTTATCATTCCGTTTTTCATTATGTTGAGTAACTTGTCAGTTACATTTGCCACTTGCCAATTACAATTTCCAACTTGCCATATCATGTTAGAAAATATCCGAAAAGCTGTTACTGTCCTGTGTGAGATAAAACCAGCAATATTATTGGTTTTGGGGGAGGTATCCCCATATCGTGCCTGCATGACGCACAAAGCCATGCAAAGCTTAATACATGTAACAAGTAAGATGGTGCAAATCAAACATTGTCAGTTTGGCATATTTAGCTAATCTGCTGCACTATTGATCTATTTCTTGGATAACGTACCAGTTATTCAATGTAACAAAAACTTGAATGCGAGGACATGACAGTGGATCAAGAACAGTTGACATGCAAAATATACTGTCATCATGTCATGTGGGTTTTTTGGATTGTATTTTGTATTTCAACATAATAAATGTAGCTTTAATTTGTATTTGCAATGCCATCTTTCTTTGAGGTCGCATGCAAAGCAAATTAAGAAACTCAGAAATTCTGTTCATGCACAGACATGTATTGCTCAGTCATTGTTCAGCCAATTACATCCCATGGAGTGGAAAAAACCTAGGAATAAGAACCTTTTATTGTCTGCCTTTTTCATAATTAAGGCGGATTCCAAGAAAATTATTTTCATATGAAATTGCTGAACTTGCTACAGTTTGGGTACTGTCTGATATTCAATGTATTATGTTGCTTTTATTGATGAATGTGGATATAGATGTGAAAGTTAGTAATAAACTGTCTTGTACCAAACATTTAATTGATTTTGCATAAAATCTTAAATATGAAATCATTTTTGTGCAGTGGCCCTATCTTTTAAATCCAAATATTATTCTGCTACTTTGTTGGTGCCAGTTAAATGAACTATTGTACACTTTTCATCCAATACAGTAACTTAAACAGTAATGTATACCTAACTATATTTTCATTTTTGAGTTTTTAATTGAACCAAAGATACAATTTGCAACTACAGGTATGCTAATTCTGGTAAATTTTACTTTGTAACAATATTTTCTTGATTACTATTATCTCTTTTAATATATAGATTTAAAAAAATAGATTTTCCATTATTATTTTGTATGTAATTCAAGTAAAACAAAGTGATAATGTTAAGCGAAAAAGTGTGTATAGTATGTTTAATACATTCTTATCACCTAACTGAAATTACTTAAACCTCTAGAATTAATCAATTTGATTGACAGCTGATATGTACATATTAACTCAGATTTTCTCTTTGATGAAGCAGTTTGGTATTTTGGGATCTTGGTCTCTTGTCCAAGGTCATCATTTGAATGATATGCAGGTAAACAAAGAGAGAGAGATTGCTAATTTTCAAATTACAAGGACCATAAAATCTGATTTCATAATTAAATACTAAGAAATTGGGAAATATATACTTTGATATGTTTTAATTTCATGAGTTACATGTACATGGGAGGGGGGCAAACAGTTTATTTATGGTGAAACCTGCCTTAAAATTCACTGTTGTGAGAGACCACCTGTTTTGAAGACCATTATTGCTTGAAATAAGGTATGGTCTTTCAAAACAGGTTCTTCTGTAAACAACAGTTTTGATAAACTTATTCCTTAAATTGATGGTTAATCTAAAAATGTTATAAGTTTATGAATTTTATTAGAGAGAGAGAGAGTACCTTAGTTTTAGTACATATGTGAGGCACTTGTGCCACATGTATAGAATTGTTTTGTTACTGTACAGACCAAAGACATGAATCTTGATTTATTGTCAAAGTAATGAGTGGACAGGCACTGGTTTCATATTTTATATCAGATGTGACTCCCAGAGAAAGAGAACAAAAATGCAGTAGGATTAATACAAATGTGTCTGTTTCAGTTTGCACACACACACCCCATGTTGATGGGTTTTATCATTGGCATTGTCAACATGACTTGACCAAATAGAAGTTAGTAGTATGTTATTTTTAACAAAAACAAACAAACAAGAAAGGAATTTATCCCTAAAGCTCCTGTATATTCAGTGGTCATTATACTGAAAAAAATGCTACATTTTGTTTTTGCATAAATTCATGCCACATATACACATTTGGTTCTCAAATTTTATGAACATTATACTTTGGAAATAAATATTGATCCTTTATGAATATCCAGATGTACACCATAGCAATTTCTCATTGCAGCAAGTAGCTTATATTACCAAACCTTTATACTTGGAATAAAACATGCCATGATGGGATCAAATTGACATTGTAAAAATTGTCATCTTTTGAGCCTTGAACATGAAATAAAGCTTTCAAGGAAATACTCCATTTTTAGATTAAATTAATCAAAAGGGAAATCAGTAAACTTTTAGGTATGAAAATTGTTAAAAATGCTGTTCATGTGCATAGTATGGATTTCATGCATATGAATTTGTGCATATTCACACGCATACACATAAACAGACGTACACTAATCATGCATGTTCAGAGTCCAGGGACATTGGGATTTTTTTCTTAAGGGTCTGCTTTACGGTTGTAATCTGGAAATCAGCCTTATGCTTTATGTTTAAGTTATGATGTTGTCAGTCTGTCCACATGTCCATCCATATTGAGTTAGTGGTCAGCAGTTCAAAGGTCAAGGTCAATATAACTGCAAGAAGAAAACTGGTATCTACACAATAATGTGGATCCCCACCCACCCCTTTGTAGTTATACAATTTAATGGATGGCTTGCTTTTTGGTTAAAGAAATCCTCCTGAATTTTAGGTTTAGAGATCAAGGTCACTGAAAATAATTTACGCATAATAACATTAGTTTTACATCACATACCTATGCCAAATTTTGTGGATGGTTTACACTTGGGGTAGGGGCCCCAAGTGGCCGAGTGGTCTAAAGCGCTTTCCGTTACGGATCACTGCCATCTAACCTCTGTCTGCATGGGTTCGAGTCTCGGATTCGGCTCATGTGGGTATGTGAGAAAGCTTGCCAGTAGCTTCTCGTGGGTCGGTGGTTCTTTTGGGGGTTTTCCCGGGTTCTTCCTCCACCATTAATACTGGCCACCATGTATCACCTATCGTGTGCTGAAAAATGGCGTTAAACCCTACAACAACAACAACAACACTTGGGGTAAGGAAGATGTAAATTAATTTGGGGGTCAGAAGGTCAAGGTCAGGAGTAATTGTGACTGAAGAAAGACAGGTTGATGCAGTACAGAATTTTCAGTTATCTGTATAGAATATTATTAAACATGAGGCGTGCATAAAATGTTCCATTCACGATGCCTTTGTTAAAAAATAATATATGCAGAGTTTTTCTTCAGGATGCTAGGATGCTAGCTGCAGATGAGTGTTTACTTACACAACTCAAGACAACATAATAAATCCATTATTATGTCAGCATTATGTTGTCACTCATGTACACTAGAACAAAGATTGATTTCAAAGAGATTTTATGATAATTGTGATTGTGACCATTCTCCTTTCAAATGATCAAAAGATAGGGTCTAAAGATGATGCAAGAGAAAACAAGATAATTATAAATATTAATTCCTTCAGATAATTAGAAATTTATGACCTTCTATAAATTAGTTAAATTGAATACACTTTGGATTACAGTAATACATGAAATTAGAATTAAAGTCAAAGTGATATTATAGAAAAGTTCAGTAAATAATATAGCTTTTCTTGTTGAGAAAAATGCATTATCTTGAATTATGGAAAATTGCACAAATTTCAAATATGTTATAATTGGTTTCTCCTGAGGGAACTATTATCGTCTTCGTGTTTTCTGGTGGAGTATAGTGCTGAATATGAGAGTATTATTCTCCATCAGACAGCACTGTCATTTTACTTCTTATAATATCACAGTTTTGCAATTGTGCCTTGGGAATAGGTGTAATGACTAGCCACATATAGTGTCTGTCCTAGAGTCAAAGGGGAGTGTGTACTGTCTTGAAATAACTTCCTAAATTTTAGAAGTTTCATGGGTTGTACCAAATACTTGTGATGAAGTCGTTTTAATGACAGCTAAAATATTGGACAAAGTTTTTATGTGCAGTAATTCTTAGGACATTTATTTTACAGAACCACTTGCAATAAATTGCACAGCAAACTACATTTCTTTGTATTAATTGATCATTTTGGTTCCAAGTAATATATTAAAATGCAAAACCTACGATTCTTTGAATTAATTGATCATTTTGATTCCAAGTAATTCAAAATATGGGTTCTATAAAACATAAATACCATGCTATGTTTCATTAGCAATGATTGCTGATCATCTTATTTCAATAAAGTAAGTTTGGCATGCATTGATGTTGTTATATGTTTCAGTGGTGCTTTGTTAAACACAAACTTTAACCTTATTTTGCAGGCTAGAACTACAAATATGAATACCTGCAGCAATGGAGATGGTTGTCCTCACAGTAAACACAGTCGTAGCAACAGTTACTGGGTGTAAGATGGATTGAAATAAGCTGAATTAGATTCTCTGATGATAGACTTGAAGAATACCATACATGTATTTGTGTCATCTGATTGCAGCAAAATGTACTGTTACTTGCATTATTAGTTAGTTGTATATTTCCATGGTGCTTATTATATCACTGTATTTACCTAATGCTTATCCAACAAATACACAAAACTTTTGTATATGTTTTGCTCTGAGTTCTTTCCTCTTCCCCCAAACCATCTTGAAACAAAACATGAATATGATAAAAAAATGTACATGGCCATGTTTTTGTTTCATTCTTTCCAGATGTATTTAGTGAGAATGGAATTCATTGCAAACTGGAATCTGTATAGGTTCTGTTTGGTGACTCAAAGAATATTGACAATTGGACATCAGTAGAAATATATAAAGTTATAGTCTGGATGTGTGATACGATAATACAAATAGAGCATCTCTATTGAACAACAGGTCATTCATGTAGGAATAAATGGGTAAGCAGATTTGGGTCAATCACAGATAGAACCAACATTGTGTACATGATCTATTGGTCCATCGTACAATAGCTGCAGGTTCGGGTCTACCACAAGTAGAACAGTTATTGTAGACCTGATATGCTTGTCCATCATACCATACATACAGCAGATCTGGGTCAATACAAGTGGGAGACCTGGTTAGCCAGTCCAGCATAATGTAGCAAATTTGGTTCTGTGCCATTCATCATTTGATGCATGTTATACTGGCAGTGGGGATTTGGCCCTTTATTCACATACTCTCTTAAAACAACAACTGCATTCATGCTCAGATTTAGAAAACTTTGATTTATAATAACACCAGATATCAGAGATATTGAAGACTATTTAGTGTGAAATTTATTTTGGCATTTCAGTTCAGTTTTTGTGTTCAGATGATTTCATGATCGCAGGGCAAGATCTGTTATAAACAAAACCTTCTTGTCTGTGGCTCTCAGGACTTCAGGACCCAATCTGAGTATTATAAAACAAACCTCACCTGTGGCTTTTTTTTACTTCAGGGCCTGATCTGAATATTATAAAACAAAACTCACCTGTGGCTTTTTTTACTTCAGGGCCTGATCTGAGTATTATAAAACAAACCTCACCTGTGACTATTTTACTTCAGGGCCCAATCTGAGTATTATAAAACAAACCTCACCTGTGGCTTTTTTACTTCAGGGCCTGATCTGAGTATTATAAAACAAACCTCACCTGTGGCTTTTTTTTTTACTTCAGGGCCTGATCTGAGCATTATAAAACAAACCTCACCTGTGACTTTTTTTACTTCAGGGCCCAATCTGAATATTATAAAACAAACCTCACCTGTGGCTTTTTTTTTACTTCAGGGCCCAGTCTGAGTATTATAAAACAAACCTCACCTGTGGCTTTTTTACTTCAGGGCCTGATCTGAGTATTGCAAAACAAACCTCACCCTTGGCTTTCATGACTTCAAGTCCAAATCTGCTAATACTTCACAGAGACTGTTTCATGACTGCAAGGCCATATCTGTCACTGCTTTATTCAGACTGGTTCATGACCGCAAGGAACCAGATCTGCAAGGGCTTTACTCACACTGTTTCATGACGTCAGGGGAACCAGATCTGCAAGGGCTTTACTCAGTATCATGACTTGGGGGGCCAATCTGCCATTCATTTACTCAGACTGTTTCATGACTGCAGGGCCAGATATTTCACTGCTTTATTCAGATTGTTTCATGAATGCAAGGGAGCCAGATCTGCAAGGGCTTTACTCAACAGTTTCATGAATGCAGGGGAACCAGATCTGCAAGGGCTTTACTCCATATCGTGACTGTGGGGGCCAATCTGCCATCGATTTACTCAAACTGTTTCATGACTATGGGGCCATATCTGTCAAAGCTGTATTTTCTGGCAGATCTTTATATAGGATTTCAAGTAAAGAAGAGACAACATGCTAATATAATTTAATTCCAGGGAGAGTCAAAATTTGAGTGATGAAAAAGAATGATGTCATATTTGGTTGTGTTGCTAAGTTAGTGAAACTCACTGTATTGTTTGCATTGTTCTGCTGATAGTATGTTGCAATAACATCATCATCATTTTCCACATTAGTTCTTATATCTGTTGGTCTCAGTATTTTTTATGTAGAACTGCCGTAATCTGATCTCTGACATGTTAAGAGGGATATAAATTTCTCATTCATTAAGTTTTTCACAAAGCTGTGAAAATGGCATATCCTAATTTGTGACTTCCTTGGAAAAGCATAATTAAAAATTTTGCAATAAGATCAAAGAAACTTACAAAGCACTGAAACTAATGATGCGACCGATATAAGTTATTAAGAAGAGAGTGAGCCTTCTCCTTGAATGAGGATCCCAAAGGGTGAGGTTTTTTTCTTTCATGCATTGAAAATGAGTAGCCATGTAGGAAGATCAATAACTCTATTTATTTGAATTGTTCTTATAATAAGCTTCATTTTAATGAATTCTTTTACTCCCTGTTTTGAAAATAATGGGGATTTTTATGCCCCCACTCTGATAGCAGAAGCAGGCTTATTGCTTTTTTGCTGTCTGTACATCTTAACTCCATACATTGGTAGATCTATCCTGAAATGGTTTTGGTGTGACAGCTTAAGGTTATTAAATTTTATCATGGTCATGAGTACCATATTAGATTTTGAAGCCATTACTGTAGCTTTCCAGTTTTAAAATTTTTGGACTGATTGTACAAAATCTTTGTTAGTACAATTACTGTCATTAATCTGAATATCTGGACCCTCCACTTTTCCAGCCTCCCTATTTAAAATTCACCAATTTAAAATTTGTAATAATTTTCAAAAGGGCATACAATTTTCCAGACATCGTATATTTTCTTAGCGTTTGGGGAGCGATTGTAAAGATTGACTTTGCGAAAGTGATGTCATTACCCTAATTAGAGCCCAAGTTCATCTGGCCTTCCCAGTTTGTTATCTTTTCTTTCTGCCAGCCAAGAGGGGCAGAGCTGAAGATTTGTATTTCTCTGGGGGACAACTCTGGCACCTTATCTAAACTATTTCTAGTCATTGGTGTATACACAATTCACTGGACATTATAAATAGAATGAGTGTTTTACACCTATAAATTTGGAGCCAGTCATGCATATGCAAAACTATGTGTTTTTTCTAAGTTTGCAAGAAGTTTAATCCATATCACCAACCTGGACTAAAACTTGTATCAAGCCATGTGTGATATCAGACAGATTTGTTCCATGACATGAAACAAAACATGAATGTGGTTTTGTATTACATACACTTTTTTATGCTTTCCAAGTAACATACACTTTTTTTATGCTTTCCAAGTAACATACACTTTTTTATGCTTTCCAAGTAACATACACTTTTTTATGCTTTCCAAGTAACATACACTTTTTTATGCTTTCCAAGTATTTTCTGTTATACAGTGTGAACGGAATTCGAAATATATTGAGATTTATGGAAGTTTAATTCTGTGTATTGAAGCATATAGACCTACAGAAATCAGTAAAAATATGGAAATACATATTAATGATCAGTAATGAACCATAAATAAACCACGGAAGAATAAATAGTCAGGAATGAAAAATAAGTATTTTATCTGAATGTGTTCTTGAGATGTGCATGAGCTAAATTCGTGGATTTAATTTATTCATCCTCTGTGTTTGGCAAAATGTTGACTTGTCAGTCATCTGTACCATCTCTGAAATATTTGTTATCTTGTGCAAGTTTTATATTATTTTGAAAATAATTGCTAGACAAGTTGTTGATGATACATCAAGGAAACAATGCACGCATTCACATTTCTGGTACTTATATTGTCTTGTTTTACACGCTTAAAAGCAATTGTCCAAGTCATTAAGATTACAAAATTACAAAAATTATTCAATTTATTTGACAGGCGTGGAGAATCTTAAAACAAATCCTCATTTTATAACCCCTATATAGCCATGTGCCATGATTTGTAAATTATTAGCCAAGTTGTGCAATATATTAATTGTCTTACAGATATAAATGATCTGTACATTTGTTGTAATGAATACATGTATTATTAAATTTCAACTTCAGATGCCAGTGGCATTGTCACTTTTTCATTGAAAAATAAAAATAATAAATAAAATGATTTGACTCTTTATTCTTATCAGAAGTTGACAACAAAACATGACATTATCCCTGACAAGAGACAGAGAACTGTAGTGGCTCAGTTGGTAGAGCCTTGGACTAGTAAACCAAACAGGTTGTGTGTTCAGTCATGTCCAAGTCGTCTGCTTCTGTGTGTCATCAGGAAAGTCAACTAGCTTCCATTTCCTCAGCATTATAGAGCCTGTAATGTGTTAAAAATGAAATTTAAAACAAGAAAAATTGTAAAACAAACCATCATGTGTAAAAACTAAATGGTATATTTTGTGACCACTTCCCCCCATTTGTTAGGCAACCTTTCCATTGCTGACAAATTTAACTTGCACAAGTTTCAGAACTATTTGTTTTGTAATTTTTATGTTTGAAATTAAAGAGCTATCCAGAGACATCAAGGAGAATATATAATACCTGATTCATTGTTAACAAAATGATATGTTCAGTGAAACATTTTATCCTGACTGGCATAAAATGTTGCAAAATAGCAATACATGAAAATATTCATCCATCTACAGCTGGCCTGGATTATCTTTCACTTGCATCCATTGTGACTGAACCATCTGATGTGAGAGATGGACAGACACCATACTATAAAATGACAATCATTGTATATACAATCTATACAATACGGAGCTCCTTGGACTGTAAATATATTTTTATTAAAATATTTTATTATCCATTGAATGATAGAGCTGATAAAACAAGTTATTTACACAGCATTATACCCATGGTTGAATCTGGAGTTTTTGTTTAATTCTGGCATGCCAAACATGACCTTGTTGGAGCCATAAGGTGATCCTGTATGTATAACAATATTTTCTTGCATTATCAGCAGTCAGCATTTTCTAGTGTGTACCAATGAATTGTTCCAGTTGATGAACAAGACATAGCCACAAATCTGTATACAACTGGAGGAAAATGGTACGTTTAACCTGCTGTGACCAAAATGATACATGATCATGTTGCAAAGTGATCTTCGATGTTTTTACTTGTATTAAACTGATGTAAATGGTTTTTCAGTACTAGAATATTAATCTTCTCATAGAACTGTTACATTAATTCCTTTAAAGAAAATTAATGAATTTCTCTAACTGTTTTCTGGCTAAAATTCCTGACTGCATCCTCAAAAATGTATCATTCTTTGCAAAGATTCTTGAGGAATATAGTGATTCTCATTCACAGTGTAAACAAACTTAGTCAAACTTCTGTCATGTCTTCAATTGCAAATACCATGACTGCCAGTACTCGGCTATATTCCTCCTCCACATCTGTGTCACCAGGAAGCAACCACAAAAACGTTGGCTAAGGTCTATGAAGTGAGAAACTTCCACTGTACGTGGACATCACCTCACAAGAGGATATGACATCTGTTTTGGAATGGAGTGTTGAGTGTTCTTCAACAGATGTAAACCACTGCCTCGTAGTGAGCCATCTGTCTGCCCTCCTGGCTTCAACCTTCCACATCATCTGTGGACCATACTGAACCGCTTTTGGACAAGACAGGGTCATTGTGCAGTCAACCTTGTCCAATGGAGCCAGGCTGCTAACTCTTGCTGTGGAGCTCTTCAGACCATTGTCACACAATGTGAACAACTATCTACAAAGTTTCCCCTTGGACTACAGGCTCTAAACCTTGCTGATGATGACATTAAATGGCAGAGGATGCACTGCACACGATAATAATAATAACAATTGCAAATAAAACATTTTTGGTCAGGAAAAACGTTTGCAGTGAGAAGGAATAAACAGTTTAGTTTTCACTATATACATGATGGTGTTTCTCCAACAAATAATGGTTTCACACTGCATTAAGCGGTCAATGGAGAATATCTAGTGACCACTAGTGTATGCAAAACAAAACTTTATGATGAAGGCAGTGTTTAAATAAAACAAATATCAAGTAAATTGATGACAACATTTCCCATCTTTTCTGTAATCTTTGTACTACAGTCACAGTCAGTGTAACAAAGGTGTCAATATGTTCAACAAGAAAGCTGGCTGATCAAAGAATTATTCTGTTTTACAGTCTATGTAAGCTGTCAGTTGGTAATGAAATTAGTGTTCTGTCATAGTACACTAAACTAAGATCAGTGACTGTTTTAAGAGTCTGATGATTTAATTTATAGAATAGAATGGGTTGCAGATAGTTATCTTTTATGGAACATAAATTTGAGTAAGTACAACTTGTACATGTGTTTTTGTGATGTTAAATAGCACACATACAAAATTGGATTAATCGTAATAACAACAACAACAATAATAATAATAATAATCAATGTATGGTATTTGTTAAAAATCTATTTTTAAAAGGTGAAAGTGTGTACAGAGGTCAGTTGTGTACAAAGGCCAGTTTGGCCTTCTTCCATGGGTGGATGTTATTGACAAGTTTGACCATTCTGACTTTAAGACATCACATCTTACACACACTCCCATTTGCTCTCACAATTAAAACTACATTATCTGACAAGTGAATGTACTCAACAAATTATCTGGTCAGGGCAAAATTTCGTTAGGGTAACAAGATTTTAAATAGTCCATATAAATCATAGCCATTTGCATCAGTTTTTTGGTTTGTTTTTGTTTTTTCTTCTGACAAATACTATAATTATATAACCTTTTCAGTATATACTTGTGTATGTGTGTGATTATATATATATATATATATATATATATATATATATATATATATATATATATATATATATATATATATATATATATATGTACACAGTGTGAACCTGCTATAACACGGTAGTTGGGAGCCAAAGAACCCAACCGTGTTATAGACCGAACCATGTTATAAGCAACCAGGTCAGTTAGCTGAAGAAAATGATGCATGTACCCCACAAAAAATTGCAGGGGGTATGTAATAAATGTGAGCGGTAAAATACATGCTTCATCGGCACAGTTACCATCTTAAATTGATGCATATTAAATGAGAAATACACCTGTAGTGAAAACAGAGAAGGCATATAAAAGTAATAGTTTACTTTAGTTAGAGAACCATAAATTGGTACATATACATGAATACTGTTTATATATACATGTCTAATGTATAGCATAAATAGAGTATCAACACTGTCCACTCACCCGCGAATCTCCTCGTATACACTGAATTCACAATACAAGCGATTCCATCAAAAATATGCACACACACATTTAAAATATTCAATAATTTTGTCACAGGTCATATTGGTCTGAATTCAGTGGAAAAACATAGCACAATCACATAACCAATGACGAAGCACATTTACTTTTCAGTACATCCCAAGTTGGTAAGAGTTGGTTAACATTTTATGCTGCCATTGGTAGCGTTCGTAAGCATAAACTTTTCCCTGCAAAAAGAAAACTTTCACATCACAGTAAACATTTTCCAGTCATGTTGGAAAATAAAAATCCATCAGATTCCATTACTTTTATTTAAATTTGGTACCGACTTCCTTTGAAGAAAAGTTCTTTGTTTTTATTGAAGATTGTAGTTGGCTTTCTTTGATGAAGGGTGCATGCATTATTGAAGTCACCGCTAACGGACAGCTTTGGAGAACCAAATAAATGCCCATTTCATATTGTGGTGGCAACATCAAATAACTGTATTGCCTGATTGAGACTGACTTTTTTTTCCATTTGCCGAGTATAATTTCGTAACAATCAGTGCTTCAATGGTAATGTTTCCTTTGAAATTTCAGCAAACTATTTTATCTGGGTACATTGTTAAAAAGGAATTGGCCATCATTTGGTCCATTTTAGGTACTGTTCCTCCCTACCTATTGAATAAACCAATAAGTAAGATGGTTTTTTCTTCTTTTTATGCGTCATAAATTTAATAAAGGGGTGTCCTGAAGGATTTAATTCTGACTGAAAAGAAGAGGAATTTTACTTGCCATACATATACAAATATCAGTCTTTGTAAATATATTACTAGCGAGCAGCCGAAAATCCGATGAAAGACAGATTACGAGATAATGCCTCATCCAGTTGATCTCCATTACTAGAAATGTCAACAACAAAAAAGCGGATATCTCACAATATATAGTACTCGTGCTAGATGTCACGATAAGCTGATTATGATATAACAATGTACTGTTTAGATGGTTTGTCAATATGGACATAGATTCTGTTTGTAACAATAGATAAATTTCGGTGCATTTTATATCCAATTTGCGGCTTCCTTTCATGGGGCCTCTGAATTTCTCTACTCCAAACAAATGGTTGTATATACAAGTTTAAACAGCCAACAATGTCGCCAATAAAAAAATCTGCAGATGGTATAATTTGCTGCCAATAAGGAAAAAAAATCCAAGTTTGCAACATTGGCGAAGCCCTACATGATCCCAGAATAAACTTTTTACACGTTATTTATCCTACTTTTAAGAAGAAAAACTACTTTTCCACGATCATCTTGTATTATTCACACGATCTCTTTCCCAAAATGATAATAAACTTTTAACATTTTTTTTGTACTTTTAAGAAAGAAATTTTATTTTGTGTACGAGAAAATACATGTATATGAAATTTTGGGAACCACACCACAAACGTGTTATATCCAAATTTATGTTATAATGAAGCGTGCTATAGCAGGGTCACCTTATATATATATATATATCACGTACATTAAAAATAACATGGCATTTAAAGTGTTGGAATACAAGTAAATTATATACCAATACTATTGTTATATCAAATTGTGATCCATCCATGGCACAATAATATGAATATATAAACATTCTTTCAACTGCTGGCCTATAGATCAATGATGAATTTCTACTCATTCATTAATCATAAATGACACATGAAAATAATGATAAAAAGTATTAATAGCGTCCATTTTCTAAATGAAATTAAAATGGTACACAATTTTATCGAATCCTTTCTTTTTTTCCATTCCCCTCTCGCCTCTCATGCATAAGGGACAAAAAGAAATCTGAAGAGAGCAAAACATGTCACTGGACGAAATCATCATAGCTGAACTTGTACCAAGTAACCTACAGTAATCTGGTTCGTCATAACAGTATGTTTATGCTTTCCTTGGGATCTATCTACAGTGTTCATAATACCAATGATACATAATTGCAACAGCCAGTCGACACTAGGCCTATATGTTAAATTTGTCGGTTACGAGGCACACATGCTGTAGCTTATTTAATGCTTTGTTGTCTTTGTTTCTTAAACCTATTATAATGTTCTAAAACTCGATTATTAATTATTAAATATAAAAATGTCCAAATGGTTGCCCCTGTCCCCCCCTCTGGATTATCATAGATAGAAAGATAAATATGGCAAAAATTCATGAAAATACGAGCGTTGGGGGATTTTTGCTTGTGCCATACGACGATGTCTCTGGACCTATGAATGATGGTAAAGATTAGTCAAACTGTCCAAAGGAGGGAGAGAGAGAGAGAGAGAGGGAGGGAGGGAAGGAGGGAGAGAGAGAGAGAGAGCAGCGGCATCACTAGTTGTGTGTGGACTGCACTGGTTGACACCATCAGAGGGTGACACCAAAATGAATGTCTATAAAAATTTTGAATTTTTGTGCAGGAAGGAGGTCCATGGGGGTGACATCAGGAGTTACTGAACTGGATGACACCAACCCTAGTGACGCCAAAGAAAGAGAGAGAATTTTATAATCTTTAGAAATGTTAATTAAAGCAGAATAATGACTTACATGAACTGTCAATATGTTAAAAAATATTTTAATTACCTCTTGTTGGTTCGTTATTTTGCTTAGTTTCTATTTCACGCTAATTTCCATACGACAGTATGTGAATGCCTGACAGTTCAGGTTCAGTGTACAAGAAGCTAACCGCATTTGTAGTGCACTACTTTCTTCATAAAAACCATATTTCATATTTAAATCATCGTATATTGATTTAATAAATATGAATAAAAATAAAAACTCAAAATGAAAGCAATCAACGTATCAATTTGCATATGTGATTGTGAACAACAAGAAAAATCATAGAACTACATTTTAAAGTGGACACACTTGCATGGATGTTCATTCACTCGGTCAATACACAGTTACCCAGAGCATATCATAACTCCATTCAAAGTGCAAATAGGTGTATCTGTATGTGATATAAATAAAATATTTATATAGTATGTATGCTGCATTAATGATATATCTCTCGTATAAATTTTTCATTAAATGGAAACTCAGCAAGCCTCATTTCCTTTTAATGAAAAATATATACATCTTGTGGTATATCAGTGATACAGCATACATACTATATTTATATATGATATGGCAAATAACATTCCTTTCAAGTGCACTGGATCCAACAAAGAATCATGTGTGTTGAGGATTGATTAAGATAAATGCAATAAACCGACAATGAACAGTGCAAAACTAGCATCTAACTAGCCTGAGCGTTTTCTGCTCTAAATGAGTGTTTTTCAAAGGCAAATACAAAACAGAGAAACCATTGCAGTTACAACACTTTACTAATTCAACAGGAATAAAATTTTAAAGTTTTTGTTTCAACTAGTTTACTTAACATGATATGGATGCTGAAAAATATTTGATACTGACCTTGAAACCGATGAGCCATAATGCCATTTAAAATGAAGAAATAACATTGAATATGCAGCACTGTGCTTTTTTTTTTGTCATTGCTGATACCTTGTGCTATGACTAATGCACAGCTCACATATGTATAATTTGTTTAAAAATAATACATAAATAACTCCAAGGTAAAATTTGCCCCAAAACTTTCTTAATTTACAAGTATCCTATTGAAAACATTACTTTCGATTTATTACAGCTTTTGATTTATGCCATATCCTCATGAATAAATCAATGGCATACACTGAGCATCACTTTTTAAAACTTGTCTTATAAAAAAGAAAATTAAAAAAGTGAAAAAGGTGAGGACAAAAATGAGTGCCCCAGTTGGAAGGCATGTAAAACTCGTCACCTATTTACAAATGATGTTCTGAAAGTTGATATTAGGAGACATTACTAGATGAGATAAGCAGTGATGATTGCTAAATGAAAAGTTGCACTAATATGTCACACTAAGAACAGGAACTCTACTAGTCTTTACTGAAAATTGGCTCCATTTGCCTTGCACTGAATGAGGTTGTGATTTAAAATTATAATCACAGTTTTATGTTTACTAAACTGAATTACCAACTGTTTATTAAGATACTATTATTTCATGGATGTTATCTCCTAAAGTTGGACTAAAGTAACTTTATCTTAAACTACATATAACACAAAATGCCCCCATCAATGTGATGAAAACAAAGAGCAAAGTTCTAAGTCAAGCTACAACTCCATATAATTCTTCATAAAAGGTGAAAGTTGAGCCTGACCTACATTTTAAGGTAAATTCTCTCTGAAATCCTTTAAAAGTCATGGAGCAGAAACAAAATTCAGGACAGGAAAGAATGAATGAAATTGGGTAACACTAATAGGTCCCCCTCCTATCCAAACCCTCCTCCTTTACATTCCCCATCATATATATATAGACAGCACGTGTGTGGAAGTGAAACTAAGAAAACTGGAGAGCATGACCTCAAGACAGATTTCATATCTTGGGATATAATTTAGGATAAATGGATGAACACTGTATGTGAGATATTAGAATTTGATCCACCTCTTGCTGCTCATCCAGGAGTGGGAGAGATAATGTCTGAGAACAGCACAAGTATGATTATACTTCAGGTCGGATTTTCATTTGTATATTGTAATACTCAATGTGAGATATTAGAATTTGACCCACCTCTTGCTGCTCATCCAGGAGTGGGAGAGATAATGTCTGAGAACAGCATGAGTATGATTATACTTCAGGGCGGATTTTCATTTGTATATTGTAATACTCAATGTGAGATATTAGAATTTGACCCACCTCTTGCTGCTCATCCAGGAGTAGAAGAGATAATGTCTGAGAACAGCATGAGTATGATTATACTTCAGGGTGGATTTTCATTTGTATATTGTAATACTCAATGCAAAGACACTTCATAAACAATTAATCTTTATTCAGATAACATGACAGGATCAAAGAACTGTTAAACCAAATTGAATGTTCACCAGACAAAGAAATATTTCAAAACACAGATGTCTCCTTCATTAGGATAACATTAAAAAAAACATTTTAAAAAAAGATGGTGCAATGACCTCAATAAATAGAAAATCAAGAGTAAAATATATTTTAAAAAATGATGAAAACAAAATAAGTATTATCTTTTACATCCTGAAAAGGTTTTAAATTATAAATGTAGTCAATATGTTGCTATGGTTACAGATTTGGAGAGTAAAACAACTAAGTTTTTAGAAATACATACAGTGTATACTATCAAATATGTGGCAACGTGTAAAATTCTAACTTAAGTTTTATGGCTATTACAAATGACTGTTATCTTTTAAAGAATTTTAACATAAATGTGTAGTACTTAATGTTACGTTTATTTCAAAGTCTTTGTCTACTATTGTTTACACTTTTTGATATTTACACTGTCAAACCTTTCCTTCTAAAGGCATCATATAGCTAGTACTGTGCTGATTTCCCATTATGTCTACTACATACCAATGCTGATAGTTTATTTTTCATGGAATTCATATTTATTCTTCTACTTTTGAAAAATTACACATTCAGGACTGAAGTCACACTCCATAAATAAAACTAGCTAAAAAGCAGAAGGAAAAAGACTATGATCTTATGTGAACATAATTTTCATCCTCCAGATTTAAAAATTAAATGAATTTTAGCTATGAAAAAAAAATTATTAATAACAATGCCTTTATGTGTTACAATCCACATTTACATGGCATAGAAATTTAAATGACAAAACCAACAGAAAGCAGCATAAAAATGTCAGAAATTATTTGAGACCAGCTCCCAAACCTTGACATCACAAGAGGCTATCTCTAATATAATTAGAACAGCAAAATATGTGAATAAATATAAACTATTTTATCAGTTTAATTTGTCAAATATAATATAAAGTCAATGTGGCACATGATAAATTTAATTGAAAAAAAAACCTGCAAGTCTTCAAAATGAAATATAAACATAAACTGTTTCAACACCAGACACATTATTATTGAAATCTTGCATTTACGTTCCTTTCCTTCCACTTGATAATCTTACAACTCTTCTGAGCATCAAACCTTTACTTTGGATCATACTCTATATAAAACACATTTGATTCCAGACACAGGGAGGTTCCTAGACACACAGGGTATCTAACAAATGTATGTGCACTGCAAATTTCTACACATGGTCAGAGACCATTCAAAGGCATTATACGAGTACGGAAAAATATTTTGATTTAGAATTCAAATTTTCTTTTCAAACGATGATACAATAATTGTCATATTTAACATCTTTATGCAACATATCTTTAAATTAACTGCTGAACTGTGACTAAACTTGTGCAACTAAAGCATGTTTGACAAATGCTTTATACATCATTAATGTTTTTGTTCTGTGATGACTATCTGTCTGTAAAGTTGAACATATTGCCAAGTTTTCCTGATGCTCCTTGCTGGAATTGCCTCATCATGTTATTCAGTCCAGCCATTCCACCTGAAAACAGAAAGCACACAAGTTTAATAACTGAACAAAGGTTTTAAAAGTGAAAGAAAGCCTAAGTTCATGCTGATAGAAACATATCTAAAATCTTCAGAGCTGATCTCTGACATGTTAATTTCAGGAAATTTACCAGGGATTTTAATGCTTTGTTGATTTTGACATGTTGAATTAATTTGTGGTCATTCAAGTTTGTCTGCTGAAATACATTCAGCAGTCTGGTATCTATACATGTGAGAATGGATTAAAAATAATGTACACTAAGACACTTGGATGTCTTACCCATTTGCTGCAGTACTCTAGGGTCCATCATCTTCGCCATCTGTTGGTTTAGTTTGGCCATCTGGGTAGGGTTCACATTCTTATTCATGTCTCCACTCGCTGTAACACACACACATATTTCAACAATAAATCATTATTTTTCACAAAAATATTTAAATAAAAACTGCAGTGAATTGCACTCTGATGCACATTTTGTAAAATCTAAAATTTTAATGCAAAATTTGAAATTGTTAATAATGATACCAATGATGCTGATAAAAAAGATATCGATATCCTTCTAGCTGTAAAGTCTGGCAACTGAAGAATGGACAAATTGGGATAAAGAGCCGGAAACTGATTTTTTATTTACTTATTTCAGAAACAATACAAGTCCTTAAATCTGTATAAAACTTAAAAGAAATAATTTCTTTGAGACACATTGTATGTTTAGATATAAAGATGTTTTACACATGCTTGGAATATTGTTTTCACTAAAAGTTGTTGAAAATTAAAATCCTATCTCAGAGCAGTTCAATTTAAACAAACATGGTACCCAGGGAAGGCAGATTTTTTTAAAAATATATGCCAGTGTGCTTGGATTTCACAGAGTTCATACTAAAATGATAAGAAAATTCTAAATTGCATCTATGGGTGAGAACCCCACATTAAAAGTGCCTTTCCTGGGTCCCATGTATGTTTTGCTTGGACATCTGTCAGTAATGTTTGTTAGTGTGTCCGCACGTCATAAATAGAAAAGAACAAATATTAATTATTAAGATCACTGGTTTTAAAACCTTTACATTTACCAACGTCTTTGAAAACACATTTTTCATAAATATATACCTTTGAACAATCCTTTCATGCCTCCCATCTTCTTCACCATCTGGGCAAACTTTTTGTACTGTGCTAGAAGCTCGTTCACCTCTCTGATGGACACACCTGCACCACGGGCAACACGGGCAACTCTCCCAGGCTGACGGAAAAAAAGTTTCTCTCCATCCAAATTATCCAATTCTGAAAAGTATGAGAATATTTCACCAAATGGTTACAATGAAAAATGTATTCATTAAGTATACATATTTTACAATAAGTCTACTTGCACATTACAATATCCATGACAAGTGTTACCAAAGAGAATCATCAATTTAAACTGATGCTACTTAATGCTGAATGCACTCCTAGTTCAAACATTGTTTACAAACTTATATTAAATATCTAATATGGCAATATGGTGGTCTTTGTGGTAAAGAAAACAAAACGACCATTGAAGAAACCATTAAGCCCTAATGGAAACCACTTTTATAAGGGAGTATTTATCATGTCTGTACTCCTTAGAATGGTACCAAGATGGTCCTTCATGTGCCATGAAACGAGAACCAATCAATCAGTCACTTCTGCATATGCTGAAACTGAAGATCAAACACAGAATTACACATGGTTCCCATGCTTTTCTAAAGATAAATTTCCAGGTAATTTCCAGCATTTTTCCATGATGAAATTAATTTTTTCAAGGTTCACCTATGACCATTAGTGAATGGAATTAAAGAGCATTTTAGATTGTGAAACATGCATTTTCTAAATCTAAAGATGTTTCTCTTTCAAGACTCTCCAAAACATTTAAGTCAGAAAAGATGATCATGTACAAAACCACAAAATGTATCACACGAAACAAGTTTGATTGTATTCCTATAAATTGGCATGTAAAGTCATTTCAATGTAGGGAATAAAAATAACATTATTTTGCTGACCTGCATTTTGTTGCCAAGTGGTAACAACACAATGAACATAAATTAGTTTTGTTTCCTTTCAAAACTTTAATTTTTAAGAATTCTATAGTAATATGTGTGTGTGTGTGTGTGTGCATCTTATAGAAAGTTAACATTTCCTATTACAGTATATATAAAAACATAATAAACGCAATAATTAAAATCTTGTCTTGTAGCAAAAAGAGTTTAACCCTAAATTTATCTATGCCAATAAAATCTCAAAGTAGATTTTTCAAACAACCTAATCTCCTTAAGACGCTCTGGTTAAAAATCCATCTTTAAAAAACATTTTCACATGGACTGATTTAAATTTTGACAAAAGACCTTGAAAATTATATACTGTTGTATAAATGAGGACTGAATTTTCTGTAAAATCAACTTGTCGTCTTGTACTTCGTTAAACCAGTCCCCATACCTGTAATCATAAAGGGGCTCGTATTGTGTTTTAATATATAATACATGGGACGAAAATTTCTCATTTAAGCTCTGAGATTCAACAATTTGGACTACAAATTTGGCTTAAAATGATTAGCAGTGTTTTTTTATCTGGGGTTTCCTCCAAATATTCCCACACCATTTTTCATATTTGGACATTTAGGTTGGGGTGTGGGATCATTGCAACTGCATATCGAAAATTTGGAATTTGCCGCCACCATGTGTAGCAACATATGGTAGTAACTTACCAGTGGGCCGAGCAAATTTAAACTTATGTTATATCGACTCATACCTGCATGAAATTGATAGGAAAATGATTTATTTTCTCAAAAATGGCAAGTATTATAAATGTTATATCTTTAATCCGCTGGGAGACTAGATGAAACCATAGTATAGATGAAACCTGACCCTGCACTTGCCATTTGCATTACTAGTCACATGACTTCACAAATCTCAAACGACAACATCGGAAGTCCAACAGTCACATGGTATCAACAACAAACTCCTTTTTAATGTTGTTGTACAAAAATTCAATAATATTAAATTAAAGTCAGATACTTTTTGTAAAAATGAGCCCTCTGGCCAGTCTGATTTATCAAGCAGAGAGCACATGTCAACATGGTAGTCACGTGATACAACAAAACTCCAGAAGTTGTTCTCAGAATACATAAATATGGAGAATTTTGTGTTCTTTCATTTTTGCATTTTTGTTACAACCAGCGTATCATGTTCATTTAATATTTTTTTTATAAATTTTATCTACAACATTTGAAAATGTGGCTTGTTAGATTTGTGTACTCATGCGACTAGCAATGCAAATCACAAGTACCAGGTAACATTTCATCAATGCCGTAGTTTTATCTTGTCTTTCAGCAGATTAAAGACATAATGATTTTAATACTAACAATTTTTGAGAAAATAAATAATTTTCATATCGATTTCTTGCATTTATCACTCGATCTAACAATGTTTGCCCGGCCATCTGGTATGTGGTTACGCTCTGATCCATACTACATCCTCCGAATATTCTGGTTAGAACTCAATAAATTTAACTCACAATCAGTTTAGTTACGACTCAATTAAGTGATTGTTTCGGGTGTCAAGTAGTGGTGGAAAATTCCTGTTTATTTCCCGACTTTCATCAATATTTGTGAAATTCAAGGTCTTTTCATGGTCGGGAAATTTTTTATTATTTCTCACGACTTTTCCCCCATTTTCTGGTAGCGATGGGGAACCCTGATTACAGCACTGAATTGTCATCATTACTGATCTGTACATTCCTACTCACCAAATGCCCTCACCACTGACCCATATAGGACCTATTGGCAAATTGCTTTTGTCACTGACTTAAACAGGCCCATACTGACTAAATGCTATCATCACTGATCAAAACAGGCCCTACTATAGTCTGACTATACATCCCCGTTTGTTTGTACCCCTCAACCAATTTCAATAATGAAAACATTTAATGTGATAAAAAGTGCACAGAACTAAGTCAATTGAATCACTGATTTATAATTTCTAACCTGACTGTGACCAAAATGGCACTAATGCTGGCATCCCTGGCACCCTTTCATGCTTAACGGACCTTCCATACTAACACAGCGCCACATTGCGTACACTATAGGCAAGTTTATTTCCATCAAACAACATAATGACGTAGTTAATCCTGTTCGGCAACCATTACGCTGAGAGTTTGGAATTATATCCCTTTGCACACATGAACATAGAAATTTAACCGCTTGTTAAATCAATGTGAAAAGCAAATTTGTTGTTGTCATTATTTTCCTTTGCTTGATTCGACATTCTAAATACTGGAAAGCAGACGACTTATGTATGTACTTCTGTAGTGGTGACACACCCATTTGCTGAAAACAGACTTGTCCAGGAACTGGAAATGGATCTGAACATGTCCGTCTATTACATTGAAAACTTCCGTTAAGCATGAAACACACAGATAATCACAGTGTTAGGGCCACTCTACTCACAGTCAGGTTAGAAACTATAAATCAATGAATTAATTGACTAAGTTCCTTGCACTTTTTATCACATAAAAGGTTTCCATTATTTAAATCGGTAGGGGGTACAAATAAACGGGTTTGTACTGTCAGACTATAACTGCCATCATCACTAACCAAAAGAGGTCCTACTGATTCAATGCCATCACCACTGACCTAAACAGGTCCTAATAACTAAATGCAATCACCACTGACTTGAACAGGTCCTACTAACTGCCACTGTCACAAACCTAAACAGGTCCTACAGGTCTGACTGACTAAATGCCATCACCTGACCTAAACAGGTCCTACTAACTGCCATCATCCCAAACCTAAACAGGTCCTAATGACTAAATGCAATCTCCTGACCTAAACAGGTCCTACTAACTGCCATCGTCACAGGCATAAACAGGTCTAACTGACTAAATACTATCACCTGACCTAAACAGGTCCTACTAATAATGCTATCATCACTGATTTCAACAGGTCCTGCTGAGTAAATGACATCATCAATGACCTAAACAGGCCCTACTATAGAATGCCATTATCACTGACCTAAACTGGCCCTACTATATAATGCCATCACCACTGACCTAAACAGGCCCTACTATAGAATGCCATCACCACTGACCTAAACAGGCCCTACTATAGAATGCCATCACCAATGACCTAAACAGGCCCTACTATAGAATGCCATTATCACTGACCTATAGAGACCCTACTATAGAATGACATCATCACTGACCTATACAGGCTCTACTATAGAATGTCATCACCAATGACCTAAACAGGCCCTACTATAGAATGCCATTATCACTGACCTATACAGACCCTACTATACAATGCCATCACCACTGACCTAAACAGGCCCTACTATAGAATGCCATCACCACTGACCTAAACAGGCCCTACTGTACAATGCCATCACCACTGACCTAAACAGGCCCTACTATAGACTGCCATTATCACTGACCTATACAGACCCTACTATAGAATGACATCATCACTGACCTATACAGACCCTACTATAGAATGACATCATCACTGACCTATACAGGCCCTACTATATAATGCTATTATCACTGACCTATACAGGCTCTATTAACTCAGTGAAACATCATGTTTTATCCACATGTCTAGTAGTATGGATAAAGGTCTTCTGGCATAAATTATCTCCAGATTTATAACTATTATGTCTCTATTATAATGTTATACCACCTTTTAAAGTCCAAGTAGTGAACAATAAAAGTATCTGTTAAAAAACTTCCTCAAATCCTATTTTGCAATCATGAAGAGAGCTATGACTCTTCCAAGAGTAATTAACAGCTGCAAACAACAATTTTCCTTATTTTTCCAAATGATTAGCCACCACCTCTGCAATGATCTGCTCTAAATGGAAGCACTGTTCACTTTTAATCACTTTTTGTTCTTTTATTTTTATTTCTGATCCTATTCTTTTCTTTTTTCTCAACTTTATATATGTTTGACACTTTTTAATTGACAATTTCTCCGTTAACTTCATTTTTTTCTTTACCATCATCTTTCACCTACTCCATTGCTGTTTTATCTTCCTGCTTTATATACCCTGGCTTAATGCTAATCTTCATTTTGACAATAAAAATAATTTATATATTTTTTTGTCATTAAAACGTTATATCATCTTATTTATATTTCCAATTTTTTGTACCATAAAAGGAAAAGAACATTATAAGCTGCTGGCTTTCATTCGAATCTTTACCTTCTGTATTGTACTTCTTTAAATCTCCAATTACAAATTTATGAAATAAAATCTGTTTAACTAATCCATTATACTCCTGAACTTTATCTGACCTTGGTCATTCATGCTGTCCATGATAGTCATCAATTTCTGTAGTCTTTTCATGGACTCCTCCTCTCCACCTTTTGTCAAGAAATCAGAGCTGAACCCTGGGATCATGCCCTGTAATACAGAAACAGGGGTGAACATTTTTACCTTCATCTGTTGCCACTGTGCTACATTTGCTGACAACTTCATGACACAATTATTACAACTCTCATACCAATCAATTAACTCAGAACTTACTTAAAACAACATATTTTATTGATACTAATTTAGCATACATAATTTGGAACTCTGATCTGAAAAGGAAATATATTCAATACAAAGACATACAAATTGAAGGAAGTTTATAAGAATGTGTATTGGGGCTTTGCGGAAGAAGTATGTAAATCTTGGTAAACTTTTATTAAATGTGTGAAAATTGTGGATTAATCAAGAAACATATATATATATATATATATATATATATATATATATATATATATATATATATATATATATATATATATATATATATATATATCTGTGTGTGTGTGTGTGTGTGTGTGATATCAATAATATAAGATTACATTATCAGTTACAGTCAAACAAGCCTATAAAAACTAAACTTCTTTAAGTGAAAACCATAATGGACTTTAGTTACTTTATGTTCAAGCAAAACGAACTATCCAAACAAGTTGGTCCATCAGATGAAGTGGTATCTGCCATTTTTATTTCACGCTAAGACTACTGGTGTTTCTGTACCAAGCAACAAAATACTAAACATATTTTTAATACAGCCTGGCATATTTTGAATAAGTATTTCATCAATCAAGAGGTTTTGTAAAATTTAATTTTGGAGCCCCACATTTAATCTATTCACGTATAATTTCATCAAATTAATAATCCTGCATTTAATAGCTGAGTGATTTCTTGTCATGAAAGAAATTCTTAGCAATATGATTTTCATCAAGCATTAACTTCCCTCTATAAAGTTCTGCTCATACAAAAAGACAGATCCTCCAATTTAACGTTTTCATTTTAATGTTTCCCTTAAGGATAAGAAGTTCTCAACTAAAATGTCTTTGGAATAACCTTTTTTGAATGCATTATACATGATGCAAAAACATTTTTACAAAACCTATTATCAACACTTCCAATGTATCCCTCTGTGATTGTACCAAATTATATGTTGTTATAAAATAATAAAATAATGCAGCACTATCTTTGTGTCTTCTCAAGTACTCTTCAGACCCAACATATTTTGAGAGAATGTACATCTATTTTTTGTTAATCAAAAAAATGTAAGCCAACACTCTTCACAAGTTTAGATTATTACTGTCCTTTCTACCTATCTAATGATTCATTTCATAAAAACCATTTATCTATTCAACTTATTGAGGAACAATTCTCAAAGATTGGAGAAAGTAATATAAAATAAATGATTTATTTTTCATAAAATAAGCACTTCATCATAGTTGTTTTAAACAGACTAGGAATTTTGTTAACTGCTTTGTTAATCTTTCAACATCACTGAATTTACTATCATAAATTAAATTTATCATTTGATTTAAATCAGTAGATTCAATAATCCTTATATTGTACAAGAATTTTTCACAAATTCTGGACAAAAACAAAGACTTTTAATCTGTATAATTTTGATTCACATCACTTTTGTTTTCTCCATATGTACAGTAAGGCTAGAGAGTTTAGGAATTTGCTATATTTATGAGTTTTTTTTTTTACATCCATCTGGACTTTATGAAGTTCCATTAGCATAATCTGATATTAAAAATCCATTTTCATTTACAATAATAGCATTATTACCTCTATTTTCTTAGTCATTATTGACAAAATCACTAAACAGAATAAGAACAAAGTGAAAGGCACAGTGTTGTGGGGGGTCTCTTTGTCTGTATCCTCAATATATGGGTGTGCAAATATTTGAAGGTAAAAATATGAAGTACAATTTTTCAAATACATAAAATGTTGACATTTTCAATAAAAAAGAATTCTCAGCCCAAACATTACAGGACAATAGGTCTGTTTTTATGTGTTGATCAATTTTTCTTATTTGGTGGCGCTCTACAGTTTTGTATTTTGCATAAGGTTAGGATTTTAAAGAAAAAAAATTTCCCCAGCTTTTCTCACTGGTTATACTGGTTATTTAAAAAAGACCTTGTATATCTTAGGTATAATTCAAAGAACCTTTAATTCCCTTTATTTTGGTATATGATTGATGGGTGTAATATGGGTTATGGAGTATACAGCTTGGCCTTACTCCAGATGTGCACCTTTCAAAAAAAGTGCTAGCTCCACTTGGTCATTTTCACTTCCTGAACTTCAGAGATAAATTGTATAAAAAAGAGCCAATAACATTTTTTTTACATTTTTATATATTTGGTAATTCATTCACTGCACTTTCAGAAGCTGGTATTGTCTAGTCTGGCAAAATTCATTTTCCCTATTTTAACAGCTGCTATGGATAGTGTACTTTAGACTAATTCAGGCTGATTTTTTAGCACAAGGGAGCATTCATTTTAGTTAGCAATGTGTTTAAATCATGTACAATTTCCAAAAGTACAATATCCAAAGACATATCATCCACATTACATTAATGTAGCATAGAGGTATGCCACCATTCTCTCATCTGTAAATGTTTTAAATGCAAACAACTTCACCTTACCTACGTCACTTTCTCAAAAGTACATAATAACTGGTGAGCGCCCCCTTTCCTCACTGCACCAATGTTCTTGCCACGCATTTTTGCATGGTTGCATGCTCATGCAGCATGTGCTAATGTTTTTGCCATATGTGCATGCTCAGGCAGTCTGTGCCAATGTTTTTGGCCATATTTGCATGCTCAGGCAGTCTGTGCCAATGTTTTTGGCCATATTTGCATGCTCAGGCAGTCTGTGCCAATGTTTTTGCCATATTTGCATGCTCAGGCAGTCTGTGCCAATGTTTTCGGCCATATCTGCATGCTCAGGCAGTCTGTGCCAATGTGTTCGGCCATATCTGCATGCTCAGGCAGTCTGTGCCAATGTTTTTACCATATTTGCATGCTAAAGCAGTCTGTGACAATGTTTTCGCCATATCTGCAAACTCAGGCAGTCTGTGCCAATGTTTTTGCCATATCTGCAAGCTCAGGCAGTCTGTGCTAATGTTTTTGCCACGTATTTTGCCTGCTCAGGCAGTCTGTGCCAATGTTTTCGCCATATTTGCCTGCTCAGACATCTTGTGCCATATTACTTTTGACAAAGTTTTCAATATTCATAAAGTAACATTTCAATTATTTTACATCAGCACATATATTCCAGAATGTAACATGTACAGTGCAAATCTTACCATGATTTGTCCAAACGGTCCCATCTTCATAATGTTCTGAAATTGCTCATACATGTCTCTGAGAGTGAACTGACCTGAAATATAGTAAAATATATACATTGCATTTTATCATCGTATGCAATTATCATCAATTTGAGTAACACATCTGGTCCAAACAAATCAAATGACTCAATATTAAAAGAACTAGGACATTATACACACGCATATTATATATATATATATATATATATATATATATATATATATATATATATACAAAAAAAGAATCAAAATAAACATAAACTTCTACTCAATTTTTTCAAAACTATGAAACTATGATCACCTATTTAACCAAGTTGGATATGGTATTCATTATGCACCAAACGCAAAACTAATGATCAAATAACTAATTTGTATTCATGATCTGGAAATTACCAAGTCTAGCACATATTTCTTTTCTATTTTCATTCTGCCAGATCTATTGGGTTCATTGGCTATGCAAGAGAGGAGTATCCAAGCTGGAATAATGACAAAACAATACTTTAATTTATATAAATGTAGAAATCACCCCTTCTGCCAACAAAAGTGGACTTTTAAGGCAGATGGTCACTCATAACAAGTCTATGAAGAAGGACCAGTTTTCAATTCTGAAATTAAACTTTGTTTAAGAAGAACAAATGCCCATAATTACTGCACATATTTTATTTTTCAAATTTCTTGTTAAAATACATAAAAACATGTATATATAGAGCAATAAAACATAACCAGTCATACAGTAATCAGTTTTATTTCAATGTTCAAATGAAGTCTATCCATAACCTGTAAACTATTTTAACACTAAGTCACACAAGATATAAATAACAAATGGATCGACTGGGTATGTCAAAAGGTATAACAGTGTTTCCCTTTACTCTCATTTCTGCGTCAGAGACCCACCAAATTTTTTTTGGACCCCCAGTCATAAGACCAAGGATTGTATTTTACTCATTCTGACCCCAAATCTGACACCTGGGGAAATTTTACTCTAAGTCTTGCATTCCTACGAGAAACACTGGTCTATTGCTGACACAGATGTGCTAAGCTGAACATACAATGAGGTCTATGACTGCGGCACTTAAGGAATAGTAGCACTAAATAATTAACAAAGAATGTGAATCTTTACAATAACTATTAAATTAACTCATCCCAAAAATGCCAGTGGCTTATTTAAAGAGAAAAAGACAAAGACCTCATTTCACCCAAGTCTCTGTGTGTGTGATTTGGATTTTTAATGTAGCTTTAACAATTTTTCAGTCATATCGCTACAATGTCTGCAGTGTGGCAGTTTATAGTAATGTCTAGCACTGGGGCATCATGCCGCAGACATGTAGCATGATGTCCCACCCAGTCACATTATCCTGACACCAGGCCGACCAGTGCTAACACTAACCTCTTAATGCTGAGCGCCAAGCAAGGCAGCTGTTAGTATCATTTCTGCAAGTGTTTGGTATGACTAGGCCGGGGATCGAACCCACAACCTCCCACATCCAAGGCGGATGCTCTAACCACTAGGCCACCGTAGCAGTTTCAACCCAGTCATTATGT
This sequence comes from Sinohyriopsis cumingii, assembly GCA_028554795.2. Lineage (NCBI taxonomy): Eukaryota > Metazoa > Mollusca > Bivalvia > Unionida > Unionidae > Sinohyriopsis > Sinohyriopsis cumingii. The sequence goes on from CM068825.1 coordinate 102,991,174, forward strand.
ATTGTAATTCTACAGCCAAATGAATTACAGCAGTACCCATCATGCTACAATGAAAGCAAGATGACAGGATCTCTTATTATGACATTACTGGCATAGTCCAAGCAACAATATGAAGTTCTGAACTGACTATGCACTCATGCTTGCTAAGCCTTTCAAGACGGACATGTTAATAGGGATGAGAAGATAAAGACACTACATTGGCAATATGTTAAATGTGTACTTCAGTCATGTTTATGGTATGTAGTGCAAAACTCTACCATATCCATTTAAGGAAACCAGTAACCAGACTTAACTTCAACCCCTCCATTTCTGTGTAACTTGCTTCAAAACAAAATGTACTTCAGCTGCAGATTTTAGTTGGCATTTGTGGTTGCAAAGGATAATAACAAAGACCTAAAGTATTCATAGCTATATTGAAACACACATTCTGCCAAAAAATCAGTCACTGGTCACCAGTACATTTGCATAGTAAAATCGGCATGAATGAAAGGTAGATGCTAAAAGCAGAGGTCCCTAAAATGAAGTTTAAGGGTATAAATTTGAGGTAAAATGCAATGTCATTGGTCCTTTGTAGAATATTCTCTCTTCTTGAAAAGGAAAAGATATTTAACAGGATTTTGGCTCAAAAACTCACCATGTTTAATTTTCTTCATCAATTCCTCATTATCGTCCAATTTCAGCTCATTGACTTTGTCTATCAGTCCTTCTATATCACCCATACCTGAAAAGAGAATAAAAAATACCCTGCATATAGATGTATCTTATCAGTAGTTATAATTATATTAAAAATAATTTGATCTGTGTTTGTAAAACATGTAGATAAAAGCACAAAAGTTTATCTACCTTGCAAAAAATCATTTAATTTTACCTGGTCATATACATGTGAACATAAACATATACACCGAACTTCAAGTGGTTCCTGTATAATTATGCTACATGTATAAGTAGACATATACATGGAACTTCATTTCCCCAAGGTCAAGTAGTTCCTATATAACTGTGCTACATGTGTATGTAAACATACACACATAACTTCAACTGCCAAGCACAAGTGGTTCCTTTAAATTCTTGCTAAATGTGTACATATACAAAAAAATGGAACTTCATTTCCCAAGAGCAAACAGTTCCTGTATAATTGTGCTACATGCATATATAAACATACAAATGGAACTTTATTTCCCTAGGGCGAGTAGTTCTTTTATAATTGAGCTACATGTGTATGTAACTTCAATTGCCAAGGGTATTTGATTCCTGTGTAATTTTGCTACATGTGTATGTCAACATTCAAATGCAACTTCAATTGCCAAGGACAAGACATTCCTGTATAATTGTGCCACATGTGTATATAAACATACACATGGAACTTCATTTTCCATGAGCAGTGGTTCCTTTATAATTGTGCACACAAGGTTTTCCTTAAAATAAGTCCAAAATATAAAATTCAAAATCTTATTTCCAAAAATGGAAAAGCTGCTTTACTTGCCTGAAAATCTAATCAAGACATCTATCTACACATACATTTTAGATATCCCTACTAAACTTAATTCATTTAGATTAAATGCTTTTTCTGATTTCTCAGATTCATTTTTATTGTTTCTTTTACAAAATAGCAATGAGATCAGATCAAAGGTTATCTAAGTATTAGAGTCATCTCCCTTACATTTAGTATGTGTACAAAACACCAACATGAATTGTAACTATTATAATATTAATAATACCAAATGCAGGTAGTTCAGAGAGAGAGAGAGAGATAGAGAGAGAGTGTGTTTTTGAAGTATTTTTGGTCTCAAATCTCACAGTGCTAACAATTGTTTTTACCAACAAAGTCAAAGACCAGAGAGCTCAAAAATTTAAAAAATACTAGAAAAAATTGCTTTAATAGCAAGAAAATCTAATCAGGTCATCAAAATAAGCATAGAAACATGCCTACTAAATTTCACATTTCTGTGTCTAGTTGCTTTAGTAACTGCCCTAACATGGTTCTCATAACAGGCATATGAAAGGTATACTGAGAGACGGGATATAAGATGCCTCTGATGAACCATGCAAATGTACAGGCACAAATAGCAGGGTAGTTTTTCCTGCATTTTTTTTATAAGCATTCTGCTGCCCTTAATTAGTGTGATGCAAATATTATTTTACAGTTTATTTGATCTTTATTAGATAATACTTTTGATTTGACAAAAAAGTTTTGTATTAGTTTTGGCATTTATGGATATAGAACAAACTGTGAACCTCTATAATGGGTACAGAGATATCTGTGCATTAAGTCTACAACCTCTATAATGGGTACAGAGATATATGTGTATTATTAAGTCTAGAACTTCTATAATCGGTACAGAGATATCTTTGTATTAAGTCTACAACCTCTATAATGGGTACAGAGATATATGTGCATTAAATTTGCAACCTCTATAATTGGTACAGAGATATATGTGCATTAAGTCTACAACTTCTATAATTGGTACACATATCTGTACATTAAGTCTACAACATCTATAATGGGTACAGAGATATATGTGCATTAAATGTGCAACCTCTATAATGGGTACAGAGATATATGTGCATTAAGTCTACAACTTCTATAATTGGTACACATATCAGTACATTAAGTCTACAACATCTATAATGGGTACAGAGATATATGTGCATTAAATTTACAACCTCTATAATTGGTACAGAGATATATGTGCATTAAGTCTACAACTTCTATAATTGGTACACATATCAGTACATTAAGTCTACAATTTCTATAATGGGTACAGAGTTATTTGTGAGTTAAGTCTAATAGTTCCTATCCCAAACAATTTAAAACCGAAACAGAGCAATAATCTGTGTGCTCTGCAAACTTAAAAGTGTTATTCCAAGTCTATACCTAGAAGCTTGCTGACAAATGGCTGAACTTTAAATGACTCAAAGTCGTCTATGTGTTCTCCAGTTCCTATGAATATCACAGGACTTTTTGTGGCTGCTACCCTGAAATGAGATCAATATTATTAAAATTCTGGCAATAAAGGTATGACTTACATGTAATATTTTTTAAATCGCTTTCTCTTCTTTCCCTTTCTGACATTATGCAGCTATAAATGTGAACTTGCAACTTAAAACTATTTAACTATGTGTTATTATAAACAAATGGATGCAAATATTGTTGCTTAAAAATTGGTTCAGCTTATAGGAAACCAGTTATTTAACACATGATAAGTACATGTTGCATTAATTTTAGTTGCTATTGTTTGACACTTCAAATGCAAACAAGTAAAACTTGTCCTTGGATAATTCGGCTATAGTCTGATATCTCAAACTCAGAGACTTGTCTTGAACTGATGGCTACTGAGTATCAAAATTGCATAAAACAGTAGTCACCTTGTAAAATACCATACCCCTGCCACTCCTATCAATTATGATTATCTCTCTATCAATTCAGTATCAAAGTCACTTTTACCTGAGATCAGCAACAAACTATGAAACAAAGGATTCATGCAGTACTATATTTTTGCTGCAAACTATAGTCTAATCAACAGTCTATGTATGTGATCTTCAAAATGTTAACACAAAAACTAAACTTGACAATGGGACTTTAACACTGAAAAAGTCACACCTACTTCTCATTAAGTGAAAAATGCAAACTCAACAATTAGGGCTCTATGTAACATTATATCTTGACCAATAATCACCATATCATATATTGATTTTTTTTTAAAAACTTGATTTCTGTTTGTAAAACAAGTATGACTCCACTCCTGACCTAAAAAACTTAAGTTAAAACACTGAGAACAATTTGAAAAATTGCTATGATAATGCCACAGAAATGTAATCATGTCATCTAAATAACCATACAAACATGCATGGTAAATTTCGATTGTCTAAATCAAGTAGGTTTTGTTTAATCATGTTAACATGGTTTTGTAAAAAAAGTACAAGTCAAAAAACATTATCAAATGTGTACATAGACATACAAGTTCTGCATGCATTGTATCATGTCTGCATCCATGTGATCTTCAGAATATCCACTTTATCTAATTTTCAAACAGTTTAACACAAAACAATCATATTGTCGATGTGAATTCCACCAGTAGAAAAATTGATATATCCCACCATGCTTATGCAGACAAGGCACAACGTTACTTTAATGACCTGAAAAGTGTACATTTGAAAGCAGGTCTATCAAATTTCATTTGCATGTCTCAAGTGGGTTTTTGCTTGATGGTGCTAACAAGGTTTGTGTCTAAAAGTAAAAAAAAAGCCAAAAGTTAAAAAAATTTAAAAACTGAAAACTTTGAGTAGTGGCCCGAAAATCTATCTACTTATAGCTTAACGGTTTATTTATTTTTGCACTAACACAGATTCAGGACAAGCACTCTGATGTAAGGATACACAGCTGCATAACAATACACCTTCTGCTGCTATTGTAGAGGCATAAAAAACAATCCTCAATACAAAATCCTGAAACTGTTGTCAGTACTGTTAAAACAGCTACTGGAAAATGATACAAAGGTTTAACAACACTATCTATTCATTCAGGAAAGACAAAAAGGACATACCAGATCTCACTACACTATGTATTAATTTGGGAAGACAAAAAGGACATACCAGATCTCACTTTACTATGTATTAATCTGAGAAGACAATAAGGACATACCAACATACCAAGGTCTCACTACACAATGTATTAATCTGAGAAGATAATAAGGACATACCAAGGTCTCACTACACAATGTATTAATCTGAGAAGACAATAAGGACATACCAAGGTCTCACTACACAATGTATTAATCTGGGAAGACAATAAGGACATACCAGATCTGACTACACTATGTATTAATTTGGGAAGACAATAAGGACATACCAGATCTCACTTCACTATGTATTAATCTGAGAAGACAATAAGGATATACCAAGGTCTCACTACACTATGTATTAATCTGGGAAGACAATAAGGACATACCAGATCTCACTACACTATGTATTAATCTGGGAAGACAATAAGACATACCAGATCTCACTTCACTATGTATTAATCTGGGAAGACAATAAGGACATACCAGATCTCACTTCACTATGTATTAATCTGAGAAGACAATAAGGACATACCAAGGTCTCACTACACTATGTATTAATCTGGGAAGACAATAAGGACATACCAAGGTCTCACTAGACAATGTATTAATTTGGGAAGATAATAAGGACATACAAGATCTCACTTCACTATGTATTAATCTGGGAAGACAATAAGGATATACAAGATCTCACTACACTATGCATTAATTCAAGCAAGGACAATAAGGGCATACCATGGTCTCACTACACAATGTTATTTATTCAAGCAAGACAATAATTACATACCAAGATCTCACTACACTATGTATTAATCCAGGCAAGACAATAACGACATACCAAGGTCTCACTACACTATGTATTAATTCAAGCAAGAAAATAATTACATACAAAGGTCTCACTACACAATGTATTAATTCAGGCATGACAATGAGGACATACCAAGGTCTCAAACGTGTGATATTTTATAGTCATTTGTTATGTATGCACACCAAATTTTTTTTTAATTATACTTAAAAATCCACATTTTTTATGAAAAAACTATTCAGCAATCTCCATAAACAATCTGTTGTATATGTGTGCCAAACACAGATATGACATACATTAATCCCTTCTATTCAACCTAGCCATTCAAACGAAACTTCCCCATGTAAATGTCTATGTGATATATCTTACAATTGTGCTTTTGTACAGCAAATATGGTGCACTGTGTTGCATATGAATGTAACCAAGAGAGTGATGATGAGACAAAAGGGTTCCTTTCTTTTTCCAAAAGACCCTGTTTACCTGGGGAAAAAAGTGGATTGAAGCTGTGGGTTCGAATAGGGTAGGGGGTGGGAAAGTTGTACCAGTTTTGCCGGATTATAGTCCATTCGGCCCAAGGACAATCCTGCCCAAATTGGGCCAAAATTAAGACAATTTGTCCCAACTTGAAAGACAATTCAGCCCATCTTAATAATAGCTTGAACAAGTTCTTTTTTTTAAACAACAAGTAGATACTATATATATATATATATATATATATATATATATATATATATATATATATATAATTTATGTAAGACAAAATGTTTTTGACAATTTGCATAGGTTGTAAGATAGAATAGGTTTAAGGAAAAACTGAACAAATTTAAACAATCTAAACTACCTTGAAATTCTTTAAAAGAAAATAATCATATTTTGTAATGTACATATATATGAGAGAAAACAAACTGACATATCTTGCTCATTCTAATTAAAATATTTATATACAAATTTAAGTCTTTTGGTCAAATTATCAATATTGATTTATTAAACAATAATAGTTAACAGATAATATTCTACAGAATATGTATACATTTTTCGAAGAGTAGCATACATGAGATATAATAAAATATATATTTAATTTTAGGCTTCAGGATGTAACACTACTGCATATAACACTACTGCATATAATACATACTTGATTATGTGAGAGAGAGAGAGAGAGAATAATGCTGACCATTTTAAGAGTGTTTAGTTAGTTGCTGCAATATGAAGCACTTGCCAGTTAATTTATTGTCTGTTTTTATTTTTCAATTTTAATATCTTAGTGTGTGTACACATAAACTGAAAGCTTGTCACAACTAGTCAATATCGTCAATCATATCTGCTCCATTATTCCATACAAATAAGAAAGAAAATAAATGTTTTGAATTTGTGCCCACCCACCCCTGCATGGTACAATAAAACAGATAAACAAAACACTTATCTGAAAATAAAATGAAAGAAACTAACCTTGCATTTATTATCATTTATTCCTTCTTTTTCATCATGTGAAATTTATTAAAGAATAAAATATGTCCACAAACTCCGTATATGTAGTGGATGATGGCTGGCATACTGTAGTGTGTTTCGCTTATGTCAGATAACAAAATCACAAAAGAGATGAGAATATCGCCCGATTGCTTGAAGGCACATGCCATTCACACATGGTACGTTATAAGGTGCAAAATGACCAGGATTGTATTGTATCCAGGTTAACTATATGATGGTAACTCGCAAAAAAAATCATTATTTTAAAATACATTCACTGTGAGTGCAAATGATAATCTTTTCGCTAGCATGGATTACGAAAGTATTTTGAAAGCAAATTATTGCTGCATATACTATTTACCCTGTAAACATCAATTATGATTACATATGACAAACAAATAAAAGCTCAGGTGATGAATAAGCACAATGGCAGCGAGCAATAAACTCCTTATTTAAACTTACTGACAAGATATCAAATACCTAGGTTATTTTATTACAAAGCAAGCCAACCATGGAAACTGACTTTGGATTATTTTAAGTGTGCCAAATTTCTCTTATGAAGTCGGCTGACATGAGGAAGCCAACTTTGGTTCCTTTGGATTCTTTTAAGTGTGTTGATTTTTTTATTTTTTTTTATAAAGTCGGCTAGCATAGGGAAGCTAGAATTAATTCCTTTTTACCTGTATTAATGGGAATTTGGAAAATAAATTGAAACAATGGAACAGTTTTGAAAGCAACACAATCTATAGAGTTGTGCAGGCACATCAATAAAAGGCTGAACAGTAAATTAGTTTTCAATAGTTTCATCTCAATCCATAGTTTGCAGTGTTTTATTTTTCGACAAGAAGAAGAATGTACTTCTTCTTGTGGGAATAAATGTACCTCATTTCCAGTTAGCATCCTCTATAGGTGGGAAATCGTAGCTGAGGGGAAGTAACAGCATTGTATAATTGTATTTCAAATAATTAAATAATTATTTCTTCTTTACACTTGATAATTGTTTTCTTCTTTTTGTCTGAGTATAACTACTTTTAATCATGTAACGCAAATCTGATATAAAAAGAAAAATGTTAGGGTATGGCCTGTGACCTTTAAATCAGGCAAAACAATAAGGACATACCAAGGTCACTCTACACTATCTACTAATTCAGGCAAGGCAATAAGGACATACCAGACCTCACTACACACTGTACTATTTCAGGCAAGACAATAAGCACATACTAAGGTCTAACTACACAATGTATTAATTCAGGCAAGACGATCAGAACATATCAAGGTATCACTACAATGTATTAATTCAGTCAACACAATAAGGACATACCAAGGTCTCACTTCACGATGCATTAATTCAAGCAAGATAATAAGCACATACCAAGGTCTCACTTCACAATGCATTAATTCAAGCAGGACAATAAGCACACACCAAGGTCTCACTACACTGTCTATTAATTCAAACAAGACAATCAGGACATACCAAGGTCTCACTTCACGATGCATTAATTCAAGCAAGATAATAAGCACACACCAAGGTCTCACTTCACAATGCATTAATTCAAGCAGAACAATAAGTATATACCAAGGTCTCACTACACTGTCTATTAATTCAAACAAGACAATCAGGACATACCAAGGTCTCACAAAATTCAGTATTAATTCAAGCAAGACAATAATGACATACCATGGTCTCACAAGATTAAGTATTAATTCAAGCAAGACAATAAGTACATACCAAGGTCTCACAAGATTAAGTATTAATTCTGGCAAGACAATAAGGACATACCAAGGTATCACAAGATTATGTATTAATTCAGGCAAGACAATAAGGACATACCAAGGTCTCACAAGATTAAGTATTAATCCAGGAAAGACAATAAGGACATACCAAGGTCTCACAAGATTAAGTATTAATTCAAGCAAGACAATAAGGACATACCAAGGTCTCACTATATAATGTATTAATTCAGACAAGACACTAAGGACATACCAATGTCTCACTATATAAAGTATTAATTCAGGCAAGACAATAAGGACACACCAAGGTCTCACTATATAATGTATTAATTCAGGCAAGACACTAAGGACATACCAAGGTCTCACTATATAAAGTATTAATTCAGGCAAGACAATAAGGACACACCAAGGTCTCACTATATAATGTATTAATTCAGGCAAGACAATAAGGACATACAAGGAATGATTACTTACGCACTAAGAGCACCACCTCCCTTAGCATGGCCATCTAACTTAGTAATGATCACTGAGGCTACATCCACTTTCTCCTTGAAAGCTCTCGCCTGAAAGCAATTTGACAAGATTGAAAGTCACAACTAAACTCAGATATCTCAAAATATACTGAAAAGATTTTCCAGAATTTTATGATCTGCCTGCTCTGCTTCTTTGGGAACAATAAACATATGGCAATTACTAGCACAAGAAAAGTAGGTCAGTACGACTTACATTTTCAACACATAAAAAATTCTTTGAAATGAATACACTTAATGAAATTTCATAACTGTATGTATAACAGTGTCAAACATTAGTTCTTCAAATGGACTTATGCTTTACTGACTAACAAGAATTTCCAAGAATTCAAAACCATTAAAATCATGTGTAATACTTCTGAACAATAAAAAGATTTTCAAATCAGCCAATGTAATAGCCATAATGGATTTAAGACTGGTACTTTTCAAGGATCAACCAGACATCACTGGAAATCTTTAACAAAATAACAGGTTAATATGACCATTCACTGGATGTCAGCTCATCATTATTTTCCTTTAGAACCCTACGAAAATCATGTCAATTTTTTATGAGAAAAAACAATGTTGATGCGATCGTCCATCTAAGAGTAGCAATAATAAGATTTTGAAACTGGCCACCATGGTGGCCATATTGGTACCATTTTATTTAATTCAAAACCAAGTAGATATCATAAGGAGTTTACTGGTAAAGAATACATGTCAATCTGATTTTTCATTGATGTAAAGTACATTAATAAGATTTCCAAGATGGCTGCTGCAGTGATCGCATCAGCAACATATTTAGCGCGACCCAACTAGTTATCATAAGTAGTCTTCTGGAGAAAACTCAATGCTGACATGATTTTACATTCCGGAAAAGAAGAAACAACAAGATTTTCAAGATGGCTATGGTCACCATATATTGGACCTTAGATCAGCATCATTTTTATTTATGACAGGCAACTCTTCAAATGAATTCTTTCTTTGAATACCCCATGACTATCCTTTCTGGAGAAGAAGCATAACGAGATTTTCAAAATGGCTGCAACAGAGACCATAATGAACTTCGTATTGGCACCATTTACATTTAGGACCAATAAGCCACCACAAAAAGTCTTCTGGTGAAATCCCATGTTGATACGACTTTAACTACAGGTAATAAGATTTTTAAGATGGCTGCATTGGTGGCCATAGTGACCATTTTCATTTCGGACCAACTCAACATTATAAAAAGTTCAATAGTGACACTTCATGTGAATATTGCTTTCCATTCAGAACCTCAAAATGCTTGTCATGGCAGCCTTAATGAACTTGAGATCAGCACCATTTTCTTTCATTTAAGACTAACTAGTGTTATGTATATCTATAGTTTTTGTACCTCCAGCTACATGATTTCATTTAATTTAATTTATGTTCATTGTTGTAAATTGTACAGAATATCTTCATTTAGATTTTGTCTAAATGACCCGAGTCTATTAAGAGCATAAATTACATAGGGTCTATAAATAGATTCCAATGCATATGTTGACGATTCCTAATAATAATCTTAATAATAAGACTTTATGATGTCCTTGGCTTACTTTTTCATTGGCTGATGGGGTGTATATGATTCTAGAAGAATTCAGTTAATTCCCATTGGTTGGGCTAGGTCAAATGAATATGGAAGTTCAAGTCAAAATGAGCAGTAAGATCTGTTACGCAGGGTATATTGTGAAATATAGTCACAGTAGATGGTGTATATAAGGAAAGAACCAATCAGATTCATTCCGACTTTGGTGTCATTCTCATTTCTTGTGTTGTAAGTCTGCAGACGTGTTTTATGTTGTACTTGGATATTATTCGAGAGGAAAAAAATTTGTTTGGACTGTTCAGTGGAAAGAGAAATTGCTCATTACTTGGACTACATATTATTCTGGATCTTTTGTGAATTATTTGAAGGGTTCTGGATGACTACATCCTGACAATGTCAAGATTCTTGGTAGACCAGTACATTTCTAGTTTTGAAATTTATAGGGCACTTTTTCCTTCATTAGACTTTCATAGAACTTTATCTGGATTATTCTGGATTCACTTCCTGGATTCAGTTCTCGATATTCTGGATTCAGTTCCGCTTAAATTTTCAATTATAGCTTTGATAATTAAATTCTTTGTTAAGTTTTACAAAACTTGTTGGTTTTGCTTCTTTCGGTTACTAAGTTTATGACCACGGAGTAGTAACAATAGACATTAAAAGAAATCTTCTGGTGAAAATTACATGCTTATTGGGCTCTCACTCAGTTCATGATAACAAGACTTTCATGACGGTCACTTCAGCAACATATTTGATATTTGAGCAGCACCGTTTTTATTTAGAACCAAGAAGTTCTTATTATGAATGTGTGTGTAAAATTGAATCACAAGCCTCCAGGCAGATTCGGAGTAGCAACAACAAACTTGCGCAAACAGATGATGGGCAACAGACTATCAAATAGTTTCTTTAGTCTATGAACAGTAAAGCTAAAATAATATTTTGTGAGATGCAAAAACAGAGCTAATAAAAAAAATATAAAAGTTATAAAAAATGTAACCAACTTATTCAAATACGATATTTTGTTTCACAGCAGTGACACTCTTATCTTGCATTTTCAAGAATAGATTATAAGAATAACAGCATGGAATTTGAGGATGTGATCACGTTAGTGGTTGTTTTACTGTTTGAGGAAGTGAGGACAATAGTGGTGGTTTTCCTGTTACAAACTGAGGAAGTGAGGATGTTAGTGGTTGTTTTACTACTGCAAACTGAATTTGAAGCAGTGAGGACATTAGTGTTGGTTTTCCTGCTGCAAACTGAGTTTGAAGAAGTGATGACATTAGTGGTGGTTTTCCTGTTGCAAATTGAGTCAGAAAGTGATGACATTAGTGGTGGTTTTCTGTTGCATATTGAGTCAGAAAGTGAGGACATTAGTGTTGGTTTTCCTGTTGCATATTGAGTCAGAAAGTGATGACATTAGTGGTGGTTTTCCTGTTGCATATTGAGTCAGAAAGTGAGGACATTAGTGTTGGTTTTCCTGTTGCATATTGAGTCAGAAAGTGAGGACATTAGTGTTGGTTTTCCTGCTGCAAACTGAGTTTGAAGAAGTGATGTCATTAGTGGTGGTTTTCCTGTTGCATATTGAGTCAGGAAGTGATGACATTAGTGGTGGTTTTCCTGTTGCAAATTGAGTCAGCAAGTGACAACATTAGTGGTGGTTTTCCTGTTGCATATTGAGTCAGAAAGTGAGGACATTAGTGTTGGTTTTCCTGTTGCAAATTGAGTCAGAAAGTGATGACATTAGTGGTGGTTTTCTGTTGCATATTGAGTCAGAAAGTGAGGACATTAGTGTTGGTTTTCCTGTTGCATATTGAGTCAGAAAGTGATGACATTAGTGGTGGTTTTCCTGTTGCATATTGAGTCAGAAAGTGAGGACATTAGTGTTGGTTTTCCTGTTGCATATTGAGTCAGAAAGTGAGGACATTAGTGTTGGTTTTCCTGCTGCAAACTGAGTTTGAAGAAGTGATGTCATTAGTGGTGGTTTTCCTGTTGCATATTGAGTCAGGAAGTGATGACATTAGTGGTGTTTTTCCTGTTGCAAATTGAGTCAGCAAGTGATGACATTAGTGGTGGTTTTCCTGTTGCAAACTGAGTCAGGAAGTGAGTTCATTAGTGTATGGTTTTAGTGCTGCAAATCGAGTTTGAGTAGCACTGCATCAGTAAGTTGGTCTAATACCTGTAAGATGCTTATAACATTTTCAAATCCTCAAACACAAACCTGTTATAATTTGGTCCAAAAGATCTGGTTTGGTTTGGTGCTTTATGGCACAATAACATGAGAAGGTTATTTATTGTCGTGACAATTGGCATAAAGTGTCTTACCAAAGGACACACAATGTTAGCTAACCCAGGCCAGCTCAATTATAGGATTTTAACCCCAAACCCTTTCTTCATCAGTCCAGCTACTTACTGAACCAATGTGGCTACACTGGTCCAAAATAAGTCAACGATATAATTCTCTGTGCACTACATCAAATGAGGCATCATTATGTCACAAGGGCATACAATTTTGGACAAAATATTGGGGATATACTACTGAAAAAATCTGGCATTCAACCAATCAGACTGTAACAGAATGTTCTTCAATCCATTAAATTCACATGCACTTCCAATGTTTCCAATATCCTAACACAAAATGTCTTCCTTTACAGCACTCCCATGCTACAATGCCTTTGATTATAATGCTGTTCCTGGGATGAAAGGCAAGTATGGTCAAGGATTTAATTTCATTTACAGTAGTGAAATTATAAGTTTCATGTATGCCAATATAAGATGTTGTATTCTACGACTACTGTGGACAGTGTTATAATACTTACCTGGGATTCACAAGCCTGTCCAATGGATGCATCCATCACAAAGACTATATTGTCTGGATCCTGATCAAAGTCAGAAATATCATAATTAATTACAATATAGGATTTTACAGTAAAGAAATATAGAGTAAAACATTTTAATAATGGATAGACAAGGGGATAAATGATTCTGTCTATAATAAACAAGTATCTCTTAACTTAAAACTGATATATCAATAATGATAAATAGCAAAAGGAAAATAGGTCATTAGGGGCCACTGTCTATCATAATGTGCTATTGTCTTGTAGAGTGCTCTTTTCTGTCATAAACGACTATTGTCTAATAAAGAGATACTGTTTCTAATAAAGTGCTATTGTTTGTTATAAAGGGCTCCTTTTTGACATAAAGGGCTATTGTCCCTCATAAAAATGATAGTCTGTCATAAAGGGCTACTGTATCTCAAAGTGCTATTGTCTGTCATAAAGGGCTACTTTTTGTCATAAAGGGCTACTGTCTCTCAAAGTGCTATTGTCTGTTATAAAGGGCTACTTTTTGTCATAATGGGCTATTGTCCCTCATAAAAATGATTGTCATAAAGGGCTATTGTCTCTCAAAGTGCTATTGTCTGTTATAAAGTGCTATCTTTTAGGATAATCATTTAATATCATTTAATAGATTCAGACATGTACTAGCCATGTCTTAAAGATGAAAACATCAATTTATAAAACAAAAGTTCACCATTTAGGAATTAAACTTAATATTTGAAGACAAATTCATGAAAATAAAGTGTGCTTCAAATAGCTCGGTAATAAAATAGGGCTTTTTTTAATCTGCTTCAGAATACAGATTTCTGTTTTAAAAAATATCAGTCTGATTATCTGTTAATTCTTACTAGATGATTTAAATTTTGAATACAACTCTTCATTTGCATTTTCTAACATTTAGAGGAAATTTTCATTAAGTGCACATTACACTGCTAAATTCTAATATCTCTGGGTGACTGACTGCACTTACAACTGCATTGGAGACCTCCAACATTTCCTCAAAAAGGGAATCTTCCTGTTTGTGACGTCCACTGGTGTCTACAATGATGATCTCAAAATTTTCCAGCCTGAATTTCTCCACACCTTCTCTAGCAATCACCACAGGGTCAATCTCAGTGTAACTAAACACAAATGAAAACAATTTACCATACTTGTCCAAGTAAAACACACTTGAAATATGAATAGTAATGACCAAGATCTACTGTCGTATTATGTGCCAGCAGATCAAGGTCTATGTGGAAAGCTTGAAATCGTAAGGACATTATACGGGGACTTGGAAATGGAGAAGGGAACTTGCCCCATCATTTGAAAAAAATGAGGTTAAGTTTTCAGAATACAGAAGGGAGTTAAAGAGGAAAAATAAAAGCTGGGCTTGAAACTATGAAGCATGTTTTATGCACCTTCATAATTTTTTGGGAAATAAGCATGAATAATGCAAGTGTGCAGTGTAGACCCCCGCTAGCAATGAAGAAATTAAGTAGTCATTTAGTCATTTAAACTGATACTTAGTCTGTATCTGGTTTACAAACAAGAAGAAAATTACCACTTAAACCCAACATACACTTATCAGCTTGACCTATTAGAGTTTCAATAAATGATCATTTGGAATTTATCATTTTCCACAGGCACTGGGAAATTCAGCCTGTTAAAATGATTTTCAACTCTAAGTTATTCTGGATGGACAGTAATCATAATGAGGCCAAATGACTGTCAGAATCTTCTATCTGACCTATAACTGTATATCACACCCTACACAATGGCAAACTGGGTTTAAAATTTTTTAATGTGGTCATAAAAGCCAATTTTCTGATGACAATTCATGTTAATAAAAAAAAACTAAATTGGTGACTGAAATTTCGAGGGGAGGGGTTCTTGTGCTGTTGTCTGCAGATTTTCAGCCTGCAGTTTCTGATATCTGCAACATACAATTTCTCACAATCAAAATTTATCAACAAAGAAACATTTAAGCTGCATAATTCTGAGTGCCTAACAAGACAGCTTCTAGTACCATTTTATGTTGTTGGTATGACTTGGCTGGGGTTTAAACCCATGACCTCCTGCATCCAAAGCAGATACTCTAACCACTTAGGCCACCCTTTTTCTAGGTTTCAGATCTAGATTAACTTGTAATGGACTTACATGAACTTTAAGCAACAGCCAAACGGCTACTTATTGCCAAATGTACCTGCACGTGCACAAACATAATTGATGGACATGCATGCCAAAAAGGAATGGCATATCCATTTCCTCCTTCCTGACAAGAAAATGGTAAGAGCTGTTCCATTAAAACATACATGGGACCCAGGGATGACACTTTTAAAGTAGGGTACTCACCCACTGATGCAATTTAGAATTTTCTTATCATTTTAATATGAACACTGTGAAATCAAAGTACCCTGGCACACATTTTTTAAAAACTGCCTTGATTCCCAGGGTACTGTGTATGTTTAAAAAGAACAGCTCTAAGTCTACGGCATTATACTTTTACAGCTTTCTGGAAAGCAAAATAAAAATATACCATTATGGAGCATTTATAGATGAAGTAGTTAATTAGAAAAACACTGATCAAAGTTATCAAATCGCTATCTTCACATTTTGTTGGTCTAAAATTCAATTCCAATTTTCATTTTGTGCAATAGTGAATTGTCATCTCTCTCTCTGGTCACTGACTTTTCCAAAATTCTACAGCCCCCCCCCCCCCCCCCGGCCACCAATCCTTGAATAAGATCCAACATCATTATCCATGCATTCACTTGCAATATTACATCATACAAACTATCAGATCTTGTTCAACAAAACATGACAATAATTACATCCTACTATTACAATACAATGAATGACTTAATTAACATACCTTCCGTAAAATGGAATCCTGGCTTTTGTTGCATTCTGTTTCAACTGATCAAAGGCTCCAGCTCTAAAGGTGTCAGCACATATCAAGCATGTCTTCCAGCCTTTTTTTTGGTAGTAGAAAGCCAGCTACAACAATTTAGAGTTAAAATTCATCTTTTTTATCTCTTTTAATGGAATAATTACTATATATACTCACTTATATGTCAGATCACACTGCAAACAATAAAGATCCTGATCTGGTATAACATAATGCACCTGCATAACTATTTTGTTTGTTCTACTGATTACTCCTAACAAATTGCAGTTCCCCAGATCAGCCAGTGCATTATGCAACAACAGATATGGGTCTGTGCAGTTTGCAGTTGGGCTCATCTTACAAGCAAGTAAATATGGTAGCATGCTAGCTAGGTGATTTGTCATCAAGACAAATGGAGAAAAATATTATTTTCATCAGCCAATAAAGTTAATAAAACAAAGAAAAGATCAGTCCTTGACAAACTGTGTAATAAAGTAAACATGAAAAGTTATTTTTAATTGGCAAGAAAGGTTAACAAATCCCAGTATTTAAAACTCCTGATGTTCATGTGAAACGAAATGACAAGTTAAAATAAAAGAAGTTTTTAAGTCAAATGAAGAAAACAGAAAGCTATATATCATGCCATCCTTTTTGGTTTCAATACATCCTGATTGACAAAAAAGTCTTCAAGACCTCTAGCTTATTTCAGACAGTTTTTGCAAAACTTACCATCATATGATCCATGCTAGTTATGTTAGTGAATGTTTACGTATGAGTGACTGTTATGTAAGAGTGAATGTTACAGAACAGTGAATGTTACAAGTTAATGTTTCATATAAGTGATTGTTACATAAAAGTGAATGTTACATTCAAGTGAATGTTACATACAAGTGAATGTTATATATGAGTGATTGTTACATAAAAGTGAATGTTACATACAAATGAATGTTACATAAAAGTGAATGTTATATATGAGTGAATGTTACATACAAGTGAATGTTACATATGAATGAATGTTACATACAAGTGAATGTTACATATAAGTGAATGTTACATATGAGTGGGGGCCCCGAGTGGCCGAGTGGTCTAAAGCGCTCTCCGTTACGGATCACTGCCATCTCACCTCTGTCTGCGTGGGTTCGAGTCTCGGATTCGGCTAATGTGGGTATGTGAGAAAGCCTGCCAGTAGCTTCTCGTGGGTCGGTGGTTCTTTCCGGGGTTTTCCCGGGTTCTTCCTCCACCATTAATACTGGCCGCCATGTATAGCCAATCGCGTGCTGAAAAATGGCGTTAAGCCCTACAACAACAACAACAACATATGAGTGAATATTGTAAGTGAATGTTACATATAAGTGAATGTTATATACAAGTGAATGTTACAAAACAAGTGAATGTTACAAGTGAATGTTTCATACGAGTGAATGTTACATACAAGTGAATGTTACAAATAAGTAAATGTTACAAATGAATATTACATATGAGTGAATATTACATATAAATGAATGTTTCATACGAGTGAATGTTACATACAAGTGAATGTTACATATAAGTGAATTATACATTAGAGCAAATTAGGTAAAATTCAAGCATTCCTTACCTTGGAACATGTGGTTGTCTTGCCACTGCCTTGAAGACCAACAAACATGATGACATTGCTCTTTCCTTTTGTTGGCTGCCATGCCTTCACACCTGGGTCAATCAGCTGAATTACAAAACATTTGTGCTGCAGCTTGAATGTATTTTAACTACAAATGTGTTCATAGAATACAAATCACCTGTCCCTATCTTTATCAATATAATATGAAGTCATTTATTGGGAGTCGGGGTGCAAAAAATGGTGCTTTCGCAAATACTTAAATTTAATGAGTGTACCTCTGACTTCTGTTATTTTATAAGGTGGAATATCTTTCATGGCGACTTTAAACTTATGGCTTCAAGCAACAATGAAATCCAGGAAAACTGATACACCACAAATAATTAAATAAGAACTTTCTAATTTAAATAATGACACACTAAGATGACACTCTTCAACATACATATCTGAAATTATACTAACTCCCATTTTATGAGTTTGAATCCAGTCTGGAACTCTAACCTGCCTGCATATATTGGTGTCACTTATTTCAATTTCTGTCATATAATCATGTAGCCAAACATGCAATGTGGGATACAAATCTTGCTCCCAATGAGTGGGACACAATTCTTGCTCCCATTTAACTTTAGTGTCCAATCATTACTACCAGCATTTATTACAATAAATATCAATATTTCTAACCACTTTTATTTTAATAATCACAAATCATTAGATTCAAATTTTATATTTGCATAAATTCTTCTTTTGCCATTAATTCAACCTCAAAATAAATTTTCCTTGCTGTGGGTGTGACTGCAACCTCTAAAGTATGTCACACAAGCAACCATCAAAGACTTTACAGCTCAGCCACAAACCTTGAATGTTTTCATTACCAGACATTGTTTGAACATGGATATGCATTGTCTTCATTGTTCCGACATACACTGGTCATGTGGTTCACGTTGTAACACAAAGATTTTAGTACAGTTAAGCAGACAATCTTCATAATGTGCCCTATCAGGAAGTTGAACAAAAATAAACAACCAGTGTCTTTTAAAAAATTAAAAATTAAAATGTCACATTTCACTGGCAGGCACATCTTGTTCTTGTCTTTTCTTCCAAACAGTTACATATAAACATAGATATAGCAAACAAAATGGCACAAACACTGTGAAATGCAAAAGATTATTAGAAGACAGAAGCATTTGATGAATAACTCTCAAAATGGAACAAGATTTCAACTTCTTACCATCTCTTAGGCTACGGAGAGCAGAGAAAGACAGAAAACTTTTTCCAGACCGGAACAGAAAAGATGATAGGTTTACATGTAGACTTAAGTAAAGATCTGTACACTATGAAAAGGACATGTGTATTTCGAGCGTTTTATTACAAAATTCAAGATCTCTCACAATAGTCATCTTGTATCTTTAAAACTGTGCGTGTCCTCTTAATTGTGGATCAGAGAGACACACAGCCTCCTGCCCAAAGAATGCTAGGTGCAACACTGTAACACAACACAAGAACTGAATCTTGTTTGTCCATACAAAATGTACAAAACATCATGGCTCTTTTCAGAATATATATAAAATGTACCCATCACTGGGCTCTTGTCAGGACATACAAAATGCACCTACATCAGAACTCTTGCTGGGACACACAAAATATACCTACCTCAGGGCTCTTGTCAAAACATGCAAAATGTATCCAACTCTAGGATCAAAATTAATGTTTTTCAGTATCAGCAGCATTTGATACTTGTAATCTTTACAACCGGCAAACTCTGGCTATTTTCGACATCCAATAGCATGTTTCATATTTTGAAAAAATAATTTAAACACATTTCCAAAATGTTTTTATATAACATTATTGTTACTGGGGCATGATTAATGCTGAATAAAGTGATTTACAGTGAATGCAATTGAAATCTGATTACAAAATATCACAGGCAAGAAACTTCAATTTCACATTTTTCTGCATGCAATTTACTGACATACCAGATTCAGAATCATAACTAATTAATTTTAAGCCTTGCCACAAATTCATCACTAGTTAAATATTGGGAGTCAGTGTACTGCAAACCAGTAACTTTTGTAAAGATGGCAATAGTATTGTTTATGTACAGGACAGCCTTGATCTGATTACAAAATGGGTCACTATCAGGCTGTTATGCGCACAGCTACTGTTGGAGTACCTGTTTTTTTCATGTGTAGCTAACTTTGACCACATCCATGACCAGGTTCAAGATAAGCAAAAAGTCATGACTTGATAATTATGATTCATTAAATTTTGTTTGCACATGATACCACAGGAACTAAAGTCTTACCATGTATCTGCTTTAAAGTGTATTGTCGTTATTCGCACAAGCTGAGGGTCAGCAGCAAAATCTCACCCATGAACCCCTTTTCATAATGCCCTTGGCATCTCCACCTGCTATATTCAGTTCTTCCGTAACTTACCTTGACAAGCTCCTTAAAGACAGCTGACTGGATCATCCGTCTCTTGTTTAGACCCCCTGCCATCTCATCAAAGTCAATCACTGATCTGAAAGATTACATTTGAAATTCAGCAGAATTCCTTCAGATTACAGGAATCTCAGTTCTATCATAATTTATCAACTCTCTCTTGTACACTGAAATATAATCACTTCTGTGTTTTCTGGATAATATATGTATAAATGAATGCTATCATTTTTCCTGAATGCCTTATCTTAATATTAATATCTCTACTATCTTCTGAGCATGTCCAATGCCAGTCACAAGTGGGCCAAGTTAAACTAGGTTACATTAGATTCTTGCTTGCAAATAAAGAATAACGATAATGTTTTAATGGGGCTTCTTTTAAAAATAAAGAACACTGATTACATTGGGGGGGTATTTTGTTCATGTAGATAAACTGCCATTGGAGATAAATATGCACAATGGTCTGTGTTGAACTTAAATTTCAGAGTTATTGTTTTTCAAAAGAGTGACATCCCCATTACCAGCATTCAAGTCAATGGCAATGATAAACAGAACTGATGGGCCTCAGTTCAGAAAATTAAATTGCCTCTATGTAGGAAAGGAAGTATTATTTGATTATTAAATTAGTATTTATTTAATATAGTTATTCTGGCCATCTTTGCATGCTAGTTTACAATGAGAACTTGTTTACATATGATTACAGAAATACAAGAATATGGTAATCGATCAGAAGGAGAAAAAGAACATGAAAAATCACTTGATCAGGTGTAACCAACATGTTTGAAGACCAGATGGTTATCTATTTAATCACCTGTTTTTTGTAATGGTGAAACATTTCTTATATTATATTCCAAACAGACCCGTATTATCTGTCGACTTAAAATCCAGATTTAGTGCCCAGAAATGTATGTACAAACTACAATATACATTTATTGCCCTTGTTAAGAGGAAATGGAAAGATATGTCCCCTCTAAGCAAATATTTTTCCACGTGACTTGGTGTGAGTAAACAATTCTTTGTATCTCCACCAAACAAGGGCATGAACTGTTTATTAAACAGAATCAAACAAGACAGGGAAAAATGGCTACTTGTGGGAAATATGATTACATGAAGGAGACACTATGTTTGGTTCCCTAGCATGTGATATTGTGTGTAAAAATCACTGACAATGCAACTTTTATCAGGTATAATATACTGTATTTCTCTGATGACAAACCTATGCCTGATGATAAGTACTTACTCAACTTCTACATCATCTTGGCAACTATTTATCAACAGAATCTTGTTCAATGATAAGACCCCTCCCCCAGGTTTTGTTGACAATGACAAGACAACCCCCACTTCTCTAAAAGCTGCTTGAAAGTCATACATACCTCACATTTTCTCTTAGCTGTTTGACCAATTTTATGTTCACATCTGCTTGAATTAATGCTGTGCATATTTCTTTCAGCATTTCATTTAACACCTGTGAAAAAAGTATTTGAGAGATTAACAGAAATGTGTATGACTAATCAATTTATTAAAATGTGTAAAAGATAATAGATGTTTAAGCTATTTTCTTAACATTAAAACTACAAAAGAACAGACTCAAAATTATATCTGCATCACAATTCCCATGTAATTTTATCTGCAATTATATAGTGTGGCCTGCTATAACACAGTAGTTGGGATCCATAGAAACTGACCATGTTATAGACCGAACCATGTCATAACCAACCAAGTCAGCTAGCTGACAAAAATTATGCATTTTCTTAAAGTATGGCCTGGGGGGAGGATAGGGTAATAGAAGCAGGTGCAAAAATAAGTTATTCTGATTAAATGAAGACAAACTAGTCTGGAAAATGCTTGTATACGGACAACTTACATGTGTGTAGTACAAACCATAATCCATTAAGTATTGTACTTGTATATAATAAATCCATGAATTTGAATACAGATCAAATGTTATAAGCTTCATATGTGTCACATATCCCATTAGAAAACATAATAAAAAGTATATATTTAAAAAATGGTAGGCCTCGTTTTGTTCTTTATCTGAATATCACTTAACAATTCACTACAACTGTCACAATTAGCACATGGCTGTAGTTGTTTATATTCTACATTCTACATGTACTTAAATTGGCCTAGATTTTGGTCAGCTGGAGACAGAAATGTCTTGTTGAGGCTACCCAGAGGATGAGGTGAGGGCATTTTATGCTGCCATTAGTAGCTACTGTAAGCATTATTTTTTTCCTGCCAAAATGAACCTTTCATGATTCAATAAACGTGTTCCATTCACTTTGGTAAATGCAACAATCTATCAGATTCCATTGCTTTTATTTAAATTTGGTGCTTACTTCCTCTGATAAAAGGCTATTTGTTTTTATTGAAGATTGTAGTTGGGTTGTGACATTTCTGGTGGCTGCCTTTCATGCATGCACCAGAATTTTTTTTTTTAAAACGCCAACAGACAATAAATACACAAATGTTCTGACAAGATTACTCTAGAAAATATGAGTGTTGTGACGGGATTTAATTCAATAAGTGAAAAGAAAAGGAAGTTTAATTACCATCCACACAATGAGGTCAGTCAAAATAAATGTTAATTACTAGTGAGCGGCCAATTATCCAACACTATTTCGCCAAAAAAATCCATTATGAGATAGTATCTCGCCCTATCATTGATCTCTGCTACTAAAAATGTTAAAAAAATAAAAAGTGCAGAGATCTTACAGCAACTTCAGGCCAGATGTCAGAATTAACAGAGTATGATATAACAATATGAGTGCTGAGCTCTGTAGCATCATGGTCATGCATGATACATTAAAGTGGGTGGTATTATAGAAAGCTAGACAGATGTAGTTCTACAATGATACCACATAATTTGGAATTTCTAGTTGCACTAGAAAATACAGAGGGAAAAACCTCATTTTTTCTAGCCAAAATTTGCCCGTAGTCGGAATCTGATTTTGTGTCCAGATTTTAGACTTTTGGGTCTCAGATCTAAGGCCAACCGGTATGAACTGCAAACAGACAGATGAACCTTTGCAAAATTTAGGATAAGATGGGCATTTGGAATAAAGAGTGGTCTCGATACAAAAATAATGGCTCCATTTAGCAAAAAAAAAAAAGAAAAGATCTCCAACTTTTACCCTTCTGCTCATGCGTGAGCCAAATAGCCATGAAAAACGAATGTTTCTAACTAGGCAGTATGTTATTGGATGATCACCTGGAAGTTCGTGTTTTCGGATGTATTCAGAAATAGCTATCAAAATGTGTTTCCTACTCAAATTTTAGGCAAAAATGACAAAAACCTCCTGGGGTTAATGTGTTAAGTTCACAGGCTGTATAATGCATATTATGAGACAGGGATGGTGCTGTGGCATTTTGCATTGTCACAAGTATATTTATCTTACTCACAAGAATTGCTTCACCGTTACATCCTTTGTCTTCAAGGAAACTAGCCAACTGCATTTGAGGAACTGGGCTATAATTTGTTCTGAAGATGTTGTAATGTTCATCTGCACAAGATTATATATTCAGCTGACCAGGAATGGACAAAGTATGATAAAGACCATTTCTGGTAATACTGATAAAAACAATTTTTTTTAGTTTTTGCTTAACCAAAAAATGAATAGGCTAGAAATGACACTGATCAGACCCTGTTCAACATATTGTATTTTTTTTTTAATTTAGATATCTTCTCAGAAGTTATGTTTTCTGGCAGATTTTTCTATGACAGATTTGCGAGTATATTTGAACATCTCCTTGCACGTGTCTATTTGGATAATTATGTCTACTTACTAGATTGATGGCGCTAAAGTATGACATGAAATTCAATTAGGCCTATGTAAACTAAACGTGTAGTTTTCATCGATACATTGCTAGACATGCACAAAGCAAGCGATAAAAAAACATGCACGATTATGTCATTTACATAACAATGCCTCAGAATGCTCAAACCATACAACTGAAGACATACAGGTCTAATGTCTGGACCATATGTGCATGGTCCACATAACACTATGGTTGGTAACAAAAGCTATAGTAAAAATCACACAGGTCATGTAGGCATTCAACACCAACTATTTCAGAAATGGGCGTCACTTTTTCGAATTTTATTCTATATACCATTAAGTGTCAAGTATTCACTTCATCTGGATTCTTATACATCTGCATTCCTTTGGATGGTCATTATTTAGACACCATGAGAAGGGCATATGGCAAAATCTATGTGAAAGAACATAGACGTTTGGATGAAATGAACCTAAAGGTGTGATCCAGTACAACCCAGATTGAATATCGTGCTCTGATGTCACAATGAAAGCTAGGCAAAATGATAAACAAATTCGTACTACCCTATACTGTGACACTAGTCTTGCTCTTTTCTTGACCAACGTTTAGTACATGGCCACCATTGTAAAAAGAAGATAGAATCGATAATTTTCGTCTGGAAGTTTCCTTACGACAGTTAGAGTGCAAAACATTCAATAATCTGGATTGAATAGACTTTGGTTAAAGAAAATTAGTTACATTTTAAAAGAACAATCTACATTTAATTTAAATGAGTAAATGTGCATACATGACCGTGTTACCAAAAACAAAATGAAAATAATTTAAACAACACAAAGCGATGGGTACCTCTTCATTGATGATAGTTGCATTGCTCAGCAACTTCAAAGCTGAGGTAATTTTTCTGCCTAGGTCTGCAAGCACCATCTTGATTTAAAAAGATCTGCTCAAATGAAAAGTGAAAGGATGAAGTGTTCAATAGTCCCTGTGCGATTATACACAGCCTTTTTTAATATAAGTAGACAGCTGTTGTGCTACCCGCTGGGAAAATATAAAACCACAATCGTTCTTTGCAAAACTAAACCTGATAACTTGTATTAATATAAAAAATTAAAACTAGTTATTTCTAGTATTTCGACTCATAGTTTCAGTAGAAGATTAGTTCAAATATAGATCTTTCGTAATCCATGTGTCTTCCATTCCGTAATACACGTATTATAACCGGTCTACTAGTTAAATATAGCCGTTCTAAAGAAGGATTTTACATCCGGTAGGAGCGACTTACATGACCAATCGTGCTGCAAGATAACTTTTATATCCGAGTATAAAGATTTTCGGAGACCCAGTAGTGTCAAATGGAGTAACTGATAATATATTTATTTTAGTTTAAGTATATTTTATTTTTTAAAATATGTAGTTGAAGTTTATAAGAGGTACAGTTTAAAGGATTAGAACGAAAGCCAATGGCCTACAATGAATACATATGGCGGATGATACTAAGTTTCATAAGTAGATATAAAAAAAGAAGGAAGATAAAAGGAGAAATTGTTTATTCAGTTGTGTAGTAACTTGGGAAACAAAGGGGGAAATAAAGGAAATGGACATAAATAAGTTATGTTCTCTTTTTAACAAGTCTCTTAAAGAATCTGCCTTTACATTGGGAAGAAACAGACATTTGTTCAATTTTTAAGACGGGCAACCCTTCTATCTTATCTAAGACTAGTTTTTAAACAAATGCTTAATAACTTCCTTGAAAATTAAATTGTTACACCTTTCCAGTCTGGTTTTATTCCTGTTGATTATACTGTTACTCAATTTACATACCTCTGTACTGCGTTCTGCAAATCAGTTAGTCCTAATGTGCATAGAGATATCGTCCCAACGTATCTGAAAGGTCCCTTTCTTTATATCGTTATTCAACTCGGATATTTATATTGTAAAATTATATCAACATGGATACTAGATAAATATTCAGTTTTTCTGGGGGGGGGGACCTTTATTTTCCCATCTTTGAAAAGTAAGAAATTATCTACGAAAGGAAAAAATATTAAAGACATGTTTACGCTTTGTCATTCAATGTTTCCAACATCAATTTATTATGCACCTTTGATTTGCATGTAACTGCATCGGATGAATGTGCCTTTTTCTTCTACACTTACGTTTAAGATTATTTTCCACTCGTTTTATAATAAACCCTTCCTTCCCATTCTGCATTCATCTTGTTTGTGTAATGTCGATAATACAACAACATATCACTTATAATTTAAAGTCTGTGTGGTCATATAAACTCATTAGATTTCTTATAACAACACATACCGGAACACCACGAGAATGATTTTTAAACAAATGGTAATGTGAACGTTCTTGAGTGATGTATCTATTATAGCAAACATTCTTCATTAACGTGAAGACTGCTCCGGTGGCCTAGTGGTTAGAGCGTCCGCCTCGGAAAAGGGAGGTCGTGGGTTCGATCCCCAGCCGAATCATACCAAAAACTTACAAAAATGGTACTAACAGCTGCCTCGCTTGGCGCTCAGCATTAAGAGGTTAGTGTTAGGACTGGTCGGCCTGATGTCAGGATAATGTGACTGGGTGGGACATCATGGTACATGTCTGCGGCATGATGCCCCAGTGCTAGACATCACTATAAACTGCCACACTGCAGACATAGTAGCGATATGACTGAAAAATTGTTAAAGCTACGTTAAAAATCCAAATCACACACACACACACACACGCACGCACTTCATTAATGTGATATTTACTCTCAAACTCCCCTTTAAATCCAACGATTTTGGTGTGAAATAGCAAGTAATTTTATGGGGTTTTTAATGTTGTTTTTTTTTCTTCCCATTTATATTTTGGGTACTTAAAATATGAACACTATTTCATACAGTTAGCAGAATACAGATATCATCTAATGAAAATAAGTACCAATAAAAACTATTACGTTTATTCGAGTGCTTACTGGGATAGTTGGTAGATACCTATTTATCAGATATTTGTCCTTAACATGTAACATATTTAGTAAGGATCAAGTAGTACCTATATTTCCCTCATATATCTTGGAGTTTGTGGTATTAATAACGCACGTGAAGAGTAAGCATCCGTAAAAACCAGACCAATCACTTTACAAGCAATAGTAAAATATGAAATAAATCAACCTCGTACACATGCGGACAAGCTGAAATAGTTGAACGCTATTAGAATGTAAAACATTATACAACTCTGAGACATCATATTTTCCTACACTAGTTTCGTTCCGTTATACATTTCGTTTGTTTCGACATTTCTGATCAAATCCAACACACTTGACTTGAATTCAGTCGATTTCGGGTTATAGAGGGCCATGCAATAAAATCATCTCAGGATTGCTTTGGTTATTAGGTTGGAACCCTTTAATATATAAAACTTCTAACGTCACATCATGCTTACATCCGCTCTATTTTCCAAACTAAGTAATGCATCTAATGATTTGAAGACCAGAGCAAAAAGGGGCAGAGAACGCTTTTATGTCGTCAAGTACAGAAGCGAAGTTGGTCAAATGGAAAAGTTAAAAATGTTTTAAATTTAATAAGTTATTAAGTTGAAGAGAAACAACAATAAATAAATAAAGCGGTAACCATCATGTGGTGGCATCTCAGAATTAGTATATATGATCTTTGGGGCGACTTCTCTTGGCGCAGTGGGGCGACATTTCCGACCACAATGGGGCGACTTCTTCTGACACCTAGGATGAGTTCTCTGTGGGGTGATTTCTCCACTATTCTGATAAATCAACCCCCAATATCATCTCTGGTGGGGGTCTGATTCATCTGCCTACAACGCAGTGCATTCCAGTAAGGAAATCCGAGTAAAGTTTTATGACATAAGTAAAGCTTTTCATCGAATGTGGCATACAGGACTCATTCACAAATTTAAAGCAACTGGTATCACAGGAAGCGTTATAAAATGGTTCTCGATACTATGTCACAGCAGAAGAGAATGAGTGATACTTCCGGGCGTGTTTTCAAAGTGGAAGTGTATTGGAACTGGTGTTCCCCAAGGATCCGTTTTATGTCCGTAACATTTCCTGAAATAATATTGTATATTATATACAATCTAATAGAAGTTTATTTGCATATCATACAAGTCTCTTGCTAGTCGTAGATATTCCAGTCGTAAACGCTCATGAGCTCACTGGCAAATAATTTTATTCTATCTTTCAACCCGTCTAAAAGTGAATCCCTGACAATTTCTAGGAAAATTAATAAACCCTTGTATCCACCACTACATATTCTCAAGCACAGATTTAGAGAAGTTCACGCGCACAAACATCTTCGAATTTTTCTCTCAAATGACTGATCATGGCAGAAACAAACAGGCTATATAAAGGAAACGGCATGGTCAAGAATTAATGCAATGCGTAAACTCAAACTCCAACTTGACACCAAGTCGTTTAAAATTATATTTTGCGACTTTTTATACGATCCATTCTAGAATATCGTAATGTTGTTTGGGATGCGCATTACTCGAGAAAAAAGAAGTGGAAACAAACAAGGCAACCACTATTGTTACTGGTGCAACAAAATTAGTATCTATCGAAGCGCTACACCGAGAAACAGGATGGGAAAATCTTAAATCCAGAGGACAAAGCACAAACTTACTCTTGTATAAAATGACAACTGCTTCAAGCCCTCCCTATTTCACATCTCTGATTCCACCAGTTAGTAATATAACTCGCTATGACTTACTTAATGTAAACAATGTCCAGTTAATACAGGCTACAAAAAAAGTCTTTATTACAACTCGTTCTTCATGCAGCCATTCGAGAATAAAATGCATTATCTGTTGAGAGTCGTCAGATAGATTCCATTAACAACTTCAAAAGCACATTAAATACTCGCGACACATATATTCAGAGATTACTGCCAAAATTGTCTGATTGCATGGGACTTTCCATGCGGTTTTTGAAAACCCCTTTCGACTATAGTTCTTTAAGAATATAAATGTTATCCTTATGGTGAAGACCCACTGTCTAAAAATGAAACTAAAATTTCAGCACTAATTTTGTAAAATAAGAGCACAAAATTATTGAAGGGCAACTTTTACCTACGGATTGTTGTACATTTTGTCGGAAATATTAAGCACACTATGCATAAAATTCCAACCTCGAATGAAATAAGCAGAAAGATACTTACATTGTGCTAGCAACAATCAATTGATACGCCACGTATACAGTTATTTGTATAATCGTGCTTTGTTGAATGATTGAACACGACACGGATTCAAACTAACTTACTACGTCTTGCCAATCATCTTCGATCCCGTTTAAAAGAAGAATGACTAGTACTTTGAAGATGGTAACCATACCAATGTCATGCGTGTCTTGGATAGAGAAGAACACCTCCTCAAGCGGGGAAAGGAGATGAGGTCTTACATCAACCTCCGACACTTCAAGAGGGTGCTGATCTCTCTCAATACAACGAAGACCCTCAAGACAGAAGTCATCAATGAAGAGGCAGAGAAGAGCAAGAGGGCGGGGACAGCGAAGAAGGGGGCTTTCCCGATATGTAAACATACCTCGTAATATTAATTACAGTATATACCCCAACAGCCACATATTACTACTGACAGGTATAAATTCTCACATATAAATGCAACAACATTCCACAAAAAGTCTCATATTAACTTGAAGTTGGAAAGTGTCTTTTTAATGGAAAATACCATTTATTTGAAAGTATTAGAATTCTTGTTTGTAAGCAGTTTTTATTGTAAATTCTAGCTTTTGTCCGCTTTACTAGGCATTAGTGTAGTGTAGAACTCAAAGCTTGAATTGGAAGTGAAAAATCGCATTTTATATGGTAAATTTAAATATATGCTATAATTAATTAAAGCGAATAATTATATCATAATTCAGATTACGTAATTATTAATTTTAATCAATGATCTTATAAAATGAATACACGATATAACAAAATCATGAATACAAAGTGAACATGCGACCCATAGACTCCCCCGGCGTAAGAGTGATTAAATTTAGGATATATATGATAATAGCAAATACTATGAGATGCTGATCTAATGTTCTCTCATTATTTTCAAAAGTTCTTCCTTTAGGATTTCAACATTAAACACTGATTTTTCAGGAACTGATCCATCAGCAATATATATAACCGTTACTAAGTTCAAGATTTAAAATTCATGTTGTGATATAATATAATTGAATTTATGATGACTTAAGGTCTGTTTAATTTATGTATTATACATGTATGTAATTATTTTTTGTTCTTCTCAAATCTAATTTCGTATTCCGCCATGATATAGTGCCCACAAAATTAAATAAAACTTTATAAAGGACAGTTTATTTATGCGTATAATCTACAGAAGGCAAACATCGGAACTATTATCATTTGATGAAAATTTGTGTTGACACATCCTTTTAATCCAACCATCCATTCCAAAATATAGAGACCAGTCGTTGAAAAAGAAATATTAACACAGTTAGGTTGAAAATAATTATGTTATTAAAAAGAATAGTATAAAAAAGATATGATTTTCTAAATTGATATAAATAGTTAGTATTTCTTACTAAATCCGCTAGGCGGCTGCTTTCATCTATAATCGTTCCGTGCCTTGTCAATTTCTTCGATATAGGGCCTAGAACAAATAAGATAGGATTCAATACGCTGAACCGTTGCTGTGCTCATGTATAGTTTAAAATGGACGAAGATTTCTCTCCAGTTGAAATCAGAAGTGAATTTTCTATATTTATTCCAAACTCAAAATAGTTATATTTATTTAGTACCTGTTTTCACAGAAAATGGTGTTTAGACAAAGCTGGGTTGCTTAATTTCGGAAGCCTTATACATGTATAGTGTTTTCGAAAGATGCTCCCGGTTATGTTTAAGGATTTCACCATGGTGCTCTGTGTCATAAAATCACAAAACTCATATTTTTTTCTTGTCTTAACATTGGCACCAATTTTTCGATAACGTGAATATCTGTTCAGATCTGTGTTGGGTGATGGAATAGTCCTACATGGAACACGTACGAAATAGCGGGCCCCACTAAACACACTAAGACACCCCAGGACACTCCAAGACTCTTCAAGTACACATTAAGACTTTACACAATACCTACATTAAATTTAAACAACAACAAAAAACAAACAAACAAAAACAGCCAATATTTAGCGATTGTTTTTTGTGTAACAGGATTGACTGAGGCCAAGAATTGGCAAGGGAAATAACTCCCGTTTTTACGAAGAGTGTTCGGGTACAATAACGTGAATAATTATCAACGTTAATACCACAGCACCAGGAGGAGGCGAAGAAATTGAATGCATTAATTAATTCGTTAAATAAGTTAAACAATATGGCAAATTAATTGTGTGTAAAATTATTAGTATATCTTAATTACTCGTCCTTTATTTTGTCAATAATTATCATATCTCATAAACAATTTAATTATTTATTTGTTTGTAAGCATTTAGCAGTTATGGGGCCTCTCACTGAGAGGCCTTCTTTGCTGACCAGGTTTTCTTGCAGTTCCTTTAGCCTTATTAATTACAGTGTATTTTCCATCTTGTGATTTTATATACTTTGATTTCTTTATATATTTAATGTCCATCTGGAAGTTTGCGAAAATCTGTCTTTCGCTTTTTGGATTTGCAACTCCAGATGCTGTCATGTATGTGGTAAATGTGTTCTTTTATTAAGTGATAATTCCTGCTGTCTTTAAAAGCGCTTACATAAGCCATGAAATGGAACTGTGTCATGCTGAAAAGGTTATGTATTAGGTCTTGCATGTGTTCTGGTTTCCAATCAACAGAGAGTTTTCCATTCTAGAACATTCTTGGTTTTTACAAGAAGATAAAGTCTTTTATAAAATTATAATACAAATTAAAGTGTAAGCAAAATGGTAATATTGGTCTTTAATGTGTGAATATTAGAATATACAGATGAATTTTTATTCCAAATTAATGGAAAGAACACATATTATGTACTTATTATACATTAGTGTCTTTAACTTATGCGACATCATTAGATAAACTTTCAGTGGTACATATGTAACGAATTAAGTGTATTTTAATTAAACAGCATGGTGGTTTGTGAGTTACTGTTGATAATTAATTGCCTATGTGGCTGTACCAATCATTAAATGACCTATATATTCAAACAGTTTAGAAAAATTACATCTGATATATCAAGCAATCCTCACACAGTAATTTTTCTTGACAGAAGTAAAATCAAGGGAATTAGCGATTTTCCTTTACAGCCAAGTATAAAAAAGAAAAATCACTCTCATGAAGTTTGTAACAATCATTGGTCATGTATTTGAAACATTTCTGTCATAATTTTTGATGTACAATTTGAAATGAAAATTTATATATAAACAGTTTATAATAAAATAAGGGAAATGCAGTACATTGCCATTTAATCAAGAAATTGTTTATATAAAATTAAAGAGATTTGATGCATATGAGTTATTTTCCATAGGTTATCGTAAATGGGGCCATCAACCAATACTATCAATCATTGATAGTATCAATGTCCATGCGTGTGTTTGCTTTTTTTGTTGTTTGTTTGCTTCTTGATGTGTTTTTGAGAGCTTTGGTGTGATTATATGTAATATTGGGGTCTTCTTGGACCATGAATTATAACAAATGGTTAACTTCCAACATGAGATCTAAGTATATTAAACCTATCTGTATAGCAAAATACCTGATAATGCTCTGCAGTATGGAGTTGTGCCAGACACTAATATTTCAGTTGTAAAAACCAGAAACACACACACATACATATATGTATGGTTAACACTTGATCGACACCACAGATGCATTTCTGAGGATATGGCTTAAATCAAAATTTGGAAAATGATAAAATCTTTTATAGCCGCTAGTTGACAGAATGTCGCATCAGAATTGAACAAATCGGCTGCATCAATGACATATATTACAAATAAAATTAGGAAGCGAGACTTTTTGACCCCAAGACATTTTGACACTAAGAAAATTCTAAAGACATTTTGACCCCAAGTCATTTCAACCCCTGCCATGGGAAAAATCGACCCCAATTCAAGCATTTTTATGACAATAATTAGCATATTGCTAATGATCATTCCCACTAATCACATGGTTATTCATTGTTGTCTGCAATTAAAGAATTGAAGAAGATACAGACACATCACTAAGTCACTGAAAAAAGATTTCATATGTTAAGTATAATTAAAGTCACTTTTATTTAAGTCAATGAATGCACACTAATTTGAATGAAAAGAAATAAAGTATACTACACACTGTACATTTGTATAAAAGAGCTGAATAGTTTAAAACAATGATTAGCACATTGTTTATGGTCATTCCCACTAATCACATTGTTATTCATTGGTGCCTGCAATTAAAGAAGATGTCTTTAATCCTACATTATTACATTGATAATCATAAAACAAACTGTTAAGTGGACAAAATAATATATCACCAGTTAATTATAATTAAAATCACTTTAATTAAGTTAATGAATGCATGCTAATTTGAACGTAAAGAAAGACCTGTGAAAATCAAACACACACTGTTAATTTGTATAAAAGAGCTAAAAATTATCATTCCATATCAATTTCATCATAAGCTTTAATAAAGGTGTTTGTATACTTGTGTGTAAATTTGTTTTAATTTATATTAAAATAATTTTATGACATTTCGATGGGATATTTTTTGGCACAATACTAACTGAATTGTGTTAATTGTACATTAATGAGGTATGAATTAAAGCATTAAATACCTTCCTGTTTCATACACCTTATATACTGTAGCTAGTATATCTTTTGAAGTTATTTTGATTTCTTACAAAAGTGTAATAGTCCCTATGGTACTGGAACTGCAACTTATTTTTTCTTCTTTTAATTAAATATCATAAAGGAACATACTTGTTATTGAATCATTAACCCTTTACCTCATACAAGCGTCTTTGGACACCTCTACTCCATTCGCATAGAAGCGCCTTTTGATGCCTCTACTCCATTCGCATGGAAGCGCCTTTTGACGCCTGCTGTAAACATCAGCCATTTTAAGCCGGTTTTCGTAGCGCCACCTTTGGGGAAAACCCCTTATTAGATACTATATTCATTTCTGCGAATGACAATTACGTCAGATCACGTGGTCACTGTTTATGCTCTGGTCGATATCTGCTATTTAAAGTAACTGGGTCGTAATCTCCACTCTACAAAATGGAGGTCATGGATTTCATTCAGTACTTACAAAGTTTTCACGATTAGAATCACAACTATGAAAGATTCAGTAACTTAGGTAAAGGCTCTGATATTGATGTAGGCAGCAATTAGTTTTTATAAATTATCAAATTCAGATGACTTAGTGATGTAGACGCAGACGAAAAACTTGTAAATTTCGAGTATGAGAAATGGCAGCTACGGTTGGTCATGCGGGTTGACTGACATGACGGTGAACGAGTTCTCTCAAGATTTTAAAGCACATAAGAAATTCTTCCGTGAAAAATAATTACACAACTATAACAATCGGACTTTACTCTTAAATTTTTACACACATAATAGTTGTGTACCAAAAATGTAAAATGGTTAAAATTACTGTTAAACTAACATACACTACATTGCTTAACAGTTAACAGGCAGGCCTATGCATATGGAGTCAAATAGGTAACAGGTGTTCTATTTATAGCGCGCTGCCCTTTGTAACTATGCTGTATGAGGTAAAGGGTTAATGTTAATGTTCAGCTCCACTTTAAATCATCCCAAAATGTATACAGTGACACATGCTTTAGTTGTGTGTGAAATTTGAAATCTTACCCAGTTATCTTTGTTATATTTGACCGATCTTGTTTATAGAACGAAAAGGCCATTGACCATGGTGTACTATTATATGACCTGCACATAAACATAATAATGAAACTGGACTTGAAATGTCTTTGGGCTGAATTGTCCTTGGGGTTGAAATATCCAGGCCGATTTGTCTTCAGGGTTGAAATGTCTGAGAGCGACAAAATTAGAAATTAGTATAAGATTCACTTGATGCTAAACAAGCATACCAACAGAGCAAGGTTATGAACAAAAGTAGTTATGAGCAGATATTGACAAAATGACAAGTAGACATAACAATGTCAAAAATATGATTAGTAACCTAACTTCAGATTGAAAGCCACATAGTCATTCTTAACAATACAGGGCACAGTCCATTGAGATGTGTCTGTATACTTGCACATAAGATTCTTAATAATACAGGGCACAGTCCATTGTAGATGTGTCTGTATACTTGTACATAATATTCTTAACAATACAGGGCACAGTGCATTGAGATGTGCCTGTATACTTGTACATAAGATTCTTGACAATGCAGGACACAGTCCATTGTAGATGTGTCTGTATACTTGTACATAAGATTCTTAATAATGCAGGGCACAGTCCATTGTAGATGTGTCTGTATACTTGTACATAAGATTCTTAACAATACAGGGCACAGTCCACTGAGTTGTGTCTGTATACTTGTACATAATATTCTTAACAATACAGGGCACAGTCCATTGAGATGTGTCTGTATACTTGTACATAATATTCTTAACAATGCAGGGCACAGTCCATTGTAGATGTGTCTGTATACTTGTACATACTATTCTTAACAATACAGGGCACAGTCCACTGAGTTGTGTCTGTATACTTGTACGTAATATTCTTAACAATACAGGGCACAGTCCATTGAGATGTGTCTGTATACTTGTACATAATATTCTTAACAATGCAGGGCACAGTCCATTGA
This sequence comes from Sinohyriopsis cumingii, assembly GCA_028554795.2. NCBI lineage: Eukaryota > Metazoa > Mollusca > Bivalvia > Unionida > Unionidae > Sinohyriopsis > Sinohyriopsis cumingii. The sequence goes on from CM068825.1 coordinate 103,027,091, forward strand.
GATGTGTCTGTATGCTTGTACATAATATTCTTAACAATACAGGGCACAGTCCATTGAGATGTGCCTGTATACTTGTACATAATATTCTTAACAGTGCAGGGCACAGTCCATTGAGATGTGTCTGTATGCTTGTACATAATATTCTTAACAATACAGGGCACAGTCCATTGAGATGTGCCTGTATACTTGTACATAATATTCTTAACAATACAGGGCACAGTCCATTGAGATGTGTCTGTATACTTGTACATAAGATTCTTAACAATGCAGGGCACAGTCCATTGTAGATGTGTCTGTATACTTGTACATAATATTCTTAACAATGCAGGGCACAGTCCACTGAGATGTGTCTGTATGCTTGTACATAATATTCTTAATAATACAGGGCACAGTCCATTGAGATGTGTCTGTATACTTGTACATAAGATTCTTAAAAATGCAGGGCACAGTCCATTGTAGATGTGTCTGTATACTTGTACATAAGATTTTAAAAATGCAGGGCACAGCCCATTGTAGATGTGTCTGTATACTTGTACATAAGATTCTTAACAATGCAGGGCACAGCCCATTGTAGGTGTGTCTGTATACTTGTACATAAGATTCTTAACAATGCAGGGCACAGTCCATTGGAGATGTGTCTGTATGCTTGTACATAAGATTCTTAACAATGCAGGGCACAGTCCATTGTAGATGTGTCTGTATGCTTGTATATAAGATTCTTAAAAATGCAGGGCACAGTCCATTGTAGATTTGTCTGTATACTTGTACATAAGATTCTTAAAAATGCAGGACACAGTCCATTGTAGATGTGTCTGTATGCTTGTATATAAGATATATATCATCTTTTATGTTTAAAATACTTTTACCTTATATTTTTAATTTAAATGTATGGACCTTGTAGTCTGAAATAAAGAGTTCTTATCTTATAGAAAATCTCTCAGTAACTAGAAAATGTTTCTCAGGTTTTCTGTCACTTATTGAAGATGCCTGTATGAAGGCAGAGGTAAATCCATCCATCTGGTGGTGGTTTTCTGGAAACTTAATAAATTTGTAGCTCTCCTGTTCATAAACCAGAAAAGCTTATGTGACAGGCATGTTGTCCATCATCTTTTATCATCCATCGATCTGTTCCTTCCTTGAGCACAAGTTTATTATTGCTGATCCTTCCAAAATACTTGGGGGATTGCCATGAAAATTTAGACATATATCCATTGCTTGATCTTGTTGGTTCTAAATGAAATGGTGCCTGTTCATGCATTCAGTATGACCACACCAGTAGCATCTTTAAAATTTTGTGATCACTACTCCTCCTGAATGGATGGCCATTTCAACATGAGGTTTCACTAAAAGACTTCATACGTTGTGTATACAGTCTTAAATAAAAATGGTGCCAGTCTACAAATCTGCTATTGCCACCATGGCAGCCATCTTGAAAATTTTATGGTTTTCTCTTGAGTGGAAAGTCATATTAGCATGAGATTTTCACATGAAAACTTTCAATGATGTCTGGTTGGTCTTCAGTAAACTGGTACTGCCTGGCTGCTGAACATCTATTATGGCCACCATTGCAGCCATCTTGGAAACCATGTCATTGCTACTCTTCCTGAATGGAATGTCATATCAACATATTGATTTCACTGGAAGACTTGTTATGGTGTCTAGTTGGTCGTAAATAAAAATTGTGATGATCTGACATACAGTATGGCCATGAAAGCAGCACTTCGTATTGCAAAGAGTTTTCACCAGAGGACTAATTATAATCTCTACTTGGTTCTAAGTGAAAATGTTGTTGATCTGACCTCAGATATGATAATGGTGTAGCCAGCATGAAAATCTTCATGCTGCTACTCCACAGAAATGGAAAGTTGTATCAACATGGGGTTTTCACAAAAAGAGTTCTTATAATATCTAGATGGTCCTGAATAAAAATGTTGTCAATCACACCCCCAGTATGGCCACGGTCCTGAATAAAAATGGTGTCAATCACACCCCCAGTATGGCCACTGTGGCAACCATCTTGAGAATCTTGTTATCACTACTCCATAATATTAATGGTCATATCAATATAGGGTTTTCACCCAAAGACTTAAGTTGATGCTGGATGAAAATGGTGCCACACAGACATCTAATATGGCTGCCACAATCAACATATAAAAAATCTTTTCACAAAGTGTCTAGAATGGATAGTCATGAACAGTCTGCTAATAGTGATTTGTTTGCCCTAAATGAAAATTATACTGATCTCATACCCAGTGTGGGGACCACAGTCACTAATTTGAAAATCTTATCGTTGAAGAATATCAGAAATGGTTTTAAAACTCAGCAGTTGAAAAGTAGGAATGAACTTACCTTAAATTCCTTGAAATTCTTTTTGGACAGGAGAGCAATAGTCCATTCATGGGACTCTTGTGTTAGTGTTGTAACTCTTAATAGGGAACATGTTGTAACTCATAAGAGGTAACTAAATGAGTGATGATGCCATTATATCACTGTGTTATCAATTTGGGGTTTATATTCTCTATCAGTCATTTACTTTCATGTGATATGAAGCTATGACACCAAAGTACAGTGGGTTGCAGATGGCACAGATGAATTATCACTCAGTGCAGCCTGTACATGTAGTTTGATTGTCATTGACAGTAAAGGAAATTTACATTCTGGTTTGGAGGTTGACAGACAAGGTTGATAAGAATCAACTCTGATTGTTTATTAAAGAAGGAATAAAGAATAAATGTATATTATGAGTTGTATGTTTACATGTTTCACACTGGTAACACCGTTTTTGTGGCGCTTAACATATTTTTGTGTGATGCTTTCAGGAGAGAAGATGAAGTATTTGATGTTAAAATTGCAAAACAATATGTAAGAAGGTATACAAGGCTTTACAAATCCACATCCCAGATACCTGGAACAAATTCATATTTAGCTCAGGCAGGCTCAAGTTTGCAAGGTACTTGCCAGTGGGCAAGTCCAAACACTTGGGAGAAAGAGGTTGTATTAAGTTCATAGTACTTTGTATTCTGCAAGTTTGATACTGTGTGATATCTCTTCAGTATGTATATCATAACTCATAATTCACCAACTTTCAAGCCCTAACCTAGTTGCAGGTAATTTGGGAACTCATAAATTATGATTAACTACTTGGATTTTGTTCATCGTATAAAAAAATTAGCACCACAAGCAGTGTTTTTCATCTATTAATGTAACAGTTACATGAGATAGATACATACTTACTGTTTAGAAAATGTGAGTGTGTTATTTTGGATTTTTAACCTAGCTTTAACAATTTTTCAGTCATATTGCAATGATGTCTGCAGTGTAGCAGTTTGTACTCATGTCTAGCACTGGGGTACCATGTCACAGACATTTAGCATCATGTTCCACCCTGTTACATTATCCTGACACCAGGCCGACTAGTCCTAATACAAACCTCTTAATGCTGAGCACCTAGCAAGGCAGCTGTTAGTACCTTTTTTTATAAGTTTTTGGTATGATTTGCCTGGGGTTTGAACCCATGACCTCCCCCATCCAACGTGGATGCTCTAACCATTAGGCCACCGGAGCTGTATCATTTAGCAAATAATTAAATGGATGAAAATAAATATTTTCAAACCATTCTCAAACATCTCTTAAAAACTGAGTTATTTCTAAAACCCTTTACTTCATTTATTGATCTATAATCATGAATATGTCTTAGCTCTTCTAATTATATCTCCATTATTTTTTTCTTCTCTTCTACATATCTATAGACATGTACTATATACACAATCTGATTAAAATCTGATCTCAACAGTCCAGTGTGCAGATCTCATTGGCAATGATAAATGGTCATGTTTTGTTGACCTTGTGGTTTACCTATCAAATCGCAGCTTTCAGATTTATGAAAGTGACACATCATTCAGAACATATCATTACTATTTATATACTTCCTTACAAAAATGCAGTGGTTAATCTGGTAAGCCACTAAAAATACTCAGACTGGGAATTTCAAAAGGTCATCAATAATTACCTTTTTGTACCATTACAGCTTAAAACATTTCAGGGGAGAATCCTGTAATAGCCATTGCAAATCTTGTAACATTTCAGTACTGAACTTGTACTGTATTATGGTAATGGTTAGAAACATACCTAGCAGCACAGCACTGAGCTTTTTCTATCAGGTTCATCTGATTTAAATTAACATCACTAATATTTTTAATGATAAAATGGTTAATTTTCCTAAGGACTTAATAGAAATGTTCTAATCTGATCCCATGCTTGTGACAGTTAAAGTTATCCCCATGTTATTTCCACCTCCTTTTCTGTCTGCCTATTCTTCTGCACCCTTCCCTCTCACTATGCCATGCAAGATTGTTTTTGGCAGTCCAGATGATCACTAATCATGACTGTACCACTTCAGTTTGCATTTTTTCACAGTGGTCAGTTGGTCTTTGTAAGGTTCAGATGGCTTGTTTGATCTTATTGTGGACCTCTTTATTGGTCAGTATATGAGATGCCCAAGATCTTGCTGTAGAATCTCATTTCAAAGATTGAAATCCTGCTAGCATACAGAAAATGGATATGACAGTAGTGCGTCAGCTTTATTTTGGAACCAAAGCAGTGCTACTGTCTTTCCAGAGTGGTCTCAGCCTTGTTAGTGCTGCTGTTGTCTGGGCAATCCTGGAAATTAGTTCTGGTTTGGAGCCCTCATCTGTGATAGTTGATCCCAAGTATTTGAAGCTTGTGACTGTTTCCAGGTTCTGTCCACAGACCTTTATCAGCACTGATGTCTTTGGTATTGTTTGTAATCAGTGTGGTATTTTTGTCCACAATGACCAAAGATTGAGTCCTTGTGGTGGTCCATTCACTGGTCTGCCATATCTTGTTGCAGATTGTTATTAGGATGGTGACCATCTTTTCTCCTCCTGCTTGTATGTTGTGAACTCCAGCTGACTTCCTTTCTTCATTGTCCTAACTGCAGTCTCTACATCCTCTCAAAGAATGGAATTTTCAACGATTTCTTCTGAATTAGAACAGTTTAGTCCTGCTGGATCTCCTTGGGTCTTATGATTGTACAATTCTGAACAGTAATCTGTCCATCGCTTGAGGATCTCTTGATTTTCTGTAAGGCATTTTCCTGATTTGTTTTGGATGGTGGTAGTTTTCCCTTGTTTCATGATTGTGAGATCTTTCACCAGTTAATATGCCTTCATGCTGTCATTTCTGTGCAGATTGTCTTCAATTTCAAAGCATTGTCTTTCTATCCATGACTCCTTTGCCTTTCTGATGCTTTTCCTAATAATGTTTTTTATCTATCTGTACTTTTTAGCTCCCTCATGATCTTTTTTTCCCTTTTTCAGTTCTCTTCATTTGTCGCATAGTTCAAGGACATTTGTTGTTTTGGTGATGTTCAATCTTGTGCTGAATTGTCATTTCACCAAGATACTTGCAGAAGGGTCTGCAAGTACTTTGCCAGTTTGTCTATGAGTCTTCTCCCACTTTTGCATTCCAGTTTCCTTGTACAAATAGAATGTCCTTCTTGAGTGAGTTGTCTATGACTTCTTGCAGTTGATCATAGATGTTCTTAAGTTCATTGTCACCATAGTCAGATGTAGGTACATAGACCTGTATGATGTTGGAGGTAGTCACCCTCAGGAGGATGGTAATAAGCCTGCTGAAAACTTGATGGTAATCCATAATGTTGTTCATGATGCCCTTGTTAAGAAAAAATCCAATGCTATGATTGTGTTTGTCCCCTATTCCTCTGAAGTAGAGCTTATGGCCTTCATCTGTTGACAATTTCTCAAAGTTTTCCAGTGCACTTTGCAGAATCCAAGAATGTTCCAGTTATACCTTTCCAACTCCTCATGTTTGAGTTCTTTTTGCTTTCCTATATTCCTAAGTGTTCTAATATTTTTGTACTGATGATGATGTTGTTTCTCCCATTCATCTTGGTAGTTGGGGTACAAGTACAGGTCCATTAGATATATTCTGGGATGGAATAAGACACTCCAGCCCTCATGAGTCTCCCAGCTATGAGTAAAATGGTGTGATGTTAGCATGGCATCACTGGGTGGAAATCCTCCTTGATGATGTCAATGGCCAGGGTGGAAAGGCTACAAGATAAGCTCAACAATTAAGTGCTCTGGTATTTTGGTGGACTTTGGCTGTGGTCATCCAGTCTCAAGAGGGATGGGTTGTGCCAGGTTGCATCTTGTTACAACACACTGCATGAAGACAACTAGCAATCTTTCCAAACCGGATCATTGCAGCCCAGGTCAACATTGACTGTGTCTTCTGCTGCTCTCCAGGATGGAATAGCATTTTAATTGAACAGAAAACCTCTTACACAAACCTTTACTCCTAGAAATCCCCAAGTAATTATTCTCATCTGAGAACCTTTTATGACTCTGCAAATCCCATTTATTCACAAATTATCTGCCAATGAGAAAAAAAACCACTTGAAGGCTGTCTCTCACAGCAGTAATGCCTGTATGCACTGAAAATATTGCTTTGATGGTTTAATTGCTGAGTTCTGTAAGTTTTTTCCAGATTGAACTGGGGCTTTTATTTATTATAGCCCTAAATAATGCATATAAAAACAATTGTCTATCAGTTACACAAAAGCAAGGAGTTATCACATGTATTCCTAAAGAAGGAAATTCAGAATGTTTTGTAACAAAAAAATTGGTGACCCTTCTCTCTTGAATGTTGATCTAAATATTTCATCATCTGCTCCTCACAGAATAAAGAAGCTATTGCCACAGATTATAAGTGGAACATGATCAGGCTTTATGAAGGGTCAGCATATTGGTGATTGTACACATCTCATTTTTTTTATTTAATTGGGGGGAAAAAGAGGAGGACGATACCCCAGCACGTAAAGTTCTTCTTTATTTTCAAAAAGCCTCTGATTTAATGTAATGATATTTTATAGAAAGTTCTGGTCCATCTATCTTGAAATGGTTTTGAACCTTTCTCAGCCTTTCCCAGTATAGCATGGGGGCAAAGAGGGTGATCCCCTTTCCCCACATGTAATCCAGGGTTATTAAGAAATGTTCTAAGAAAAAGTCCAGATGTAGATGGTATAAATATTGACAACTCTGTATATCTAATAAGTCAACATACTGATGGTCCAACTCTTGCATTAGCTAATGAGGACACTTCCCTCAACACTGCGTCAGATATTCTAGATAGCTTCCCCTGCTGCTCTGGATTGTGGGTGAGCTTTTACAAAGCTCAGGTCAGATGGCTTGGTTCAAAAAGAGCTTGTTGTTGTTGTTGTAGGGTTTAATGCCATTTTTCAGTTCACAATATGCTATACATGGTGGCCAGTTATAATGGTGGAGGAAAACCCCGGAAAGAACCACCAACCCATGAGAAGCTACTGGCAAGCTTTTTCAAAAACTAACATTGGCCGAATCCGAGACTTGAACCCACGCAGACAGACGTGAGATGGCAGTGATCTGTAACGGAGAGCACTTTAGACCACTTATCCACTCGGGGGGCCCCCTCAAAAAGGGGTTCAGATGAAGAATTAAGAATTTCAGAAATATTGCATGGAATCACTCTGATCATTTTACACTTTGTGAAGTTAAATATGATTTGAGCAAAAGCAGTACTACTGTAGTAGATTATACAGAGAAAATGTAATTAATAGAAAAATCACAGTAATTAAATCTTTAATTTTGCCTATGTTTGTTCACTATTTTTACTGACCCTCCAAAGGAAATTAGGCATCATATCCAGGGAGTCTTTTAAAACTTCCTTTGGAGTGGAAAAGGTGACAGAATTAAAAAGAACATTCTAGTCAATGACTATCAAAATGGTGGATTAAAGATGCCACACATTCAATTGTTTTCTCATGCACTTAAGATCATGTGATTTGAAAAAATGATTGATCCACTCAACCATTCACCATTGGACATACTTGAAAAGTTCATAGTAGGCAATATGGATCTTTTTTAAAGAAAGGATTACTTCACATAGTTTTACACAAGTTTGAAGTTTTTGGAAATGTGCTTTTTGCCAGAGCTGTTTTAGATGACTATTTCACCACAACCCATGAACAAATTTTATCAGTGTTGCTCTGGTATAATAAATATATCAAGATAAGTAATAAGACATTCTTTCCAGTGAAACTGTTTGAAAAGTTTATTTTTTATTAATGACATAATTAAGTGAAAACAATATTGATAAATTTGGGTCATTTCTTGGAGACAATTATCACATAGAGTTAAATTTAACAAAAGATAAAATAATTGTAAGGAATAGGAAATTCACAAGAAAGGTAGATCATTAATGTATGGTTAATTCTTATTAAAAAAAGTTCCTATAAACTTGTGGAATTAAAAATTTAATTCCAGGTTTTGTGGCTTGCATAGAACAAATCAGATTTTATAGACATCTTGAATTCTACATTTTCTCCTTGGCTAGAGCAGAAAATATAAGAGGATGGTGAGTAAAGATTAAAGCAGCACTGTCAGCTATTTATTAAGTAGTTATGTAACAAACAAATATGTATGTAGTTAGGTACGTATATGAGTGTAACATGTATATCTGTTTCTATATACATGTATGTATATATTGAAAATTTATATATTATGCATATTAAAGATGTAATCTTGCATCTGATTGGCTGAGCATAATGCCACTCTGGAGCCAAATTTGTGGTCCTGTTTTGATCAGACTTGGAAAATTTGCTTCTATCATTAGGATCATGAAGTGTTTTAATATTGAACCAGATTGGTACATATTAGAGAAGTGATCTTGTATCTGATTGAGGCTTCTTGCTACTCCTGAAGCCATATTGTTATTATTTGGGTTTATAATCATCCACAGCTTGGAACATTTCAGTTATAAGCAAGAAACTGTGCACATTAATTATGCCTTAAGAAAAACGTTTTTATCATGATAAAGTAGAATAGATCAAAATCAACATGATTTAAAGTTTGGGAGATATTTTAGATAGCATGTGTTCTTACGACGTACATAAGCCTGCTTAATCAAATGGTCAACTGGTAAGTTATATAAGCCAGGTAAGCAATGTCAAGCCCACTTGAGCCTTTTGTTTTCAGAATGTTTAGTTTTCTTTCCCTCACAGTTAATAATGTTGGCCAGACATGCACCTATTATGTAGCATTATTTTGTACTTTATTTGGCCTATCGGGTGAATTTTTTGTTAAGTATCAGTGAAGCAAGTTCCTCATCATAGGATATCTTTAAACCTGTGGCCGTCTTTAATTCTGAGGAGTTTCTATACTTTTGAAAGAAAATGGATGACAGAGGGAAGTAATGTTTGTGGGTCTTACAGCCGTTCCGAAAACTGGTACCATGCAGATCAAGTAATTGGATTAAAATCACAAATCGAAAGCAATTTTTAAATACCATGCAGATCAAGTAATTGGATTAAAATCACAAATCATAAGCCGTTTTTAACTTAAAGCATGAGCAAACAGTTATGGATGCATTAACATAACACTAGACATATATAAGTTTAATAGCTTAGTCATATGTATAAATTGGAATTTTGAAAGAGGGACATACATTTAACTAAAAGCATATCTTCATAGAGTCCCTCATTATAGGACACAGACCACTAATTATAAATTGATCAGGGTACCAGTCTTGAAGTGATTATTAATTGATCAGGGTATCAGTCTTGAGGTTAATTATAAATTGATCAGGGTACCAGTCTTGAAGTTAATTATAAATTGTTCAGGGTATTAGTCGTGAATTGAGAAATGTCTGGATGTCATTCTTAATACTTTGAGATTGGAACACAATGTCAGCATGGAATTTTCCTTTTGTAATATTCCATGACTTACCAGGGTTTTCAGCTCCTACATAAATTCTGTCTGTGCACTTACATTATTTCTATTTTTTCACATCTGACCAAAACTATCCACTGCCATCCTAGTGTAAAACTGTTAATTAAGGTTGCTTTTACTTGTATCCAGTAGAAAAACAAGGTAAAAATGAAAAAAATAATCCAGGAATTAAAGAAGCCCTAGTAATATAAAGTCCTAAGGAAACTGAGTTCAAATCCTGATGAAATCCAAAATGGAAGGTGATGATGTATGTTGTGGTCATCATTGTGCTGATGTGTCAACAGTTCTTTGTTGAATCACAGAAAATAATATTCCAATTTGAATTCTGTATAAATTTTGATAAATGTCCTTGTCCAAGAATTAATTTAGAGCACTAGTATTTCCAGGGAAGAGAATCACTTTTCTTTAAAATAAAATAAAATAATTAGCCTCAAAACATAAAACACCTGGACGTCTCCAGTGTTAAGGCAATTATGACTATTTTTGCTCAAAACCTCAACAATAAATCTAGCTACAATGCAAAACAGATGCCCAGATGTGGGTCAGTCCTCTGGAAAAATATAATTGATACATGTTATTTAACACGTATCCAAGTATGGCCTTGATTTTAATTTATGAATTTTACTCTGAGAAAAAATTTTTAAAAAATTAAAGAAAGATGTTTACTACAAACTATCACTGGTCCTAAATCAAGGTCAGAAACTTGGTCAGCATTAGATACAATGTTTCTATAAAGTTGTTTGCATCAAAAATATTTAAAAAATCAGTCAGAACTGAACTCTATTCCAGTAAATATAGTTACATTACAATAGCAAGTAGTGTAGTAAAAAGAATGTAAAACTTACAAACAAACAATTAAATTAAATCAAATATAAATTAAATATATATAACACCATCTTTAGTAACATTTAATTCGACCCAAAAATGCAATGAAACGCCATGTTTTGAATGCTTGGACTGACAAAAATGGTCATATAATTTTGAGCTGGGCAGTAAGCATTAATTTTACAAAAGCAGACTGCAGTAATTTCACAGACATATTAACCTTTGTATAAAGAATACCTTTCGATACATTACAGTGTTATATGGTCCTTTTCATTTCCTTCAAAGTTAAGTTTTTCTGCCCATTAAAGCCTACTGTTTCTTAAACAGCAAAAATCTCCAAAGTCGAAATTCATTGTTAAACATCTTAAAAGTATTACCCACATTTTCAAAAGTCCCACATACAAACTAGGAAGAACATATTTCTCATTTAGAATGTATGATGTGCTGTATAAGAACATAATTTTGGAAAATTTCAGTGAAACAGGTATTTCATAATAGGATATAAAACAGGTGCTTACAAGATTGACACATGAATGAAGAAAATATTTACTAGTTAATATTAATTACAAAATTGCATCAGATATTAAATTCTGAATCAGTATTCTCAAATATAATCTCCTTGATTAAATAATGACTTTTAGACAGTTTCATTTTAAAAAATGAAGAGGAAAAGAAAATTGTTACAATGTAATTTGTGTTGAAGAGTAGAGCATATTTCAGCAACTAGTAAAAATTATATTCCACTAGGAACCACTGAAATAAGTTCAAGTTGTCTTAAGAACTTGTCACCTCAGATCTATTCTTCCATTACTCTTGGAATAAATGCTTTCACACCTCAGATTTACTCTTCCTTTTGTCATGGAATATATGCTTTCACACCTCAGATTTGCTCTTTTACTCATGGAGTATATGCTCTCACACCAGAGATTTACTCTTTTACTCATGGAATATATGCTTTCACACCTCAGATTTGCTGCTTTCACACCACAGATTTAGTCTTAAACTCATGGAATATATGCTTTCACACCTCAGATTTACTCTTTTACTCATGGAATATATGCTTTCACACCTCATATTTACTCTTTTACTCATGGAATATATGCTGTCATACCTCAGATTTTCTCTTTTGCTCATGGAATATATGCTCTCACACCTCAGATTTAGTCTTTTAATCATGGAATATATGCTTTCACACCTCAGATTTACTCTTCCTTTACTCATGGAATATATGATTTTCAATTGCAAATGGAATCACCTGAACCTGATTTTAAAATAAAATTCTTACTGTCATTAGACACTCAAGTTTTCAGACAAATACAGCATCTTAAACTAGATGAAGGTCATAACTTTAACTGATGTTAAATGTTGCTTTACAGGTTCTCCTGTTGCAGTAGGAAAAAATATGAACTTGACGGGAAGTCCTCGCAAAGTGAAAGACACAGTAGCAGATGTTTTTAACACTTTGTACAAATGGACAGAACTAAACAAAGATGGCCGGAATGTTATAAATGAGATAGCTAATATCAAGCTGGATATCATGTGAGCATTGGTATCTATTACTTATGCGGCCTTTGAAAGTATAGCACTTTCTAACAGTAAGGCCCTTCATTATAGCTTGGTTATAAAGGATGGTTATTGATCCAATTTAATTAATTTAAAGTATCCATAATTTAAAGTGACAGTAAAATTATATGTACGATGTACTTCATTATATAATATACTCACAATAAAATGGTGTACTCTGTAGCTCCCATTGCCAGCACTATAACAAGGGATTACTGAACTAAGCTTGGACAGCATCCATAAAGTACAGTATAGATAAATAAAGGAATCAACAATGCAAGTGCATTTATATATATATATATATATATATATATATATATATATATATATATATATATATATATCCACTGCATATTGGTCTTGTGACACATAATATTTGTTCAAGACAGAACACAATACAGTATAACATTTATATTTTTCTGATTTCAGATTGAGTAAGGAAGCAGCCACTGAAGAAAATGTCTCACATAGCAACAGTTTTCCTGCATCTTTGGAACCTCTGTGTCAACAACTAGCTGAGATTTACAAGAAAATGGTTAAAAAATCAATTAAATATGTTAACTGCTTAGATATTTATGTTTTCAGGGTAAATGAAAGTTGTGTAATCAGTTCATAATTGTATCAGCATTATGATGTAATTCAGTTAAGGTAGTGTAGTGCAAGGAACTATGGAGGATCCTCATGGTTATTGTGATATAATTCATTTAATCTTGTGTTGCACAAAGACCTATGAAAGGTTCTTATAGTCATTATGGTGTAATTCAGTTAATATATCATGGCACAAGGAACTATGGAGGATTCTCATGGTTATTGTGATATAATTCATTTAATCTTGTGTTGCACAAAGACCTATGAAAGGTTCTTACAGTCATTATGGTGTAATTCAGTTAATATATCATGGCACAAGGAACTATGGAGGATTCTCATGGTTATTGTGATGTAATTCATTTAATCTTGTGTTGCACAAAGACCTATGAAAGGTTCTTACAGTCATTATGGTGTAATTCAGTTAATATATCATGGCACAAGGAACTATGAAGAATTCTCATGGTCATTATAATGTCATTCATTTAAGCTTGTGTAGTACAAAGAACTATGAAGTACTCTCATGGTCATTATGATGTGATTCATTTAAGCTTGTGTAGCACAAAGAACCATGAAGTACTCTCATGGTCATTATGATGTCATTCATTTAAGCTTGTGTAGCACAAAGAACTATGAAGTACTCTCATGGTCATTATAATGTCATTCATTTAAGCTTGTGTAGCATAAAAAACCATGAAGTACTCTCATGGTCATTATGATGTCATTCATTTAAGCTTGTGTAGCATAAAGAACCATGAAGTACTCTCATGGTCATTATGATGTCATTCATTTAAGCTTGTGTAGCACAAAGAACCATGAAGTACTCTCATGGTCATTATGATGTCATTCATTTAAGCTTGTGTAGCATAAAGAACCATGAAGTACTCTCATGGTCATTATAATGTCATTCATTTAAGCTTGTGTAGCATAAAGAACCATGAAGTACTCTCATGGTCATTATAATGTCATTCATTTAAGCTTATGTAGCATAAAGAACCATGAAGTACTCTCATGGTCATTATAATGTCATTCATTTAAGCTTGTGTAGCATAAAGAACCATGAAGTACTCTCATGGTCATTATAATGTCATTCATTTAAGCTTGTGTAGCATAAAGAACCATGAAGTACTCTCATGGTCATTATAATGTCATTCATTTAAGCTTGTGTAGCATAAAGAACCATGAAGTACTCTCATGGTCATTATGATGTAATTCAGTTAATCTAGTGAAGCACAAGGAACTATGAAGGATTGTTATGGTGATGTAATGCATTTAAGCTTATGTAGCACAAGGAACTATGGAGGATTCTTGCAGTCATTATATTGTAATTAATTTAAGCTTCTGTAATACAAGGAGCTATTGAGGATTCTTGTGGTCATTATAATGTAATTCAGTAAAGGTAGTATAGCACAAGGAACTATGGAGGATTCCCACAGTCATTATAATGTAATTCATTTAAGCTTCTGTAGTACAAGGAACTATGGAGGATTCCCACAGTCATGATAATGTAATTCATTAAAGGTAGTGTAGCACAAGAAACTATGGAGGATTCTTGCAGTCATTATATTGTAATTAATTTAAGCTTCTGTAATACAAGGAACTATGGAGGATTCTTGCAGCCATTATGATGCAGTTCATTAAGCTAGTGTAACACAAGGAACTATGGTGGATTCTCATGGTCATTATGATGTAATTCATTTAAGCTTCTGTGATACAAGGAACTATGGAGGATTCATGCAGCCATTATGATGCAGTTCATTAAGCTAGTGTAACACAAGGAACTACAGAGGATTTTCACTGTCATTATATTGTAATTCATTTAAGCTTCTGCAGTACGAGGAAAAACAGAGGATTCCTGCAGTCATTATGATGTCATTTAGTTAAGCTAGTATAGCACAAGGAACTATGGAGGATTTTCACTGTCATTATGATGTAATAATGACATCATATTACTATTAAATTACGAATGGGATTGACCTGAATACTGATATATATTGTTCTAAAATGAAACAAATTGAACATATACAAGGTCATATAAGCTATGGCCTGTCATAAATCTGCTCCATTGTCTTTATAACATTACAGTCATGGTCTTAATAAACATTTTAGTGGTAATGTTCACTTTGCAACCTGTAGCTTTCGTGATGTATAAACTGAGAGGAATATATGATATTCAGTGACTGAAAAATGGTAGGATTTTTAAATACTTGTATAAAAATTACTTTGGGGGATATGTGGTAACATAAAAGTTGTTCCTATACTTTTCTATGCATTTACCATCTATACTCACTTATAAGTCAAGTTCAGCTGCAAACTGTACAGACCCAGATCTGCCATTTGCTATGTATATTGTTTGCTAGTTTTAAAATTATTTATTCCATTGTAATGTAATATTGTTTACTGGACTTGAATTTTTTCAGAATTAAGTTTAGTTCTGTTTGACTTAATTGTTTTATATATATTTCATTGATGTAAATTCCTAATAATAGAAACATTGTATCTAGTTGCTGACCTCAAAATCAGTGAGAGCATTGGTAAACAACTTTAAAAAAAAATATTTTTAACAAATTCTTTCTCAGAATTAGAACCATTTAGTTGAGTCAAGGTCGTACCTGAACTATGTGACATGAGGCACATGTTAATTTGTAAACAAACTTCAGTTTTTTTTTCCAGAAGGATGAACTCTTGACCCCCATCCGGGAATGTGTTTTGCATTTTAGTTAGTCTTATAACTGATGTTATGATAAGAATTCTATCAGTCATGCCTTACCACTTGAGATGTCAAGTTGTTTTATGTTGTGACTAGTTTGGAGATGAACTTTTATTTTCTTCAAATTATTGAAATTAAAGTAATTGTTTTCCCTGGAAATACAAAAGTGCTCTAAATTAATTCTTGGACAAAGACATTTACCAAAATTTGCACGGAATTCAAAATCTAGAATAATATTTTCTGTGATTCTACAAGAGACTGTTGACTCATCAGTACAATGCTGACAACTGCATACGTCATCGCCTTCCATCTTGGTTCTTCATCAGGATTAGAACTGTGATTCACTTAGAACTTTTCATTGATAGGACTTGTATTTTAATTCTTGGATAACAATTTGGATTTAATTCACAACACTGTAAGTTCATTTGCTTACTTGTTTTAATTTAAAGCTTTGTAGTCTAGGGAAATAAATTCTTTGTTAAATTTTTACAAAGCTTATTGTCTTCACTCTTTTCTGTTACTTATTTTAAGAGCATAGACTCATAACACAGCATGATGTACTGGTAGATCTAAGTCTGTGCAGTTTGTTTGAAGCATTTACTAGAACAAACAGCATAGACCCTGATATGCTGGTGCATCACATAATGAAAGATCAGGGTCTATGTTGTTTGCAATTGAACTTCACTTATAAATGAGTGCAGATGGTATTCTTATATTAGAACATACATTTTTCAAAGTTGAGAGAAACAAATTCTTATGGCTTTTAGATTGTTTTTGACACTTAAGAATGAAAAAATATTCTTTATGCACAACAAAGTTAGATTGTTTTTGACACTTAAGAATTAAAAAACATTCTTTATACAGTAGAACCTGTCCTGAAAGACCACCATTTCTGCCAAAAATAATGGTCTCTCAAGACAGGTGGTCTCTCTTAACATTTCATAATACTATATAATCATTAAATCTGTGCATGGAGATTCTGGTCTCTCAAAACAGGTGGTCTCTCATAGCAGTGGTCCCTCAAGACAGGTTTTACTGTACACAACAAAGTTAAATTATTTTTGACACTTAAGAATAAAAAAAACATCCATTATACACAACAAAGTTAAATGCTCTGACATTTCACCAGTGATTATCCTTGATTCAGAAACAGTTTGTAATTTTGTATCATATAACTATAATCTGGTAATTTGGAGGCATTTTGGCTTTATTTTGAAGTAAACATGCTGGCATTTACTCACCAGTAAAGCATTCTTTTTTTATTTTTTTCATTTTTATGTTTGTGTATGTGTGCATGTAAATATGTAAATGTATGTACCAGTATGAGAGAGATGGAGAAAACAGATCAACTGACATTCCAACGGATAGACAAATAGAGTTGTGCAGACTTTTTCAACATTCAGACATTATTCAGATGGAAGTTTAGGATGATGTTAACAGCCTGACTTATTTTTTGTTTTTTTTCATCCTTCAAGGAAAAATGTGTAAACAAGCTGGAGGGGTTTGCACAGGTTATGGAAAGTCTGCATCAGCTGGAATCGTATAGGAGCAGCAAATCAGAGGAAACACTCAGTCCAATGTTTCTTACATGGCACATGACACATTTTGGTAAGTTAATATTTATGATAAATAATGAGGCTGAATTTGATTTTTAAACAGACTGTGACGATTTCCTTGTGAAGAAAAATATTATGTCCTTTGCTCAGAATTTTATATAGAGTGCAAGGAAAATCTGGATATTTGTGCAGCTTCATGAAAAAAAGATCTTTTGGATAGTTCAAAAATCTTTTGGTCATTTTATGTCCACACTTTTGTAGATATATTGTGATTTGTTTTATCCATCATTCAAATTATCATTATGTACATTTGTCATTTGCCATATTTATGTAACCTGAACTCAGTCTACACCGATAGAAGGAGGGTAATTATATTTTGTCTGACATTTCACAAAGATGAGTAGATTACAACAAAGTTTCAGATGCAGCATCCACTGCAGGAAGGTTGGGTGCCAAAGGTCAGCTTATGATAGGTAATAATGGACTCTAATTGTTACCTGAATTTCTGCACCAATCAAGATTGTGATCATCCTTTGTTGTGATTATCATGCAAATCACTAGAAGACAATAAAAGGTTTCAAATCCAGATTACAGAACTGGGATGAGGTAGGGTTGGGGGAGGAAAGGGGGCAGTTTAAAAAATGTGCAGATATTTGTGGTGGCTTCCATCTCAAGTCTTTCTTACAACCACACTGAAAATTAGTGGTTATCTATTTCATAAGGACCCCAGAGTTGTTGCCAGTGTTAAGCAGATTCCAGGGGTTAAATTTGTATGGACCATTTCTTGTTTCATGAGATATTACAGTGGTCTCTTACTATAAAGTATAGTGTAGTCCCTTATGTAACACACATAGGATAATTTCATCCCATTCCTTTATTTTGGAAGAAATACTAAGTGTTTTTTTTATACAAATGTAAGTTCTTAGCTGATGATTACTCATTATGGTTATAAAAAAAACCTATTATCTGTCATAAAATTGAGACCGCTCCAGTGGCCTAGTGGTTAGAGCATCCACCTCAGATGTGGGAGGTCACAGGGTTTAACCCTGGCAGAGTCATACCAAAGACTTATAAAATATGCCCATGATAAGACAGCTTTGCATACAGCATGCCCATGATAAGACAGCTTTGGATTGAACGTGCCCATTATAAGACAGCGTTGGATTGAACATGCCCACTACAAGACAGCTTTGTATAGAACATGCCCATTACAAGACAGGTTTGTGTAGAACATGCCCATTACAAAACAGCTTTGCATACAACATGCCCATTATCAGACAGTTTAGTGTGTAACATATCTTTGAATAGAAAATGCACATTATAAAACAGCTTTGCATAGAACATGGTCATTGTAAGAGTTTTATATCATACATGTCCATTATAAGACAGTTTTGCATACAGAATGCCTGTTATAAGTGAGCTTTGCATTTAACATGCCAATTATAAGACAGCTCTGCATATATTGTACTCCAGTATAGACCAGTCATGCCTTAAATGAACTTTTATGTTTTCATTGAACATTACAAAGTAGGGTCATTGTGTGGTCTGTTTAAGGATGATTGTGTGTAAAATATTGGAGCATTTAACTTTGTTTTAAAAATGATAATTTTACATTGCTAACAGCCCAAGCAATCCAGTATTTGTAAAGGTTGGTATACATTTTCTTGCATTACTCTTTATTGAATATATATATACCAAAATAAGGTGCATTACAAAAAAAAATTGAAAAGGTACCATATTGCTGTTTGTCCATAAAATAATAGCTGATCAAATATTTGAAAGGTCCACAAATTGGTATGGATCATAGACTTGTCATATCAGATACATTCCAAGATGCTTTTGTCTTGCCTTAGTTTTAGAACACTCAAGTAATACCATGTATGATTGTCTGACTCCAGTATGTACAGTGTCAGTTTACTTGAAGATAAAAGTGGTCATCCATCATATGCTTTTGCCTTGGTGTTAGAACACTCCAGTAATACCATGTACAGTAGTCCCCCTCTTATAAGGCCACCTCCTATTGCAGCAGAGAAGTGGCCTTATAATGAGGGTGGCCTTTCTAGAGGGGGATGACAAATGCGAATAGTAAATACATATGAAGAAAGTCACAAGTACATTTAATTCTAAAACATTTAATATTTTCATTTAAAAATCAAATGCATGTTGTGAAATAAATATAAAACAAATTATTTCATCATTTTCAAAAGAATGTTATGAATAACCATTGATATAGTTTTAAAACTGTCTTTATAATTATGTTACAGTTCACATCATCTGTCACTTTGTTGGTAACAGTCTAATAAACAAACCAGTCTCGTCACAATAAAAAATATTGTTGCTGTCATATCCCCTGCATATATCATTTAGTCTTTTGTACCAATCTTCGACAACTTCATTATTAAAGTTGCTATTGCAACATAAGTTGCTTTGCTAATAGAGGTGTCATAAAAGTTTTTTTTCATGTGAACAACTATTTACATATCTGGGTACTTTGGCTGGACATGAATGGTTGTTAAACTAAATTTGATTGACACATTTGACCCTGGAACAAACATTCTGTCATAGTTTGAAACCTGTAGTCATCAGGAAAGTTTTAAATGTGCTTATTGAAAGATGGGCTACCTAGAAAATTCCAAATTGCTGACTCCAAACATGGTTCATCAAAGATTTTATTTAGCAAGTACTGACTGATAACAGTGATGATGACAATGATTTTTAATTTTTAATAGTGATGATGACATTTATTGGTATAGTTTTGAAATATATTAGGTGTTGGAGCCAGGAAATTTTTATTATAAATACCACTGAGTGATTTTGAACCTGAAAATGATTTGAAGTCTGATGTACTTGCTGGATGTACAGAAACAGATAGCATACCAATAAACTCTTATTCAACTGTATTTCAAAACGAAATATAGAAAAGACAGAATATCATGCCTATTTAAAATACAGACATTTTAATAGGAAAGTGCAATTTCAATTTCTTTTCTCAAATAGTTCATCACTGAGATCTTGTGCTACAAAACTGCATAGCACTCTAAGGGGATAAATATAAGTTGAATAAATAAGAATCTAAAAGAAAGGACTTTTATTTTATCAAAATACTTCTGAACAAGCAGACTTTAGCACTGAATGACTGAAAACCCAAATTGAGCATAGCGGAACAGACAAGAAATCTAGCATAGTAGTAAGTAAAGCACTGATTCCAGAACGTGAAATTTGGCAGAGCTTGTGTTAGTGAAAAATCTTATTTTGAATCAGTAGTATCCAAAGACAGTACTATTAGCTGTGGAAAATTATATATAACTACCATAAAGAACAGTTTCCCAACTTGTTCAAACTGGCTAAGCTAGCTGTGGATATGCCCCTTCAGACAGCAGACTGTGAAAGGGTGTCCTCAGCACAGGACAGTATTTGTATGCAGATAAGGAACAGATTAAGCTCAGAAACAATCAACATATTAGTGCCTCTAAAACTAGAGAAGACATTTTTTGAGGATTTTGATTTCAGTAGAGCACTAACAGTTGAGCAGAATGAAAGAGAGATGGGTACTTAAGTGCTCTGTAAATATTGATGACAGTTTCCTTGTACAAATCCCCCTTTTTTCTTCACCCCTCCCCACCTTATTTTGGTGAAGGGGGGTGAGCTCGTCCCATTAGGTAAAATTTTAGCATCATCTCTGATGTTTCATTGATTCTGGGTTTTTGAGTCAGTGTGTTTGATGGGATTATTGGTGTTTGAGAAAGTGAGTTTGATTGATTCTTAGTCTTTTAGCCAGTATGTTTGAGGAATCCTGGGTATACAGATCAATGTATTTTTGAGATCCTGAGTGTTTGAGTCAGCATGTTTAAGGGTTGATAGGTGTTTTAGCTAGAATATTTGCGGGATACTAGATGTTTGAGCCAGCATGGTTCAAAGATTGTGATTATGCTGAATATGATGATAGCTGTTTATTATTTACCAAATTTCACTTTTTACTTTGCACATTTTGTATAAGTTGTTTGAATAGAACTTTTGCTTTAGAATTTATTTTCATTAGGAAATGGAAACCAAATTAATACTAATGTTGAAATTTAAAACTTTAAAGCCATGAAAAATGGTTACTCAAGTTACGACAGTATTACAATGTTTTGCTAGCAGATTCATTGTTTAAGTTATGATGGTATTTCATTGTTTGCTAGCAGTTTGTTCTTTAGTCAGTTATGACAGTGTTATGGTGTTTTACTTATAGATTCATTACTAAAGTTATGACAGTGTTATGGTGTTTTATGTACAGATTCATTACTAAAGTTATGACAGTGTTATGGTGTTTTATGTACAGATTCATTACTAAAGTTATGACAGTGTTATGGTGTTTTACTTACAGATTCATTACTAAAATTATGACAGTGTTATGGTGTTTTACTTACAGATTCGTTACTAAAGTTGTGTTATGGTGTTTTACTTACAGATTCATTACTAAAGTTATGATAGTGTTATGGTGTTTTACTTACAGATTCATTACTAAAATTATGACTGTTATGGTGTTTTACTTACAGATTCATTACTAAAGTTATGTCAGTGTTATGGTGTTTTACTTACAGATTCATTACTAAGTTATGACAGTTGTCATGGTGTTTTACTTAAAGATTCATTACTAAAATTATGACAGTGTTATGGTGTTTTACTTACATCATGGTGTTTTACTTAAAGATTCATTACTAAAATTATGACAGTGTTATGGTGTTTTACTTACAGATTCATTGCTAAAGTTATGACAGTGTTAATGGTGTTTTACTTACAGATTCATTACTAAAGTTATGACAGTGTTATGGTGTTTTACTTACAGATTCATTACTAAAGTTGTGTTATGGTGTTTTACTTACAGATTCATTACTAAAGTTGTCACAGTTGTAATGGTGTTTTACTTACAGATTCAATACTAAAATTATGATAGTGTTATGGTGTTTTACTTACAGATTCATTACTAAAGTTATGACAGTGTTATGGTGTTTTACTTACAGATTCATTACTAAAGTTGTGTTATGGTGTTTTACTTACAGATTCATTACTAAAGTTATGATAGTGTTATGGTGTTCTACTTACAGATTCATTACTAAAATTATGACTGTTATGGTGTTTTACTTACAGATTCATTACTAAAGTTATGACAGTGTTATGGTGTTTTACTTACAGATTCATTACTAAAATTATGACAGTGTTACAATATTTTACTAGCAGATTAATTATTCAAGTTATGACATTGTTACAGTGCTTTACTATCTGATTCATTATTAAGGAAACATTGTAAGCCAAATTGTGAAAAGTGTTCTGTACATGCATCATGATAGTTAGACATTTCTTTCACTTATGTTAACAATGCCATCAATGCAATGTATTTTACTTATATGCAGTTTTAATATGTAGTTTAGTTATAGCTCTCAGTATAGCATTTGAAGCATAACAACAGTTCATATTGTTTGTTCCAGTTGAAGCATAACAACAGTTCATATTGTTTGTTCCAGTTGAAGCATAACAACAGTTCATATTGTTTGTTCCAGTTGAAGCATAACAACAGTTCATATTGTTTGTTCCATTTGAAACATAACAGTTTATATTGTTTGTTCCAGTTGAAACATAACTACAGTTCATATTGTTTGTTCCAGTTGAAGCATAATAACAGTTCATATTGTTTGTTCCAGTTGAAGCATAACAACAGTTCGTATTGTTTGTTCCAGTTGAAGCCTAACAATAGTTCATATTGTTTGTTCCAGTTGAAACATAACAACAGTTTATATTGTTTGTTCCATCTGAAACATAACAACAGTTCATATTGTTTGTTCCAGTTGAAGCAACACAAGAAGTTTTCAGAAGCTATAAGAAAGAGTTATCACTGAAGAAGATGATAATTGAGAATGTATGCCATGCTACTGATAGAAACACCATGATGTTCTACATTGCTGCTTGGATACACCAGCCTTACATCACCGATGATGCAACACTGCTTGTAGAAAGTATGTTGACAGAGACAGGGCATAGAGGATGCTAACACCAAAACTATGTGCAATTCCATGTTTCATGGCATTGTCATCCTGGTGTGCTTTCACCAAAAATGATACATGTTCATGAAGATAGGCTGCACAGTGGTGTATCCATGAAACCATGAACTAAATTAAAAATCCTTCAAAAAGAAGAGTGTATATTATGCACCGTGGTTTTGCCCTTTTAAAAAGATACTGCAGCTCTGTTTATGGTAAGAGGAAAAGACTTGTGTACATCACATCACAAAGCAAAGTGTTCTAAAGTGCTCACCTTTTCCAATCACTGCTAGCTCACCTTGGTCTGTATGGGTTTAAGTCACAGGTTTGGCCAATGATGGTATGTGAGAAAGCTTGCAAGTAGCTCTTCCCATGGGTTGATGGTTCTTATATAGGTTTTTTTTTTTTTTTCCCTCCAACAGTCATACTGACTGCTATATATAGTCGGTCATGTGCTGAAAAATGCCATAAAGCCCCAAACAAAAACAACAACAACTACAACAACAAAGAAAATTTGACAATGCAGAAGTGATGCTTTGTGGGTAGGTTTTTAATAAATATTAAAATGATATCTTTCAAAAATGTTTCTTTTCTCAGCATTCAGCTTTTCTGCCTTTACTTCAAATTCTGTCAAAATGAGCCTTGTAAATGTAACTGTTTACATGCTTAAGTGACAGATTAGCAGGTCTGTGGCCTTTTCTGAATGCTTTTCTGATCAGATGAGTGCAGTTTGTATCTGGTTACTGGATGAAATGGTTAGTGCAGTCTGTTGGTGATTACTTGATGAAATGATTAGTGCAGTTTCTAGGTGATTACTTGATGAAATGGTTAGTACAGTGTTTAGGTGATTACTTGATGAAATGGTCAGTACAGTCTGTATGTGATTACTTGATGAAATGGTTAGGGCAGTCTGTAGGTGATTACTTGATGAAATGGTTAGGGCAGTCTGTAGGTGATTACTGGGTGAAATGGTTAGTACAGTCTGTAGGTGATTACTTGATGAAATGGTCAGTACAGTCTGTATGTGATTACTTGATGAAATGGTTAGGGCAGTCTGTAGGTGATTACTGGGTGAAATGGTTAGTACAGTCTGTAGGTGATTACTTGATGAAATGGTCAGTACAGTCTGTATGTGATTACTTGATGAAATGGTTAGGGCAGTCTGTAGGTGATTACTGGGTGAAATGGTTAGTACAGTCTGTAGGTGATTACTGGGTGAAATGGGGTAGTTTCTGTAGTAAAACCTTTAGTGCAGAATTTATAAAACTTCAGAGTTGTTGGCTGTACAGGTTAAGTGACCATCAGAAAAATGTTTCAGGTCTGAATAGTTGAAATGATTACACAAGCTGCAGCTTTACTTCATATACTTCACCCATGTCTCAGATAATAAACGTATTAAAGCATTATTCAAAGCCTTGTGTATGGTATTACCAGATTCGCATCTGATACATTGACACACTTTAAGGAGAAGGTGTGGTTACTGAGAGAGGTTGTAGGTATTAGAAATACCCTTTTCACATCCAATGCATGATTGCCTTTTTTTAATCAGATTGACAGCTGTGATGGTGTCACACTGCCACTTGATATGTTAA
Organism: Sinohyriopsis cumingii; assembly: GCA_028554795.2. NCBI lineage: Eukaryota > Metazoa > Mollusca > Bivalvia > Unionida > Unionidae > Sinohyriopsis > Sinohyriopsis cumingii. The sequence goes on from CM068825.1 coordinate 103,051,748, forward strand.
CAGTGATGTGTGGTATTAGAGATTGGTCTCACAGCATAAAACAAGTAGAGTGTATTGCTAATGTTATCTTTTATTGCAAAGGTAATGCATAATCACTTGTTAGTTTAGGATGATGTATAAATTTATGTGTGCTATCGTCATGAACTAGTTCTATGAGCCACAGTGGTATCCTCATGAATTGGTTCTATAGTCACTGTTTTATCTTTATGAAACTGTTCCATGAGCCACCATGGTATCCTCATGAATCAGTTACATGAATCACTGTGTTATCCTTATAAACCAGTTCTGTTAGCCTCTGTATTATTAACCATTTCCATGAACCACTGTGGCAGTGAAGACTACCAACCCTTATGATTTTGCATTAAGTCTTGGGGAAATTAGCAGTGAATTATGGTTATAAAAGCACAAATTACAGAAATACAGTTGTTTGCAGTAATTCTATATACTGCCTTGTTTATGTTTGATTTGAATCTTTGTTTCATATTAGATTCAGTGGAATAGGTCAGGGAACCAGACAAGCTTTACTGGAGTAGCCCAGATGCTTTAAACTGCATATATTTTGTGATGTAAAATGCATGATGAAGCTGTGGTTTTTTTTTGGGGGGGGGTACTTTTATTAGATGGCATTCAGCAAGCAAGCAGTTAGGATGAAAGGGACAATAAACATCTTAAAAAGTTCTAATGGTACAGAGGAATAAAATAGAATATTAAGATTTGTGGGGAAAACAGGAAGGGCAACAATTTTATTTAGTGGATATCATGTGTTGATTTGAGTATTTCACATGGCAGGAAAGATGATTGTCATCACCATGTTACATCAGGTTGAGAGATATCAAGAAGCCACTGTGCTCTGTAGGGTTTGGAAATGTAGTTTGTGAAACTATACTGGATGTAATTAAGGTAAAAGTAAACTTTACAAACTCTTGAGTTGAACATGCTGTTTACCATTAGTACATCAGTCTTGAATCACACTTCTGGACTTTAAAATGCATATTTACCAGATTGACAATAGCAGTACATTATATTTTGTTACACCTTTCTGAAAATTGGCCCACCTTATGGATAAAAATTGCCTTCCTTGCTGAGAGGATCTTGATGGGGTTGACAGGTCTGGTTGTGGAATTTTTCATTGAAATGATTAGTTTCTTCAAAACTCATTACCCATATCATAATAACTTATGAGAACTACTGCTACTTCAATCCAGCCTTCCTAGGTTAAAACATTTTAGCTAAAAAGCTAAGTTATCTGCCTACCTAGGTGGCAGTTAGATAGAGTGATCTCCCCTTGATACCAGAACTGGCAGGAAATCCTCAGATCATCAATTTCTATTTCCACTTATGCCAAGTAGCATGCTGTCTGAAAACAGAGGTCTTGAAAACTCGGTGGAAGCAGTCTGGAAGTTTTATACCTCAAAACAACTTGAAGGAGTTTAATCTTCTAAAGGAAGTATACTCCATCTATAAATTTCCAACTTTTTAGTTCTTCCTGTTGCTGATGACAAAGTTTCCTAACTCAGTGTGTTTCCACTTTGCAATCTTTACATACTAAGGTACCTTTGGAATATACCTGCACAGGTCATGATGGCATCTGTCTCACATACCTTAGAGAGCCACATATTTTCTCTCTTTGGTAAGGGGATGTTTCTCCCTCTACCTCTTGCCTGTTTTAATGAATTATGTTTGGGTAATGTATTTTGAACAAGAAACCAGTTTTTTTTAGTAAAATATGTTTCTTCCATAATACTTACCCAGTCATAATGCACATGCACCCTCCCAGCCTCCCTGCAGTTACATTCATATAGAGAGCATGCCTTCTGCTCCAGTAGTAACTGATAATTTGATGGGATTTGGCTTTAATCCCGGTATCAGTGGGAAATCACTAACTGTGACCTAGGTGGTCAGATAACTTTTAGCTTTCAAGCTAAAAAAGTTTTAATCTGGAAGGGCTGGATTTGCGAGGTAGCAGCAGTTCTTCTAATGTATTATAATTGGGTAAGTGTTAATGAAGAAACATATTTTACTAGAAAAATTTGGTTTTCCAGAAAATTCTTTGGCGTCATAGGTCAAGTGAAATTTGTATATATAGGGATTTGATAAAACAAATAATGGTTCCTATTTTATATCAGTCTCTGAGTATTCATGATCAGTGTTCTCAGTTTTGTTCAGATAAAATTTGAGAGGAATTAATTAAATTGAAATTGTTCATTGGAATTATTAATTGTTCATTGACTTTGGATTAACACATTACTATGGAATTTGTGTTAATTCATTTAAAAACAGTCTGGATTGCACCACTGGCATATCAGGACATTCCAGACTATTGGTATATTAAGACATTCAAGACTAATTGATTTCATTTGGAACATTTTCAATTCTTGGACTTGTGTTAGGAAATTTAATATTAACTTAGAGCAATAAATTGTTTGCTGATTTTACTAAACTTGTTGGTTTTTGTTCTTTCTGTTACAGTTTAAGACTATATCGTATAGCTACGGTTATCTTGTCTTAAGAATAAAAGCATGTTTGCAGAATAAGCTTGCAAGACATATTTATTGATCATCTCTCTAATCATGTATCCATCCCTATCTATCCATATCTGCCTGTCTTTGTTTTTCTTTCTATGTACAGTAAAATCTGTCAGATTGGCCACCTTTATGTAGCTTTAATTTGGTCTCAAGAGCCATTTAAATCTCCCCACCCACAATTTTCTATCTTAATGTCATGTATATAATGGTCACCTACCAATACTCTCTGGGTGCCCCGAGTGGCCAAGTGGTCTAAAGCGCTCTCCATTATGGATCACTGCCATCTCACCTCTGTCTGCATGGGTTCGAGTCTCAGATTCGGCCAATGTGGCTATGTGAGACAGCCTGCCAGTAGCTTCTCGTGGGTTGGTGGTTCTTTCCGGGTTCTTCCTCCACCATTAATACTGGCTGGCATGTTTAGCCTATCTTGTGCTGAAAAATGGCGTTAAACCCTACAACAACAACATCCAATACTCTCTTTGTCATTTATATAATGGTCACCTACCAATACTCTCTTTGGTCAGTGGCAAATGTTTCCTAAACATTTGATAGTTTCCCACTGCTTAAGCGATCACTGTAGTGTATCAACAGTGACCACTCAGTGTATGCAGCTAAAAATTTGCTTCATGCGGAAAGCATTATTTAGTAAAAGACATTTCACATAAATCATTCTCTGTTCACCACAGGCCTCTCAATGAGCCAACAGCTTTTTTATTTGTACAACAAGAGTAATTAGTTAATCCAGATATTTAAAGTGTATACACCTGTTCCTAGACTTAATTAAGCAAGCAGGCCAAGAGTCCATCAGTCCCCTGTTTCACAGCATATGTAATCTGTCAGTAGTAAAATTAGTGTTTTGCATGATGCACAGAACAAACTCAGATCACTGGAGGTTTTTTTAGAGTCAGTGATGATATCATTTTATAGGATGAAAGGGAGCAGGATAATCTTGTGTGGAAGATATATTTGGGAGAGAACAACATCTGCACACATACATTTGAACCTCCCTGATGCAATGGTATCAAAGCATCTTAACTGCGACAACAAATATGACATCACTGATATCCATGTTTATGGAATCTGAATAAAATGTGGATAAAGTTACTTGTGCTGAGATACAATTTGCCAGCTTTATAGCTGAATGTAATCTCCTATTTGTGACAGCTGATAATTTTTCAGATTTTTTGAAAATATTCCCTGACGTGCAAACAGGCAAAAACTACTCATAAGTGACTATTTATTGTTCACAAGAAATCATAATTTTTACTGTATAATAATAACATAATAATTTATTATATAAACTAAATGTTGCATGCAGAAGTATACCAGTGGCCACGATTTTTAGGCAAAATATTTGTTTGATGCTGCTATGAAGGACTGCATTGCAAAAAACACTGATATAAACACTATTTGTAATCCTTTGTAAACGTGAATGTAAACCATACTTTTTATAAGTACATTTAACTAACTGCCATTATAATCCACAGTGCCTGGGGTGAATGAGGTATTTACCTTTTTCTATAATACTAGCAAGTAACAATTGTTTTCCAGATTTGATTGTCATTATTATAGAGTGATGATAATGATGATGAAAAAGGTATCTGCAAATTTGGCTTAAAGTTACAAATGCTGTGATGGTATAATTTTATATGTTTATGCTTCATGCTGAGAATCATACTGATATTAATTAGACCCAGACAGTACCAACTTTATTGACATTAAAACAACATTAGGCCTAGACAGTACCAGCTTACTGACATTAAAACAACAGTAGACCCAGACATTACTAATCTTACTGACATTAAAACACCATTAGACCCTGACAGTACCAATCTTAAACCCAGACAGTACCAATTTTAAAGACTTTAAAACACCAGTAGACCCAGACAGTAATCTTAGAGACTTTAAAACACCAGTAAACCCAGACAATACCAATTGTACAGAATTTAAAGCAACAGTAGACCCTGACAGTACCAATCTTACAGACTTTAAAACACCAGTAGACCCAATCAGTACCAATCTTACAGACTTTAAAACAACAGTAGACCCAGACAGTACTAATCTTACTGACATTAAAACACCATTAGTCCCTGACAGTACCAATCTTAAACCCAGACAGTACCAATCTTAAAGACTAAAACACCAGTATACCCAGACAGCAATCTTAGAGACTTTAAAACACCAGTAAACCCAGACAATACCAATTGTACAGAATTTAAAGCAACAGTAGACCCTGACAGTACCAATCTTACAGACTTTAAAACAACAGTAGACCCAGACAGCAATCTTACAGACTTTAAAATAACAGTAGACCCAGACAGTAATCTTACAGACTTTAAAACAACGTTAGACCCAGACAGTACTAATCTTACTGACATTAAATTAACTGTTGACCCAGACAGTATGAATCTTACTGACATTAAAACAACAGTAGACCCAGGGCCCCGAGTAGCCGAGTGGTCTAGAGCGTTCTCCGTTATGGATCACTGCCATCTCACCTCTGTCTGCATGGGTTTGAGTCTCGGATTCAGCCATTGTGGGTATGTGAGAAAGCTTGCCAGTAGCTTCTTGTGGGTCGGTGGTTCTTTCCGGAGTTTTCCCAGGTTCTTCTTCCACCATTAATACTGGCCGACATGTATAGCCTATCGTGTACTGAAAAATGGCATTAAACCCAACTACAACAACAACAACAACAACAGTAGACCCAGACAGTACCAATCCTACAGACATTAATACATCAGTACACTCTGACATTATCAATCATACAGACATTAAAACAAAAGTAGACCCAGACAGTACCAATCTCAAAAACCTTAAAACATTACCAGGAGACCCAGACAGTACCAGTATTAAGCGGTTCTGGCAATATGAACTCCTTTTTGGACTCGTTACAGTTTTAATAACATTTCAACATTCCAGTGAAGACACTGAAAGGATATTTTTCCAGTCTGAGGAAATTTCAGTCTGACTTTAGAGGAAACCAGGATCCAGTAACATTACATCATCTCCTAAGTGTTAAGTTCAACAATGATGAGGACTGCCACCAATAGTTAGGCAATGATCTCCTAAGTGTTCAATAATGATGAGGAATGCCACCAATATTTAGGCAATGATCTCGTAAGTGTTAAGTTCAATAATGATAAGGAATGTCAGCAATAATTAGGCAATGATCTCCTAAGTGTTAAGTTCATTAATGATGAGGAATGCCACCAATAGTTAGGCAGTGATCTCCTAAGTGTTAAATTCAACAAAGATGAGGACTGCCACCAATAGTTAGGCAATGATCTCCTAAGTGTTAAATTAAATTATGATGAGGAATGCCACCAATAGTTAGGCAATGATCTCCTAACAAATGTTAAAACATACTTGTGGTGCATTAAAGATTGTGAAGGGACTGATTTGATGAGATGATATGCACATTTTAATATTAAAATTTTTAAAAATGTGTTCAGTAGGTGTAATTTTTGTCCATCTGCATGATAAAAATTGAGTCAATGAAGATCCTTCCTCTTCTGAAATAAAAAATAATCTTAACAGAATTTTGGAAATCTCCAATTTGTCTGACCTGACCTGTCTTTTCTGTCACATAGGTGTATGAACATGTACTTTATGGTTTTGTTGAAAAGTGTGCTTAACTAAATATGTTTGTAATGTAATAGTTATAATAATACATGTAATAATAATAATAATAATAATAACAGCAATAATATTAATAGTAATAACAACAATAATAATAATGGTAATCAGTGTGTGATATTTGTTCAGAAATTAAGTTGAACCAGATGTGTACAAAGGACAAGTTTGTCTTTTAACATGAATGACTGCTGTTAGTTTGTACATGTCTATTAGTTGATTAAAATCAGTATGCAAAGTGTTTTTAAGTGTTATTATAAATTATAGAGCATATGATCCAGCTTAGGAATAACAGGTTTGTATACCTTTATCCTAAGCCAAAAGAAGTAAGACATTATTCCTTTCTGTAAACATTTTATATATACATACCGGTACTCTTCATGTCCAGAGACAGTGTTAATCATGTGGTACACTATCGTGGTAGTGTCAATGCACAACAATTTGAGATTTTTGTGGAAAACTTGAAGAAGGAATCAAGAATCATGATACAATATATACATCACATTCTTGCAGTCTAATTGTATTGATTAACTATTATATTTCCAACACTCCCATCAATATGTTCTAGTTTTTAAATCACAATGGTATTCTTATTTCTTTAAGCTGAAGCTAAAACATACCTCAATAAACTCAGAAAAGGCGGTGATGATTGTTGTTCATGTTTTTCTGCTACAAGTAAAGACCAGAACGATAAGTAAATATTAATTTAATATACAAGTGGGGCATATTCTGGCCTGAATGGGTATGGTCTGGCCCAGGCTATTTTACACCCCCGGGCATAGTTTAGTCTAGGACACTTTATCCCCCAGAGTATACTCTGGCCTGGCCCAAACTATACCCGGGTTTAATCTAGGCACGGGTTAATTTGGCCTGCTACACTGGAAATGTCCTTCTTGAAATCTCAGTTCTCCCGTACACAGGGGTTTACGCAAATTAATATAACATTTGTAAAAATAGCAATTTTAAAAAAGGGGACAGTAAGCATATAAATTAAGATAATTTTATTCAGGTTAAGTTAAAAATACAACCGTAAAGAAAGGGTCAGTACGTACAACAATCGATATAATTGCACACAGGTTGAGTTATACTAGTAGGATAGTAAGCACACAAATAATTATAATTTCACACATGTTGAGTTACACCCTTAAAAAGGAACAGTAGATAATTTCAAAGAGTCTGAGTTACATTAGTAAAGAAAGGGACAGTACATACATAAATCAATATATTTTCATAGGATGAGTAACACCAACATCAAATGGGGCAGGAAGCACACAAATATAATTTCACGTATTAAGTTAAACCCGTTACAAGGGTACAGTAGACATTATTTTACACAGGTTGAGTCACACCCGTCAAGAAAGGGACAGTACATATATAAATCAATATAATTTCACACAGGAGAATTTTAACAAAAGTATAAAAAGTGACAGTAAGCACATAACTTCGTATAATTTAAGGCAGTTTGAGTTACATCCGTATAAAGCGGGAGAGTAAGCACACAATATAATTTCAAAAATGTTGAGTTACACCCACATAAATGGGACAGTAAACACATAAAGCTATAATTTAAGTTTGAGTTACACTCGTATAAGCATATGCACATGTCAAATATGCCAGGATGTACTTTTATTCTCCACCAACGAACAGCGCATAGATATATTACACATAATGCATACAATTATTTTACATAAAATCTTAACACCAACAAAAAGTACATATATGTATTACACATAATGGATACGATTATTTTACATAAAATCTTAACACCAACAAAAAGTACATAGATGTATTACACATAATGGATACGATTATTTTACATAAAATCTTAACACCAACAAAAAGTACATAGATGTCTTACACAATGGATACTATTATTTTACATAAAATCTTAACACCAACAAACAGTGCATAGATGTATTACATATAATGGATAATAATATTTTGCATAAAATCTTAACACCAACAAAAAGTACATAGATGTATTACACATAATGGATACAATTATTTTACATAAAATCGTAACACCAACAAAAAGTACATAGATGTCTTACACAATGGATACTATTATTTTACATAAAATCTTAACACCAACAAAAAGTACATATATGTATTACACATAATGGATACAATTATTTTACATAAAATCTTAACACCAACAAAAAGTACATATATGTATTACACATAATGGATACAATTATTTTACATAAAATCTTAACACCAACAAAAAGTACATAGATGTATTACACATAATGGATACAATTATTTTACATAAAATCTTAACACCAACAAACAGTGCATAGATGTATTACATATAATGGATACTATTATTTTACATAAAATCTTAACACCAACAAAAAGTACATAGATGTATTACACATAATGGATACAATTATTTTACATAAAATCTTAACACCAACAAAAAGTACATAGATGTATTACATATAATGGATACTAATATTTTACATAAAATCTTAACACCAACAAAAAGTACATATATGTATTACACATAATGGATACGATTATTTTACATAAAATCTTAACACCAACAAAAGTACATAGATGTATTACACATAATGGATATGATTATTTTACATAAAATCTTAACACCAACCATCAGTGCATAGATTTTTTTACATACAATATAAACAATTATTTTACATAAAATCGAAATACCAGCAAACATTACATAGATGTTGTACATATAATAGATACAATTATTGTACATAAAATAGAAACACCAACAAACTGTACATAGATGTATTACATAAAATGGATACAATTATTTTACATAAAATCGTAGTACCAACCATCAGTGCACAAATGTATTACATATAATCCATACAATTATCTTTAATTCGTAACACCAACAAAAAGTGCATAGACGTATTACATATAATGGATACTAATATTTTACATAAAATTTTAACACCAACCATCAATGCATAGATTTTTTTTTTTATAAAATCGATACAATTACTTTACATTAATTGGTAACACCAACCATCATTGCATAGATGTATTGCATATAATTGATGCAAGTATTTTATATAAAATCGTAACATCAACAAAATGTGCGTACATATATTACAGATAATGGACACAAAGTTTTACATAAAATGTTAACATAGCAGAATGTGATAACTTGTTTCACGTTTTTTGTTTACTGATGTTGGCGAGACATATTACTGTCTTATCGGCAACTGACATGTGCTACGAAAGATCTCTCTTTCTCTCTTGCTAGAAAACTTCTTTCGACCCCGTTCCTCCGTCGTAGAATTTTTCTTTATACTGATTGACAATTTGTACGTATAAGTTCTCATATTAATTTAACCACCAGATTTATGCAAAATTCAAGGACAGTGGAATCTCAGTAGGATACGCAGTAGTTGTTTATCTTAGATTTAAGCGTTTTAAAAGCATTTGAAATTCTCTTTCATGTGTGTGAAAAATAATTTTTAATACTATAAACAGTTCGACTTTTATTTCACATGTGAACAAACTTTCACGTATGTAAATCAAAATTTCACATATGTTCAAAAAGAAAATACCATATTTAAATTCTTATTTATATATGTAAAATGATATACCTTACATATTTAAAAAAGCATTTTAAGTCTATAAATTTGTTAAAAATATGACAATGAATTTAAAGTATTAAAACAGGCCTTATTTAAAATATTTTGCAACTTATTTTGCATATTTGAAACGGTCTTGCCTTTACATATTTCAAATAAAGGAAATTCTTTATGCATATGGAAAAATACATATGTAAAATACTGTTTCACCCTATCAACATTTAAAATACAGGAGCTTCCGGGGACACAGCAGGGGACCATTCCCAGACCTCTTGTCTACTTCTTTGTCTCCGTCCCACTCCCACCCCCATCCCATTTCTGAATCCACCACTGGATGAGATACATTTATTTTCTATAATCCGTATATGTCTTTGCAATATTTGGCTTCAACGTCTCTCTCTCTGTCTCTCTCTCTCTCTCTCTCTCTCTCTCTCGCTCTCACTCTCTCTCTCTGTCTCTCTCTCTCAACATGTATTTATATGATCCCAAAGTAGTACTGGCCAGCGGTCTAAATTACACGTGAACAATGTATTACAAACAAGCAAAGTTTCCAAACTCATCATTATGTTTGCATAATTATGTGATGGATGAATTGACCGGGTGTTAATAGTAACAAATAAAATGTACTGATAAACTTATTTACTCCTGTTTCAGTTTTGAAACTTGAGTGCTGATAACAACTTTCTTTATATGTTGACTGTTTTTGCCCAGTAGATATCTATCACAGAAATTAAGAAATTTAATTTGAATATGTTTGAATCATTTGTTTTTTGAAACATACTTTTCACCTACCAAGTCTACAAAAAACTCCACCATTATCACATTAAATAGAATTAACAGAGTTTAATAACACTTTTAATAATAATAATAATAATAATAATAACAATAATAATAATACAGACTTTCCTCACTCACATCAGATAATGATGTTTGTGCTACTATTACTACTACTACTGCTGCTATTATTATTATTATTATTATTATTATTATTATTATTATTATTATTATTATTGTATTTAAGACAAAGGGTACAATTTCTCTAAACCTATGTATCTTCCCATATTTGTTAAGCAAATATAAATAAATGATACATTTACGTTGAACAGGTTAATGGAATCAACTGAAGTGTGTGTGTGTTTAACATAGCTTTAACAATCTGAGTCGTACCCTATGATGTCATGTAGTGTGGCAGTTTTTAGTGCTATCTGGCAGTGTGGTATCATGCCGCAGACATGTAGCATTATGTCCGACCAAGTTACATTATCCTTACACCAGGCCAACCAGTCCTAACACCAACCTCTTAATGCTGAACGCCAAGCGAGGCAGCTGTTAGTGCCATTTTTATGTATTTGGCATGATGACTCGACCTTAGTTCAAACCCGCGACCTCCCGCATCCGAGGCAAACTCTCAAACCACTTAGGTCACTGGAGCGGTCAATCAACTGAGGAACAGGAAGATTAAGAGAAAGCAAAGAAGAAGAAAGAAAAGAGAGAACAAAAAGAATGAGGAAGAAAGAATACTACTACTACACACGTACTACTACTACTACTACTAACAATTATTACTATTATTATTATTATTATTATTATTATTATTATTATAGTAATAATAAAAACAAAAATTAGAGTAATCTTCACCTTCATGAAAATAATCATCAGTCATCATTTTATATCATTTGTCCTATTACAAATATTATCAAACATTATCATAATTTCTTTTATTCTTTCTTTCTTCTTCTTCTTCTTCTTCTTCTTCTTCTTATTATTATTATTATTAGAGTAGTAGTAATAGTAATATTAGTAGTAGTAGCAGCAGTATTAGTACTAGCCCAAACATATTATTGTAGCTGCAAAAAGTGTTGTTATGCACCTCTATCTTTGATCTCATAGTTTTGTAAATAGTGGCGTCACTAGGGTTTGTGTCACCCAGTGCGGTAACTCGTGGTGTCACCTTACTTGGACCACCTTCCTGCACAAAAATCCCAAAACTGTATAGACAGTCATTTTGGTGTCACCCCCTCTGATGGTGTGACCCGGTGCGGTCCGCCCCCCCCCCCCCCCGTGACGCCACTGTTTGTTAATACATGTACTAGAAACGCATTTTAACTGTACATACCGTTGACAAAATTCAATGAAGTAAAGTAGAAGTTATAAAAGAAAGAGACGGAGAAAGACAACAATAATAATAATGTATACAATAAAGAAAAAATGTGTGTGGGTGTGGGTGTGATTTGGATTTTTAACATTGCTCTAAAAATGTTAAGTCATATCGCTACGATGTCTGCAGTGAGGCAGTTTATAGTAATGTCTAGCACTGGGGCATTATGCTGCAGACATGTAGCATGATGTTCCGCCCAGTCACATTATCCTACACCAGGCCGACCAGTCCTAACACTAACCTCTTAATGCTGAGCGCTTCGCGAAGCATCTGTTAGCACCAATTTTATGTCTTCGGTACGACTCGGCCGGAGTTGAAACCCGCGACCACCTGTATCTGAGGTGGATGCTCTAACCACTAGGCCACCGGAGCAGTCAAAGATGAAATGATGAAAGAAAGTAAAATATAAACTAATTATAACAATTTACATAACCGCATCATCGCCATCATCATTATATGGTTTGTGTTCGAGTACCTTGTGTGTGTCGAATGTATGTCCAGCAACGTCCGTTGTTAGACTGCACTAGGAAATCTGAAAATGTATTTGCTCTCCACTCGCTGGAACATCCAGAATGTATGATTTAGGATTGCAGTCAGTCGATCGAGGGTCACGGTAATAAATCTCGCATTAGGAGTGTGATTATCGAACGATACATGCGTGCAATTACCCTAGAGACTTTGCAAGCCAGATTTGGCCTACCTCCCCAAAGAGAACTCTAAAGATATCTGTCCCCCTCTTCTGTTTCGTGCCATATCTATGGGGTCTTAATGTTTGTCTGCACCTATTCCTGCCTTGTTCCTGATGACGAGAGGCTATTGGCAGATGTACGCTGTGATGTAGACGGTAAAAAGAGTTCTTTCCCTGTCTGGACCAACACGACTTATCTGGCACTCGGTAACGTTCGTTTGCCATTCTGTTTGTATGTCATGGTTTGGATGAGGAGTTTTATTTGCGACACGGCATGACCTTTATTCTGTTTGATGGGGAATGAATAAAAAAGACTACGAAGAAAGTTGTTGGCGTTGATGTCAGGACGTCGTACAAGCTTGACTGTGGGACACTAGATCACAAAGACAACGAGAGTTTTTCAACCGACGGACTAAATTGTGGAATTTTTTTCGGGGTCTGTCAGTACACTTTGTAACACACCCGTTCTGTTTTCCAGTTTTTTCTTAGGCCGTGCTTCTTTATTGGATACAGACAGGGCCGGCGCCAGAGTATCTGGCGCCCTAGGCAAGGTTAGATTCTGGCGCCCGCCCCCCCCCCCCCGGGAAAAAATAAATTTTAAAATTTATAAACAATACATTTTTAAATTTTTAGCACATACCAAGGGTAATTTAAACAAAAAATACCCCTCTGTGCTCAAATGTCCGGACAACCCCCAAAAAGCACTACTTGATACTATTTTATTTGCAAAATTAAGACAAGAATAAACAAACATAAAGATAGACATTAGTGATGAACTAACAGCATAATGGACAGTTGAACATTTCTTTCCTTGTTTATACCATTAAAATAAGGAGTTACCCCCCTCAATTTGGTTTCCGCGGCAAACTGAAGGTTTCGTATACGCGTGATTCCACGGAAAAATTCGTGGCCTATAAAAACACGCGAACGTAATTACGTCCTGAAAGTTTCGTATACGCGAGATTTTCACTCACTCATTTTGCTTGTTCCGGTCAGCCTGTTGTTTCAGTCAGACTGAATCTACCCGATTATTTGACCCTGTATGAAATAAACCAGGATAAAAAAGACCCTCAATAAAACTGAAATTTATTTATTTATTTTTCAAAACTTGTTGATTTGGAGAAATGCGCCCCTGAAATCAGCGCCCTAGGCGGCTGCCTAGTTTGCCTATATGGTAGCGCCGGCACTGGATACAAGTGTAGTCGCAGCAACAAAAGTAGACGACGAAGAAGGAGGAGCAGCTTTAGAAATTACTGTTAGTTTTGCAAGGATCAACAATAACGAAGGGGAAGAGAACATTGTAGAAACAGGTTTCAAGATTATTTGTTTCATGGTCTGGACATTGATTCTTGGATCTGTCCATGTTGCTTTATATGTTTCGAGAAAATATCGACATTATATTTCACGAGGACTGTAAGTGATTCTGTGCAGTAAATAACGTGTTGTCAAAATTTACCATCGCAATACTTCTTTGAAACTCACTTCAAAAAATGTGCACTAATCAATTATGTGGTAGGATAATATTGGAACCGGAGAGATGTTCAATAATGACAAGGATGAAGTAAGTGAATTACATTTTTTTAATTAATTTTAAAATGACGGAAACAAGGGGAACAAATTGTAAACTACTTGTCCCACATCTTGATTCCGGTAATAAAACAAGTCAGTATGAAATTTAAAATAATTAGGGTATTGGGTTTTAAATCATTCGGTAAATACATGTGGCAACGTGTGGCATCGTCATAGGCCTAATGCAGCCATTGCTATCCTAACTATTTAAACAACACTTCGACTTGAGATTTGTCTCATGGGCATTTAAACGGGACTACATAATGAGCATTGAGGCGGATAGTATGGTGGGTTTTGCTTTATTAAAGTCCATTTTATGTAATGTTAATACTTTTGTCATGATGTCCTTGTCGTGTAAACAATAGTTTAATTTCGTCTTTATCTTCATTTAATTTTCAATCGACGATGACGAAACGAGTTTTAGTATAGTCAGATACGATCTTCTCTATAAATGTGTTATATATGACATTTTACAGTAACGCGTAAGCGAATCGCCACTCTTTGTAACACCATACGACTTTTCTGGAGAAAAATACAAGAAACATTGTTTGTGTTCCATTAAACAGTTGCTAATGTTAAGTCCGTCAGCAAACATATTATAGGAATGACACAAATACGGTACCTCCAAGTTTTGACAATTTAGCCTCTGTCCATATTTTGTCTATTCGTTTCTTTCTTTCTGGGGTCGCAACCCAATCTGTTTGTTTTCTTTCTCTTGTATAAATTGACCCATCCATTGATGAACCTTCATGACATTTCAGCACTACATATTTAATTTTGTGCAGAATCGTACTATAAAGAGGTTGTTAATATCTCGCCGTAAAAGTGACGTAGGTATCATTACAATAACGTAAAATTATTTATGAACAAAAATATTGTAAAGTAATGATGTATTCACATGAAAAGCATCCATAAAGATAACGCGAAAGCGCTTGAAAGAATAAACATGGATATATTTCTGATCTTCTTTAATATTAAATAATTTTTCTATGGTCTGGCACATGGACAGATTCATATATATATTATGTATATTAAGTTTGCATTGATTGCTTTTTTAAAAAAAATAATTTCATTATTTTATTATATGTTGTGGGTAACCAGCTTTGTATCTAGTTTCTGACCTTGTCCAAAATCAGTGGCAATTTTGTAAACAACTTTTTTTCTCCAAGTGAGGATCGTTATCTTAAACTACGCTGCATTTTTTAATTTAGTTATACCTGGACTACATGATTTCTGTCAGGTTTTTGTTTTATGGTAACAAACTTTCTAATCCGTTTAGAACAATGAACTTTTGATCTTCATCTGGGATTTTGTTTTACTTCTTAGTTTTTCATACTACTGATGTTTTCTGAAAATCTGTTATACGTGCTTCAAGAGCTAGCATTATCAAGTTTTATAATTGTGTCCAGAAATTCATTTGGGCTAGAATTTATTGCTTCAAATTATTTAATTCAAGTGATTTTTCTCTGGAAATACAGAGTCCTGATAAAAAATATTCTTGGACAGAGACGTTCACTGGGATTTGTAGTGAAGCGAAAAAAGAATTATATTACTGTGATTCAACAAAAGACTATTGGTGCAACAACAATATACAGGCCATCACAAGCACGTCAACACCTTCAGCGTTGGATTTAATTTTGATTTACACTAAAGTCTATGCAGAATTTTATTGATTAGGACTTTTGTCTGTAATTCAAGGATTATATAGGATTTAACTCGCAATACAGTACGTTCTTCTTTCCATATTTTCACTTTGTATTCTAGGAAAATAAATCATTTGTTGAAGTTTGCAAATATTTGTTGCTTTTCACTCTTTATTGTTACTTATGTTAAGAGTATAGACTCGTAATAGAAAATTGGGGGGTTGTCTCGCCACTTCGTAATAGAAAATTGGGGGCTTGTCCGGATACGAGTTTCTCAAATATATATCAGAAAACTTTATTTCTGAAATTTAAATTCACCTTGTTTTGAAATTTTGTAAGTAGCAGATATTTTTTCACAAGTTAGAAATCTTTAGTGAAACCATCAAGATTTTACAATGTCTACTAAAAGAAGAATTAGAGCTGGCAAGTAAACTGCAAGACGCCACTTAACATACAAATTCAAGCTTTGATTTTATTAAGAACATTAGGTAAATACACCCGTTTGAAGGCAAAAGATTTTTAAAAAAATATTTTCGTCATCTTGAAAATTGCCGAAAATTTGAAATGGATAAAGAGAGTATTAGACTCTTTTATTACAAAGTGCACTTTTTGGCAAATCCCGTGACATCTGCGCTTTTTTGAAAGCTGAGCAAAGTTCTGACTATGATCTGGTTAAGGAATGCATCTTGAGTTGGTACCTGAGGTTTACCGATAAAACTTTAGGAACTATGAACTAGAAACTGGAGAAAGCCATGTCGAATTTGCAAGAAAGAAGATCAGATATTTAAGAAAGTTGGTCAGGATTGCGAAAATCTTAGACAACTCATATTAGTTGAAGAATTCAAGAGTTGTGTCCATAGTGACATTAAGACTTACCTTGATGAGCACAAGGCCTAAACTTTAGATCTTTAGAAAATGCTGCTCATACAGCTGACGAGTATTCCTTAGCTCATAAGGTTTATTTTGGCAGAAAGTCTCCCGTCAGCAGTTTTCTGGTAAAAAGTTATTTCATTCTAATATGAGCACTTCCAAATTTAAATTTTTCACAACTATTAGAAATCAAATTTCTGATAAGACTGATCAGAAGACCTCATCTTTTCCTACGTGTACGTTATTTCAAGAAACGTATTTCAAGAAGAAAAGGCACGCTATTTCTGATTATTAAAAATTGAAAAAATAAGCAACAGAATCAAGACAGGCCTATTCCACATGCTCTTATTTCTAAGATGTCAAGGTCACAGTCATGTATTGAAAGCAATAGATTTGTTGGGTCAAACAAACCTAAGTTTGATATTATTATGAAGCGTTATGAACCATTCATGTTGAATAGTTCTAAATCAGTCTTGGGTTGTTAGGCCTATCCGATCCCTGTTAAAATTTTAAGGGACACAGGAGCTTCTCAAAGTCTTTTATTAGCAGGTACTTTGCTTTTTTGAGAGTGTTAGTATTCACTAAAGTGCATTTTTGTTAATATTTCATTCCGTTGTGTAAATGTCATCAGACTTAGTCTCAGGACCCGTGACAGTCGGAATAGCGTTATCTTTACCCATCGAGGGTATTCATGTATTACTAGGCAATGACCTAGCTGGAGATAAGGTTGTGGTTAATCCACTTGTAACTTACAAGTCTTGTTTGGATCATAAAGTCAATCATATTGAGAAAGGAATTCATAATTTATAGCCAGTTTGTGCGGTTACTAGAGCCATGTCAAAGATAGCTCTTGAGAATGGTGTTGATCAGAAAGTATTCCTTTAGCTAACTCATGTATTGGTCAGGCTTTTGATGAGGTCACGTTTGGATCAGTCAAAGGGTATTGATCACAGTGATCCTCTTATAACTACTCATTCTAAACAGGTTGACAAGCGACAATTACTTGTCGTAGAACAGGACAAATATACGGAGATCTGTTTGTTTCAGAGGGCTATTAGTGAATCTGAAGCTACAGAAGTAATTGTTTGTGAACTTATTATAATAGGATCCTTGTGAAAAGATGGAGACCACCGAAGGTACCTGCTGGTGACGAGTGGTCAGTGAACTATTAAATTGTAGAGCCAAAATCGTATGCACAGGAAATTCTTAGTTTGGCCCATAAAACTACTTTGGCTGACCATTTAGGGGTCACTAAGACATATCACAAAATCTTGAAACGCTTTTATTGGTCACAAATTAATAATGATGTTTGCCAGTACTGTAGATCTTGTCACACTTGTCAATGGAAGAAAATGGATCATGTGCAACCTATTCGTGCATCTGACGAACCATTTAGTAGAATAATGGTAGATTATGTCGGTCTCTTACCTAAGACCAAGTCAGGCTACCAACACTTGTTGACCATAATGTGCGAGTCAACAAGATTCCCAGAAGCAATTCCTTTGAGGAATATTAAAATTAAAACAATAATAAAATCTTTAATACAGATTTTTAATGCACAATTTGGCCTTCCCAAGTATGTCCAATATGATCAAGTGTCTGGAATTACCAGCAAGTTATGCATGAAATATGCATCTAGCCATTGAAGTAGGAATTAAGTCACGACAGAACTACGATGGAGAAAGCTTTTGTTTAGTGATTGGGTTCTGTCTCTCTTGTTCATTCTTCCAAATTTTCTTTAGATTAGGTATTATTGTCCTTACAAAGTTAGAAATTAAATTGCATTATTAGTACTCATGGGATGTAAATATATCAAAGGAGTACTGGTATGTTAATAGAGAAAGCCAGAATAATCACGAAGTCAGTTTAGTTGTACCTATCCCATACAGTGAGGATTTAAGCGATGGAATGAACTAGGATTGTAGTGCCTGGTAGCAAACAATCTTCGAAATTAAAAAATTATGAAAAATCTGGACCAGAAACTTTCACATCTGCAGCAACAAGAAAAGATTGAACTAAAACAGCTATTACTTGATTACGAACACTTGTTTCCATATGTTCCTGCACGAACAAATACAGTTTACCTTGTCTTTGAAATTGTAGATTTCACACATGCGAAACAACGTCCGTACAGGACGAACCCTCTCAAACAGGAATGTTTGAAAAGAGATATTCATTTTGGCTGGAATTTATTCTTTCACATTATTCAACTGATTTTCCTCCGGAAATACAGAGTGCTCATAAATTATAAGATTCCTGGACAAAGACATTCACTTGGATTTATAATGAATTAAAACCTGGAATTATATTCCTGTTTCTCAGCAAAAGACTACTGGCACAACACAACTATACAGGTCACCACAGACACATCAACACCTTCAGCGTTAGATTTAGTTTGGATTTCCATTGAGGTTTATTCAGAACTTTTGTTCTTAGGACCTGTGTCTGTAAATCTATGATTTTTTGGGGGATTTAATTTGCAAAACCGCAAGTTCTTTTAGCGTTTTCACTTTTGTATTCTAGGGAAATAAATTATTTGTTGAATTTTGCGAAGCTTGTTGCTTTTCACTCTTTTTTGTTACTTATTTTAAGAGCATAAACTATTATCTATCTATCTATCTATCTATCTATCTATCTATCTATCTATATATCTATATATATATATATATATATATATATATATATATATATATATATATATATATATATATATATATATATATAGTAATAATTACAAAAGACGCAAAACATTATGAATTATATATTATTCAGTAAAACTTGTATGTCCAGTAAATATAGTTCAGAACATAAATAGTGGCTCTATGCTGGTTTTAAAACCTTTTTTCTTTTTTTTTTTTTGGCGGGGGGGGCGGAAATAAAACATGTTGAATAGTTTATCAACATTTTACGAATAGTTCCACAAAAAGTATAGCGGAGCCTTTGCAAGTTCTTTTTTAGATTTAAATTCTCTGCAAGCATAATCCATCAATATGATCAAATTCTTCATAATGTCCAGTGTGGCTTTCGCGACCATTTTTCTTCATAAATGTCTCTGGAAGAAAGGTCTGCTTCTGGCAGCAGGCTGTTTTATTTTGTTACGTACGCTTTTAAGCCGTAAACAGTCATCTTCCTTCATATTGCGACGTATCTATCGACCTTTTAAATTAGAGTTGGGCCTTAGAATCGTCATTCATTGCACGATATCTAGACTATGATAATCTTCCAGACTGAACGGAAGTGTTTTATTTCCCCAGACACTTCCTGCAATGACAGTCACATTATTAATATATTTTGTGCGACCACAAGAGTATACGTTTGATTCATATTAGGCTCAATAAAAAGAGCAAATGAGAGATAAGCACCAAATCCCAGTCTGTATTGTTCTTCCTGACAAAGGTCTTCAGAGTTCTGTGACACCGAGGAAATATGTTACAAACTGTCGAACACTATGTAGTCAGTTCATAGAAAGTAGACCTTTTTCTAAGCAGATCTAGTCAACAGATTTAGTCAAGATATGCCGGTTCTCTTAAATCAAATGTATTGTTTCACAGTCCAAATGAATGCGCAAATCGGTTTCTACCAGATGATCATGTGACAGTAACGAGCAGTGCCTCTCTACCATAGTCTAAATAAGAATAAGCATAAGAGAACCTTCTGTACTCTTATAAGACAACTCCAACTGCAAACTACACAAGTCTAAGGCGCCGGCAGATCTGGGTCTATGCAGTTTTCTGTACAACAAATAACAAAGACCACAATTTTCAGGCGTTTGATGCTACGGCATATCAGGATCGTTGTTGTTTGGAGTTTGACGACTTATTATTATGAAATACATAGCGCGTACGAAGGGTGGATGGGGTGGGGTAGCACGAGTAGCTAGCTCTTGTGCACGATAATTTTTTTTTCTCGGGAAGAGTAAATGGGATGTGCATATATATATATATATATATATATATATATATATATATATATATATATATATATATATATATATATATATATATATATATATTAAATTCAGGTAAATAGATTGGCATGATTTCACTTGTTCTCAAATTTTCATTCCATTGTATTGCTTACATTGAATCATGATACTGTGTGCATATAGTGTTGACCAAATTAAATCAAACGTTTCCATGTCACTCAATATGCGACATCGTCTTCACCTTTACTAGAAAGAGGGTATGTGCGTGTTTTTATTGTTTAGTAAGTATAGATTACACCTCGTGACCTGAAAAAGAAAAGAAATGTTATTCTAGTGAGTTGTATTAGTGCATAAATAGAATGAGATGTCTTGTTACATGGTCATCAAATAGGTCACCACACCTTTATTACAGGGTGTGTATCGTGTAATCTCAAAAGATTCAATTGAACCTAGGAAAAGTTAATAATTCCAAAAGACATAAAAATGCATAAGTTATGTAAATACTAGTGTCATATACAGAGAAGACTTTTTCATCAGGTATTCAGTGTCTTTCTTCCCTTTAAAGGAACTAATCTTCTAATCTGGAATACCAGCGAACATGAGATTATACTAGTTTTAGTAAGGATGACACGTAAACGGACAGTAGTGAATAGGGGCACCCTACGTACAATGGGAATTAGCATTACAGACCCCCCTGGGCAAATCTACGTACAATGGAAATTTAACATGGCGAAAAATCGTGGGCAAATCTACGTACAAGGGGAATTGACATTGGAATAAATCGTGGGCCACTTTACGTACAAGGGGAATAGAGTTTGGGCTTGTTTAGGGACAAGGGGAACTGAACATGGGATTTTTTTTTTTTTTTTAAATTTAAAAAAAAGGGTAGGCAATTGAAAAGTCATTCTCTTTTCGAGAAATATGCGTGGCCCTGAAAAGGGCCTTTGGGTTTATGTTAATGTATCCATTAACATAAAGGGCACCGCATTGGTCTTCTTCTTGTCCTTAGGCTGCGTCTCACTGTAGGACCGTAAATCAGGACTCTTTTGAGGCATCCTTGTCTTTCTACGTAGATTCTACGTATCCACAGACTGGTGTCTGTCCTGTGGACAACGGTCCACTTCGATCGGACATACATGGGTATGTCCGTCCGGAACATCATGGAAGACACAAGCGTAGAAGATTGCACATCGGTCCACATCTTGAAGCGACGAGAACAGGTGAATCAATGCACTGAACTGCGCTTATTTATAGGTAGAGGAAGGATTGAAACGGATTGAGTTCATTCACCAATCCAAACACGCGTTACAAAATTCAGTCAGCCCGCATCCAATCAGAAGAGAGTAGTCTGTGACGTCGGTTGGTCTATATAGATTCGCTAGCGCTTGTGTGCAGTCAATCTATGCGACAGTGATTCAACATGACGGAAATTCAGAAAACGATCCATTGGGGTGCACCAACAGGGGAGACTGCCCAAGGGAACCCGGACTTACTTTCAGAAGAGGTGAACTGGGATTTTGTGGATTTTCTTACCTCGCAAGAATTTGTTCCGGAACCTTCGTTACCTTCTTCATTACCGCAAGTGGAGAATTTTAGACAGAGACAGAAAGAAGAATTGGAGAAATTTATACGACAAAAGGAAGCGGAACAAGCTTTTCTCCTACAGCAACAGCAGCAAGAAGAAGAGGTAAGAAAAAAACAACAGCAACAACAGCAAGAAGAAGTAGCAGCAGCAAAGAAACAAGAGGGTGAAAATCAAACGGTCACGGTACTGTTGGACATTTTAGCGGAGTTAAGGAGTCTGAAACAAATGTATCAGACTTCTTTATTACGACCGAAGAGAATACGACCTTCCCGAGCTAAACACGTTAACCCTGTGACTAAGCCTACCGTACCACCCTTAGTGATTTCAACCCAATCATCATCATCAACATTTCGCAGTCCAAAAGTAGGCCTTGGCCGTGGCAAAGGCTTAAGGCAGTTAAAGTTGATTGTTTAAACTCACCCCTACACCATAAAGAAAAAAAGGCCCTTTTCAGGGCCACCCACATTTCTCGAAAAGAAATACAATTTCAATTTGCCAATAACTCAAAAAAAAAAAAAATAAACCAACCCATTTTACCCCTGTAGTACGTGTCTTTGTATGAGTGCGTGAGTGTACGTTCTTATTTTAAAATCATAACTCAAAGACACTTACCTTATATCATTAATTTATTCTTTTATGAATATTTACAATCCAATTCACAATTCACAACAGAACACTTTAATAAAAAGTTCATTGACTTCTTCTTTCTCCTTGTTTAGTCTCTCTGTTTTTTAAATTTCTTCACAGTCACACTCTTTTCCTCTTCTTCCTCCTGACTTTCTTCCCTTCTTCTTTTCTTCTCCTGTTTCTTTTTCTTCACCTGTCTGCTTTCTTCCTCTGAAAAATCCCTCTCTTCTTCTGAAGAATCCCTCTCTTCTTCTGAAGAATTTCTCTTTTCTTCTGACTCCTCTTGTTTCTTTTTTGGGTAATCTGGAGACCAATGTCCTTTTTCTTTACAATAATAACAGGTATCTTGACTTTTGTCTTTTTTAGCCCCTGTTTTTGTTCTTTTTTGACGGTCTGGACACTCTGAAGACCAATGTCCTTTCTTGTGACAGATATAGCAAGTATCTTGACTTTTATCTCGAAAGGAAGGAGAGTAGTCCGTGGGCTGGTCTGAAGAGAATTTTCTAATGACCCATCGCAAAGCTCTGACGAAACCTTCAATTTGGTTAGTCTCTTCCATCGTTGTGCTCGGCTTGAGAGTGAAATGAATAGTGAAAGGACAGGACACACACCCTTTTATATACGCTGGTTTGCCATGACTATAAATTAGTCTATGGTGTTTGAACTTGAGTCATTTGAAGTTTTTCACTCAAGATGAAACGATCCTATTCATTCGAGAAGAAAGAAGAAGAAAGTAAGAGGCAGAAACGTGATCTATCGCCTCGTACCAGAGCTGAAATCTTGGCACAAATTCATGCCAGTGACTTTGAAGAGGACATGAGTGAACCAGAATCCGAACCCTCTAAACCAAGTTCACCACCCTTAGTCAACCCTGAAAAGTACTATTCCATTCGAGAGACGGAAAAGCGCTCCTCTAGAAAATTTAGAACCACGGCTTACACCTACACAGTGAAGTTTAAAGATTTCAAGGCTGACGTACCACTGGAGAAAGCAGAAGGGTTTATCACCGAGATGTGGGATTCTTTGCTCACCTCACTCAAGCGACAATGTCAACCCAAAGAAGACGATCGCTTGACACTATCCATAGATCACGACAGCTTGAAATCCCCTGTTTGGATCGAGTTTAGCAGATCCGCAGAACTAACCCTTTCCAAAGTCATGGACAAGATTCAACACGTACAATAATCTAATGATCAGTTTGACATCACCGATGGAAAAGCCACACTGAAAATGGCCCATGTCTCTCCTCCTGAAGGGACTGGACGCAAAAAGGTCTTATTGGTGGACGACCTTCGCAGCACCAAAACAAGTCTCGTCCAAATTAACAACACTCATGACCAGATGTGTTTAGCCCGTGCCATCGTGGTAGGACGAACCTATGCCAACAAGAACGACACGGCAGAATGGAAAAGAACTTGGAACACTATTCAACGTTCCTATCGAGCCAAACAACGAAACGAAGCAGAACTCCTGTTGCAACAAGCCGGCCTGTCCAAAGACACACCCTGTGGCATTCCTGAGATGCAAAAATTGCAAGATGTCCTAGCTCCACGCTACACCTTGAAAGTGCACCCTCAAGAAATGCGCGGACCTCTGTTGTTTCGAGGCCAAAATTTTAAGGACGGAAAATACATTCATGTTTATTATCACGATGACCATTTCCATACCATTACCAGTATCACCGGATTCCTGGGATACAGTTATTATTGTGAGAAATGTGATTATGGTTATAACAATCGAGAGCAACACAAGCATTGTGGATCGAAATGCCCAGGATGTTTGGCCTCTCCACCCTGTCTGAGCGAAGAACCACTGCCTTGTTCAACTTGTCTGCGCACGTTTGTCAGCCCTGCCTGTTACCAACAACATTTGAAGACACAAGGTTCACAGAAGAAATGTGCTTGTCAGCTGCTGAGATTGTGCCCTACCTGTGGACAAGGCATATGTACCAATACTGCCAAGGCACACGTATGTCGAGGAAAGAAAAAATGTCACATTTGTCACCACATCGTGGACTTGGAACACCAATGCTACGTGCAAAAATACCAGCCCCCACCAGAGAAAGAGGAAGGTCACAAGAAGAAAGGCAATTTCATCTTTTTCGATTTCGAATGCATGCAAGAGACCGGCATTCACATTCCTAATTTCTGCGTGGCTCATCGAGCGTGCGAGAAGTGCATTCAAGAACCTATTTTCAGTCATTGCCCTCACTGCAGCAAGATTCCTGGAGGGCGTGAAAAAATCTTTCGGGGACCGAACACGTTAGCCGATTTTGCCCAAGGGGTCTTAGACCCCATCGACAAGACGTGGAGCCAAGAGGACATCGAACGTTACGGAGATTGTCATCGTCATGCCACGGTGATGGCTCACAATTTCTCCGGATACGATGGACAGTTTCTTTTGAGATAATATACGGAACAAGGCACTCAGCGTCCTAAAGTGACTTTGAACGGAGCCAAAATCATTTTCATGCAAGTGGGACATGTGCAGTTTAAAGATTCGATGAGCTATTTGGCCATGCCTTTGAGTCGAATGCCTAAAACGTTTGGAATGACAGAAATGGCTAAAGGGTACTTTCCACACTTTTTCAATACGGAAGCCAATCAACACGCCGTTCTACCCCATTTACCTGAGGCTCACTATTACGACCCCGACAACATGCGTACCGAACAACGAGAAGCTTTCTACGCTTGGTACCAGGCTCACGCCTCGGACCCTTTCGACTTTCAAGAAGAAATGCTAAAGTATTGTCGTTCCGACGTGGACATTTTACGGCGTTGCTGTGGAAAATTTCGAGAACTGTTCATGAAACACGGAGGGGTCGATCCTTTGAAAGAAGCTTGCACCATTGCCAAAGCGTGTTCCTTAGTGTATCGACAACGATTCATGCCTGAAAACACCGTGGCTGTCATCAGTCCTCAAACGACCAACTTTGTCAAACGTCAATACTCGGTCAAAGCCCTACGTTGGTTACATTACTTGTGCGACAAGAAAGACAAGTGGATTCAGCATGCTCGCAACGGAGGATGCGAAAAGACCATGGGAACGTATTCGGTCGATGGCTGGGACTTAGAAAACCCCAAGATCGTGTACGAGTTTAACGGTTGCTTATTTCACGGATATCCCGTCTGTTACCTTGACCGTAGCACTAAAAATCAGTTTTTACAACGAACCATGGAAGACTTGTACCAGGACACTTGTCAGCGACGCCTAAAGTTAGAACAGGAAGGATACCAAGTGGTGGAAATGTGGGAACACGAGTACGATCACCGTTTGAAAACCGATCCCGAGTTTAAACGTCTCGTGGAAAGTTACCAGTTCATGGACCCGCTGAACCCGAGGGAAAGTTTGTACGGAGGAAGGACCAATGCCACCTGTTTGCTGTACCAAGCCGATGAAGAGAAAGGAGAAGAAATCAAATACTTGGACGTGTGTTCGCTGTATCCCTACGTGTGCAAATATTGTCGCTTTCCTGTAGGGCACCCGCAATTGCTGACGGAACACATCGACCTGAAAAACATTCGACAATACGAAGGCTTGATCAAGTGTAAAGTTTTGACTCCCACGAACCTATACCATCCCGTCTTACCTCACCATTGTCAAGGCAAACTTATGTTTTCCTTGTGCCGTACTTGTGCCGAAACGTGCAACCAAGACCAGCCTTGCCATCACACCCAGGAAGAACGTGCCTTGACGGGAACCTGGGTCAGCGTAGAATTGTTCAAAGCTCTGGACATGGGATACCAACTGTTAGAAGTGTACGAAATTTGCCACTTTCCCAAGACACAGCAATAACACAAGGGTGACCCCAGTCAAAAAGGCATTTTCGCCGACTACGTGGATGCCTTTTTGAAACTGAAGCAATAAGCCAGCGGCTATCCGTCCTGGTGTCACACTCCCGAAGACCAAATACAATTCAAAGAGAAATACTATGAACAAGAAGGCATCACTTTAGACCACATCGAGAAAAACGAAGGCAGGCGATCGTTTGCCAAAGCGATGTTAAATTGCTTGTGGGGTAAAATGGCACAACGACCGTGTTTACCCAAGACGGAATATTTGACAGAACCTTCCCGCTACTTCCAAATGATTCACGACAAAACCAAGTATATGAAACACGTGGACGTCGTTCGCGAGGATTTGATTTTGGTCAATTACGAAGAAGATCTGGACTTTGCACAAGACGACCCTTTTGGAAATGTCATCATTGCGGCTTACGTGACAGCTCATGCTCGCTTAAAATTGTACGAAGCTTTAGAACTGTTAGGGGAACGCGTCCTGTACTTTGACACGGACAGTTGCATTTACATCCATCACCCGAGTCAACAGCACCCTGACATCGAAGGAGACCGTTTAGGAGCCTAGACAGACGAGCATCCCGACGACAAGATTCTAAGTTTCGTCAGTGGCGGTCCCAAAAATTACGGCTACGAATACCGGGACAAACAAGGAGAAGTGCACACGACGTGCAAAGTGAAAGGACTGACTCTGAATTATCGTACCAGTCGTGTGGTCAACTTTGGTGTATTGAAAGAAGCCTTGCAATCGGGAGAGGATGCAAACTTTAAAGTGACCACCTACCAGCCGAACAAGATTGTACGTTTACCCACTCACCACATCGTCAGTCGACCCTTGGAAAAAGTCTATCAAATCGTGTACCAGAAGCGAGTGCGACTTTCCAATCATTTCACCTTACCGTATGGACACGTCGGTATTGGTCTGTATATAAAAAGGAACCCTAGGCAAGACCTATAGTTCATTGGGACTACCAAGACCGAGCGAACAAGATGAATACTTTCAGAGAAACACAGAACAAGTTGTTTAGAAAGGCACAATTCAAGTGTGAGGCTTCGGAAGTGGAATGCGATTGTGAGCCTTGCGATGGGTACGATGCTGTACTTTGTGACCTTAGCGATGCCGTAAAGCATCATGGGAACTTTGTTCTCACTGCCCCTATCATGGAAAGTGATGCTGTGCGTGTCAAACCTGAGGGATGCGAAAGTGATGCCGCTCGTCCTCTTGGACATTTTACTGGGTTTCGTTTTAAAGGGGAATGTTCACCTTCACGTCTACTCCCCTACGGATGTCATCCAGCCCTGAGCAAACTCCTACCCATGTCACTCAACCCTCATCGAAACGAACCTGTGAAAGACGAATATTCGTTCCCTGTGCGTTTGTCGAAATACTGCGACTTTGAAAATCGTCTTCAATCGTTCAAAGGAAAATGGCCTAAGTATCTGGGAGGACCGACCCCCAAAGAATTAGCCAGAGCCGGATTTTTTTACTTGGGCGAAGGAGATAAAGTCAAGTGCTTCAGTTGCGGTGTGTCACTTCACCACTGGGAACCGCAAGATTCGGCCTACGTAGAACATGCTCGATGGTCACCGAATTGTCATTACTTACCCTTAGTGGGACCGAGACATTGAAGTAACTTACCATAATCTGTTCATGGATACTTTACAAGAGAACATTCGTGCTTTGCCTGTGGAGTTGAGAGAACGCATTTACCGAGAGCTGGTCAAAATACAAGTGAAACGTAAAGAACAATTGCATCCGTTACGTCACCGGTGTTTGAACCACTGGTACCTGAAGGCTATACAAGGATTGATTCAATTGAAAGTGTTCCATCGGACAGACATTGATCAACGATCCTCTAGTTTTAAAAAGGATTGGTTTGTTATGGACGATTCTACCTACATCATTGTAAACTTACTGCATCGAATTCCAGAGGAAGAGTTAACGAATTACCAACATCTTGAACACAATGTCAACTTAGTGAAAGAGGAAACTTCTGAACGAATTGTAATGTGCAAATTAGTGACTAAACGATTTAAATTCGACACTGAAGTAAAACCATGTTTGTGCAAAGAGTACATTTCTTGTGTCAGACCAAAGAGGATTTAGTATGACCTATTCATGGATACTTTGCTAGAGAACATTCGTGCTTTGCCTGTGGAGTTGAGAGAACGCATTTACCGAGAACTGATCAAAATACAAGTGAAACGCAAACTCAGAGTTATTCATCCGTTTTTAAATTATGCTCTGTTCCAAAGTACAAGAAGACTGATTATGAGTGGATATTACATCAGGCACAAAGTTAAACGAGGCTATTGGCCACCATCCAACGATTCCAAAAACAGTGTATATACTTATGGATACTTTACAAGAGAACATGTTGGGCTTGCCTGAGGATTTGAGAGAAAGGATTTACCGAGAGCTGGTGAAAATACAAGTGAAACGTAAAGAACAATTGCATCCTTTACGTCACCAGATCTTTAACCACTGGTACCTGAATGGTATAAGAGGACTGATTCGTCAGAAATTTTTTCAGTGGTCAGACCTTGTTGAACACTTTCAGTTTGGGAATGATGATGGACTAGACGTTCGTAATTTTGGTTACTTCGAGATTCACTTACTGCAACGTATTGAGGAAGACGAGTTAAAGGATTACCAACATTTGTTACATGGAATCTGCTTAGAAAAAGACAAAACATCTAGAAAACTCTGACGTTTCAGTTACAGTATGTAACATTTAAATTCCCTACTGGAGAACAAACATGTTTAGTTAGAAATTACCTTTATTGCTTCCGAAAGAAAGACACTATAAAATCAAGTTGCCATGCCACGGATTATGTCACATATTATTGAACAGATTCCGTGGAAGGAACTCAATGACCATATTCAAACCGTGGATCATTACCATCGATTATTACAAGAACTGTATCCATTCAATTTGGGACGACAAGTGATGTGTGTCTTAGTGACTTGTTTTCTGGGATTTCGTTTACCAGCCGATTCTTTGTGGACTCTTTACGATCAGTACTTACCACCTCAATGGCCTTAAATGGTCACGAAAAACTCCTTTTGCTCTTAGCCTTGCGTTTTCATCTGGACACTTCTCGACCTCAACAGGAAAAAAAGATTCGTCAACTTTTAGCTACCCAAGCCGTGTATGACGATGTATGTGTAGCTTGTGATTTACATCCCCATTGGACAGATGTCCGTGCCTGGAAAGAATGGGGTTTTGAGGCTTGGACCCAAGAAGTGGCCCAGTATGCACGAGAGTTGTTCAAGGAAAAAAATTACTTTTCAACCTGTGTTAGTAACGGTGCCAGAAGAACCCGTCACCCAGGACGGGACTGTCGTGGACAGGCCTGAAAGACCCTTTCGGGAGGACACTTGTGTGACCTTACCCCCTACTATAGAACTGGTTAGAACATTACCCAAAACATGTTGTTGTACAGACACTTGTTTTTATTCCACGTTAATGGTTATCATGTGCCTTTTATTCTTGTACTTAAGCCTTTGGCTTTTATGTATTTTTGTCTTTCGTATTCATGTTTGAAAAAAAACATTCAATAAACGTGTTCTGAAAAAGTATATAAACTCTTGTCTTGTTTGTTTTCGTGTCACAAGTGACATTTCTCACACTATGGCTACCTCTGCTGTCTCTGCTCCCTCTTCCTCTACTGTCAAAGTCATCGACGAACACTTAGATCGTGCCAGTTGGGAGGCTTTGTATCTTCGCCATCCCTTTAACATGCTCATTGCTGGACCTAGCGGTTCTGGCAAAACCGAATTCGTCAAACGTTTGATCGAACATAAACATCATTTGATCGATCAGCCACCTCAGCGGATCGTGTGGTGTTACAAAGAGTGGCAATCAGCGTACAGCCTCTTGCGAGAAAGTCAAGGCGATTCCATCGTGTTTGTGGAAGGCATTCCTAAAGAAGACGACGGCATCGTCTCTGACTCCCGTCAAACCCATTTGGTCATTTTCGACGACATGTTAGGAGAAGACGAAGAAGAAATTAAACTGTGGTTCACGCGCAAAGGGCATCACCATAATGCCAGTGTCGTTTACATCACCCAAAATTTGTTTCAACAAAGTAAAGCCCATCGCACCATCAGTCTCAATGCGCATTACGTGGTCTTGTTTAAAAGCCCTCGAGATAAATCGCAAGTGCAAGTCTTAGCCAAACAGTTAGGAACGCCTTGGCTGACTCAAGCGTACGACGATGCCACTCAAACGCCACACGCCTATTTACTCGTCGATTTGAAACCTACGACCCCCGAGGATTTGCGATTTCGTACCCACTTGTTTCACCACTGGTGCCAAGACGGAGGGCCTGTCCTGTACACGTCTCCGTCCTCGACTTCATTTCACTCCACATAAAAAAAATCTATAAAAACCTCAGACCCTTTTTCGTCTGTCTCACACAGTGTGAACATGACGTCCCTTCAGTCGCATCTTCCCGTCAAATTGATTCGTGCCTTGTATGGCATCAGTCGAGAAAAAAATCCACAAACACGAGCCCGTGTCTTAGAAGCTAGTCTCAAAGAAGTCTTACGATGGTTCGGGTGATGGCACGTCAAATACTCCAAGGAATCATTCAGATTCCTCATCAAACCAAACGCTTTTTCGATCGAAACAAAGTCGCTTTGGTCCAACTGGCCGATCCCCGCATCGACACTCAAACCAAAAAACAAATCATTTTGAAACCTGGAGGGAGCGGTACTCTAGGAGGGGTCATCATTCGCTCACTCTTAAGATGGGATCCTAATGCCCCCAAAGTTATACCCAAGAAAAAAGTCCAACGAAGCTCCAAGAAGAAGAAAAAGACCAGGTCCCCAAGAAGAAAAACTTCTCCAGTGGCTGGACCCTCCTCTGACCAGACACCACCCCGGAAAAAGAAAAGAAGCCCCCAGAAAAAGAAACAGAAAAAAAATCCCCAGAAAAAGAAAAGTCCACAGAAGAAAACTAGTCGCAAGAGAGGCACTTCTTCTTCGGCCAGGACGCAACCTTACACTCGCAAACCACGACCTGACACGGCGGTGACTGCATCTCCTGCAGCCTCACGTTTATCCACTTCTCCGTTGATGACACCAAGAACTGAAGAGTACTTGGAGACGTTGATCACACCAAGAACTTCTCTGTTGATGACCCCCAAAAGAACTTCCCCAGTGGCAGGACCCTCCAATTTAGTAGCAGTGGCTGCTGCTCACAAAGTACCTTCTCCCAAAATCAAAGTTCAAGAAAGATCGGGCATGTTACAAAGTTTACTGGATTTGTCCAAGCAAGAACTGGCTCGATTTAGTCCGTTACGTACCCCTGCACGACGTGTCATGCCTGTCCTCAAACTGATACGACGTAAAGACAATCAGTGGCGACGCGTTCCAGTATAAAAAAGGCCTGTGACCAAGTAGGGTATCAGTGTTTTTTGGTGCTCCTGAAGACTCAAAGATGTCACCCTCCAGAAAACCCCAAGGAAAAAAAAGGAAAGGACTGCCACCACGTTTAGCCAAAGATGGGGACATGTTATCTGTCCTGTCCAAAGCTTCTCCACCCCTACGAAAAAAACTCATTCAAACGGCCTCCAAAGAGGTCATCGATACCGTGTGTGAATGTTGTTTGAACGTTTTGAAAGGCACGATCCCTTTGTCCAAACACCAGAAACAATGCTTAAGCAAACATCGTCACGTTCTTCGCCAAATGGTTCGAAAGAAAATTCCCATTCGTCAAAAGAAGAAGATGTTGGTGCAACGTGGAGGCATTTTACCCCTCTTGTTAGGCCCCACACTGAAAGGAGTCTTGGGAACCATGTTGGGAGGACTGGTGGGAGCAAGATAAAAAGGCCCTCGGAAGTCCCAAGATCTCAGAATCGACTCCTGACAACCCCATGGAAGGACGAAAACTAGCTTTAGTACCTTACAAACGATGGATGGAATACCATCGGTGGCAAGAACAACACACCCCGCATTTACCTCCCAATCCCAATTTGAGCGAGATGTCCCAGTTACAACACGAATTGCAGTCCTTGATGGATCGCCAAGATTTGTCCGAAACAGAAAAATCGCAAAAGTACGGTCAACTCTTGCAACGACTGCAACTCTTTCACCAGAAAGCTTTAGACGAAACAGCTCTACCCACTTTGAAAGATTTTAAGACCTTGATGAAAAGTCCAGCACCATCACCGGTACCAGTACCAGTACCACCAGTACCCGTGACCAAGACAGAAAAAGGAAAAGAAGAAGAAGAAGAAGGGTTTCAAACTCCACCAGAAAAAGTACGCAAGTTAACAACACCACCTACCTCCAGAATTGGATGGATTAAAAAGATGATGGCCATCCCTTCTTCCTCACAAGAGAAAAAGAAAGTGAAGACAGAAGTGAAGACAGAAGTGAAACAAGAACCGATATCCCCCGCTCAGACATCCTCCTCCTCCTCTTCAACACCTATTGCCGGTCGCACACGCAAAGCATTGCAATCCAAAAAAATACCCCAAGAGAAAAAGAGTAGCATCTTCCAAGAGTGGGTGCCTTATTAACACACCATCCAACACAAAAAATAAAAAAATGGAAGAAGTCTTAGCCAGCATTTACTACGATCCCTCGCATCCTGCAGGTTACGCAGGAGTTCAAAAATTGTATCGTGCTGCCAAAATGCGACTGAAAAGTCTCCGTTTACCTCAAGTGCAACGATGGTTACAAGAAGAAGCTACCTACACATTACACAAACCCATTCGACGCAAGTTTGCCAGAAGTCGCACCCGAGTGGAAGGCATCGATCATCAATGGCAAGCCGATTTAGCCGATGTCTCTCATTTGGCCAGCTACAATCGTGGCTACAAATATTTGTTTTGTGTCATCGTCGTCTTTTCCAAATTTGCCTGGGTCGTGCCCTTGACTTCCAAATCGAGCAGCGAGTTAGTGCGAGCCCTGCAACGGGTGTTGAAACAAAGTGGTCGTCACCCTCTTCGATGGCAAACGGACAAAGGCACCGAATTTCTGAACCAAGCTTTCCAAAAAGAATAAAAGAAACGTGACATTCATTTTTTACCACCGAGAATCCCGAAACCAAAGCCAGCATCGTGGAACGTTTTCAACGCACTATGAAAGAACGCATGTGGAAATATTTTACGCATCACCACACTCTGAAGTACATCGACATCTTACCGCACCTGGTGCAAGCGTACAACCAATCTTACCATCGAAGCATCGGACGTGCCCCGCAAGACGTGACTCCCGAGAACGAAGTGTTGGTGTTTGAGCGCCTGTTTGGTACGTCCCCGACGAGGGCTGTCCCCAAGAAAAGTGGAGAGTTGGCCGTAGGAGATTGGGTGCGCATTGGCAAAACCAAACGCACTTTCGACAAAGGTTACTTACCTAACTGGACCACCGAATTGTTTCGTGTCACTGGACGAGTGCATGGCCGTCATCCTGCCGTCTATAAATTGGAAGACATGAACGGAGAAGTGCTCAAAGGAACGTTTTATTTGCCCGAGTTACAACGTGTCACCAAAAAAGAAGACGACGTGTACGACATCGAAAGCATTCTCGAACGCAGAACCCGTAAAGTGGGCAAACGACGTGTCAAAGAAGTCAAAGTACGTTGGAAAGGATATCCACCCAGTTTTGATTCTTGGATCGACGCTTCGCAAGTCATCGACTATAAAAAGAAGTGACCATCATGCCCTTTCACACAGCAGACGCAGCTACGTCGACCACTCCTCCTTCACCTAGTTCTTCTGTGCAAGATTTACAAAAACAACCCTTGTGGGTGTGGTGTGGAGAACGTGTGCCTAAAACGCAAATCGTCTTTTTCTGCCAAATCTTCGTGGTGTATTGTGTCATCGGGGCAGCCATTGCCAATTTGAGTTTGCAACAAGGAGACAAACAATTGTGGACCATTTTATTGAGCAGTTGCATCGGTTACCTGCTTCCTAATCCCTCCCTGAAATTCTCCTCGAACGGGAACCACGGGAACCTTGTGTCCAGTGCCAGTGTCAGTCACCACTCCAACCACAATCAGAACCCCATTTTAGACGGAGACACGCCTCTGACGTCCAGTAACCCCTCGGAGAGCCACAGAACTCTGGAATTATGAGTCACGAAAACCAATTTTACTTAACCTTACCCAGTGACAGTTCCATGGAGGTGTTTCCCCACAACACGTTGTGCTGTTACACGGCCAAATTACCTCAAGCCATCCCCTTAGATCACGAAGCCCATTGGGAAGTGGCTTTAGTAGAAATGATTCACCCGACCCAAGTCCTCAATGTCCTTCCCAATCAAAATAAATTTGATGTGGAAGTTCATGACGAACAATTGCAACAGTGGATGGATACCCATGGCAAATATGACAAGAAAACCCCTGGCACAAAAAATCAAAGGTACACCACCTATCACTTGTTTATTCCCCCAGGCTATTATTTTAGTGGTCAACATTTGATCAGCACCATAGCCACCAGGTTTAATGGCGTGTTTCTGAAAGCTTTGGGGGAAAACAAAAAAGGTGTCGTCACCCTGGAGTACCACAAAACAGCTCGTCGCTTCCTGATGAAATTTCCTGAGGGGCATAAAATGATGTCTTTTTTATTTTGTCCTGAATTGTTTGACATGTTGGGCGGAGACATGGAGATGAGAAAGAAATTTGAGCAAAAAGGTGAGCTAGCAGTGATTTACGACAACGAGTCTTTTAGCAAGTTCTTTCGTACCCCAGTAGAACTGAATCAAGGACTGAATTTGATGTTCGTGTATTCCGATGTGGTGGAATACAACGTGGTGGGACACACCTCCGTACTGTTACTGCGTGTCATTCCTTTCAAAGTGGATTCTGCCGCAAACGCTGACGAGGAAGGTGGAAACACTTACCACGTCCACCGCGAATTTGTCCATCCTCACTATTTGCCGGTCAGCAAGTCGTATTTGGACACGGTCAACATTACTATAAAAGGAGATTTGGGACAAAATATTCCATTCACCAAAGGAAAAGTCACGGTGAAACTCCATTTTCGAAAACGGTTCTCTCACGACTCGTAAGTAAGTCATGTATCCAGTGTACCGAGGGGTTGCTCGACAGCGAGGACACGGTTTAGGAGATATGTTAAAATCGGCCTTTCGTTCGGTGGCCCCGGTGTTGAAACCGATGGTGACACGCGGATTGCACGCCTTGAAAGATGCAGCACTGACGCAAGGCAAAGAATTTCTCCAAAATGTCATCATCGACAAACAAAACCCAAAAGAAACCTGCATGAGGGCAGGCAAAAATGTCTTGGTACAAACGGGCAAAGACATTTTAGGCCGACGAGGCACACCTGTAAATGCCCTGCACGCTACCGATTCAGGCATTCGGCAAGGACAAGGCAGAAAGAGACGACGAAGAAGAAAACACCCTTTCACCAGACTTCAAGCTAGAAAGGCCAAGAAAAGAAGAAACGTTCGAGACTTAGACGTTTTCGATTATTGAAACACAGAAAAAAATGATGCACCGAGAATCTTACGCTTGTTCCAAGACGGAACTGGACCTGTTTGCCATGCACCCCACCATGATGACGATGCAAGAATCCCAGTGGGTGGAATTTCACCCCGTCTCCTCATTGACAGCCTCAGCTCCCATAGAGTTTGAAATCAATGGACAGCCCGAAGATTACATTGATCTGAATAGCAGTTACTTGTACTTGAAAGTCAAAGTTGTCGATGAGGACAATTCGACCCTAGATGGCGATGAGGTAATAGCTCCCGTCAACAATTTCATGCATTCCTTGTTTAGCGGAGTGGACTTGTACTTGAACAACAAACTGGTCAGCAGCAGCATGGATACTTACCCTTATCGTGCCTACCTGGAAAATCTCTTGACGTACGGAATAGACGCCAAGAACACTCATCTCAATGCCTGTGTGCTATGGGAAGCTGACGAAGCTAACGAGTTTGAAACATTCGAAACTGATGCAACCAAAAAAAAACAATGATGGATTTGTAGAACGAAGAAACAGAATCAAAGATTGGACAGAGTTTAGAACTGATGGATCGTTTGCATTTGGACATGTGGTTGCAAGAGAAATATTTGCTGAACGACATAAATGTTCGCCTGAGACTGAATCGTAGCAGTGCCACTTTCCATTTGATAGGTACTACCGCTTGCAAAACTGTCATCGAGGAAGCCAGGCTCTACGTACGACGCGTGGAAGTGTTACCTAAAGTGGGAAACGACATCAGTCAGACGTTGAGCAGAACGACCGCCAAGTATCCCATACGACGCGTGGAAGTGAAAACTTTCACCATTCCTAGGGGACAGCGATCCATGATCGAATATCATCTGTTCCAAGGACAGTTACCCAAACGTTTGATCGTTGGTATCGTCGAGAATACAGCCTTCAACGGAGCTTTCGCTAAAAATCCTTTCAACTTTCATCACTTTGGCGTGTCCAAGATCGAAGTCAGTCGCGATGGCAAGACCTTGTGTACCCGACCTTTCGAACCTGACTTTGAGAAGAAGAATTACTTGAGATCGTACTTGTCCCTGTACGAAGCCACGGGACAGTTAGGAACCAATACAAGTCACGGCATTACGTACGAAGATTACGCAGGAGGCTATGCTTTGTGGGCTTTCGATTTCACTCCAGACCAAAGCAGCGACGAGGGACATTTCCACCCTATAAAATCTGGCCAGATTCGTGTGGAAATTCAGTTTAAAGACCTAGTCCCTGATGAAACGGTGAACGTCATTCTGTATGCAGAATTTGATAATACCATAGAAATTAACAGTTTGAGAGAAGTCATTCTAGATTACTAGAAACCATGGAAGACTGTTATCCCTCTTTACCTAGTGGAGAAACTTTGGACATGAAATGTGAGGAGACTGTGGAAGAAGAAG
The DNA here is from genome assembly GCA_028554795.2 of Sinohyriopsis cumingii. Taxonomy (NCBI): domain Eukaryota; kingdom Metazoa; phylum Mollusca; class Bivalvia; order Unionida; family Unionidae; genus Sinohyriopsis; species Sinohyriopsis cumingii. The sequence goes on from CM068825.1 coordinate 103,089,202, forward strand.
TGATCATGATGAAGTCAAGATGGCCAGAACAAGAAGCCCATTTAGTCTGCTGTTTTGCCAAACACTTGGTGGAAAAAATGACGGAATTGATCAAGAAAAATTGCTATGGATGTCAAAACGATCATCCCAGTCAAATTCAACACGATAAATGCCTGATGTTGAGTCAAGAAGAAAAATTGGACGAGTACCTGGACGAGGCTTGGAGTCTCATCTCGGACAAAGACGTGTTGCACCAGTGGTATAAAGACTTGCGTGAACATTCTTGTCCACCATTAACCACTCAAGAGATCCATCGTATCGAAGCTCTCCTGAATCAGAGTGAGGAGACGAAACGAAGAAACGGTTATTTGTCAGACATTTTCAAGCAAAACGTCAGGATCGAATTGACGACTTATTATTACCTGTGAAGAAAAAAAGAACCACACAAATGGATACCTGGGAACTTTATTACCTTTTGAACCACAGTTCGTATACGGCTTCTTGGAATCCTGTCGTCTGTGCTAAAGATGAACTCCCTCATCGCAAACCTAAAGACCATCAAGCTTACGTGATCAACACGGACGACAGTCATCTCCCAGGAACCCACTGGGTAGCCGTCTACTTTCCTCAAGAAGGATGTGTGGAATATTTCGATTCGTACGGATTGCCCCCTTTGGAAGACGATATCATCGACTTTATGAGAAGAAATGCTCAAACCACCCGATTCAATAATGTGAAATTACAAGGCACAGATTCCTTGGTGTGTGGACAGTACTGTGTGTATTTTCTGCATCATCGCAGCCTGGGTTATTCCTTAGAACATTTAGTGACTCATTTTGATCCTCGTTCTTCTACTAGAAACGATGTGAAAGTAGATCGATGGTTTTGTGACCATTATGCTTATCTTTTGTCTCAAGCTAGGAAACGTAGTGTCCATCAATAGCCTAATGATTTCCAACAGTGGAAATCACAATTTCATTCACAACGTTGTCAGCCCTGTTTAAAGTAGACTGTAAATTGAGAAAAAAATGTTTGTGATTTGAAAAAAATGTTTGATGTTATCATATTGAATTATTGTTAAAAATGTTAGAAATGTTGTTGTTTAATGTTAAGTGATTTTTGAATAAAAAATGTTGTGTTTTGAAAAAAATGCCTTTGTCTTTTGTTTAGCTATAATAATGTTTGATTGATGCTCTTTAATTTCTTACTATCCCTCTCATGACACTCACTGAACGTTGCGGCTCGAAAACCGTGCGGGGGATGTTTTCCTTCACGTCCGCGCTTTGACTTTAAGAACCGGGGGGGGGGGCAGTTTCCAGTCTAACCATCCATTGTCGACTCATCCTCCTACGAAGATGTGCTCCAAACTAGCTAAGCTCAACGAAGCCTACGTGAATTTGCATAGGGTCAGACACAGTCTGATACCGAAGCCAGAAGAAATAGAGAATGTGAGAATGTTAAAAGTCACTGAAGACCTGATAGACGAGCTCTTCAGAGAAGAAATGAACAGGGAGAAAGAAGAATGGACAGAGAAGTACAGACTTCAGAGACAGCAGCAACAGCAGCAACAACAACAACAGCAGCAGCAACCTGAAGCTGACAGAGGCTTTGTTGATTGTCGTATCGACACCAAAGAGTTCTTCTTCTCTTTCCGAAGAAGCAGACCTATCGCCAGAAAGTCTATCCTCAGAGGACATCGCATTCTTAGAAACTAAAAATGATTGCCATAGCAAACAAAAAAAGACAAAAAAAAAACAGCCCTTTTCAGGGCTACCCCAATACTCTAGAAAAGAAATAACCATCAATTTGCCAATGTGTGTGTGTAGGTAGAGTAGTGTGAATATAAACACTAACTCTTTTTAATAGCGTGAGTGTATGTAATTGTGTTTGTAACCGCTCACGTACGTTGGTGTGGATAGTAGATTAATATGATGTTTGTTTGTTTTGTTTTTTTGGTGTCTGAGGTGTGGGGAGAGTAGATTTGGGGTTTGATTGGATTGCTTTGCGTATGTGGATAGTCTATTGAAGTGATTAATGAAAAAATTTTTTAGAATAGGAATAGGTAGCATAAAAAGTAAGTGAGTGTTTCTTTTAGGTCCGCGCGTTGTTTCTTTGGTCATGATCTAGGTAAGATCAATTTTATGTTTTTAGGGGATGTTTTCCTTCACGTCCGCGCTTTCAGTATAAATTGAAACTCGCTCGGCAGTCTAGCTACCCTTGTTGATTGATCAACACCACCAGAAGAATGAACACCAGAATTGTGAAACTGCTAGAACTCCAGATGCACCTGGAATATGCCAGGCGCAAGCAAGAATGAAAGAGGAGGAGGAGGAGGAAAAAAGAAGAAGAAAAGAAGAGGAGGAGAGAAGAAACAAAGAAGAGGAGGAGGAAAAGGAGAGAAGAAGAAATTTCAGAATCCCAGAAACTGAAAATTGGGATTCTGAAGCCACATATCCTGCCTCTGCACTCCCAAGAAGAAAGGTGAAAGGAGACTGGGGAAGAAGATGCGTGTGTGGCGCCAGGCCAGGAAGGTGCAACCATTAGATAGGTGCATCTGGAGTTCACAAAAACCAACAGCCCTTTTCAGGGCTACCCAATACTTTAGAAAAGAAACAACCATCAATTTGCCAATGTGTATGTAGGTAGAGTAGTGTGATTATAAACACTGACTCTTTTTTCATAGTGTGAGGGTATGTGTTTGTGTGTTTGTGTGTTTTGTGTTTGTGTTTGTGTTTGTAAGCGCTCACGTACGATTATGTGGATAGTAAATTATGGATTTGTTTATTGTTTCTTAGCGTATGTGGAGAGTATAGTTTGGGTTTTATTATATGAAATGAGAAAAGTGGGGGATGTTTTCCTTCACGTCCGCGCGTTGTTTGGTCATGATCTAGGTAAGATCAATTTTTATGTCTTAGGGGGATGTTTTCCATCACGTCCGCGCTTTTCGTATAAGAACCCACAGTATTCGTCGTTCAAACCATTCTGCAAAGAATAAAAAAGAAGATGGCTTCGAACCACCTTGACAAAATGGAAAAATTGCAAAACGTCCTGGACAATTTAGGAATGATGGAGCAAATGTTGGTTAACCTAAACGAGGATCACCATTCTTATAGTCCCCATCGAGTGAAGATGGAGATAAACAACTTACGAAAAATGAAGGTAATCATCAGTGATCTGTTGAAAGAAATAAAGGAGGAGAAGGAGGATGAAGAGGAAAGGATAAGGATGAGAGCATGGAACGAAAAAATTGAAAAAGAAGAAGAAAATGAGAAGAGGAAGAAAGAAGAGGAGGAGAAGAAAGAAGAGGAGGAGAAAAGAAAGAAAGAAAAGAAGAGAAAAAGTGTAGGACAGAAAATAAGAAGCTGGTGGAGAAATAGAAGAAATTAGAAGAAGAAGAAGAAAACCAAAGGCCCTTTTCAGGGCCACGCATATTTCTCGAAAAGAGATTGCCTTTCCATTGCCTACCCCTTTTTTAAAATTTTTTTTTTTAAAAAAACAAACAAAAAAATCCCATGTTCAATTCCCCTTGTCCCTAAACAAGCCCAAACTCTATTCCCCATGTTAAATTCCCCTTGTACGTAAAGTGGCCCACGATTTATTCCCATGTTAATTCCCCTTGTACGTAGATTTGCCCACGATTTTTCGCCATGTTAAATTTCCATTGTACGTAGATTTGCCCAGGGGGGTCTGTAATGCTAATTCCCATTGTACGTAGGGTGCCCCTATTCACTACTACAGACATACTGTTTCCTTGTAACCACCTTTTCAAAACCCAAAGACAAAACATTAAACCTAATACCTTTTTTCTATCTTTTGGTCATGTTTATAAGACCACAACACTCACCAACCATTAACAATATTGATAAAAACTGTATCTGATAATGTAACCATCGAAATATTTGTGATTTAAAAGCTTTTGATACAAATTATGTATTTATATATTTCTCTGAGCCCAATAAAATATATAAAACATTGTTAAGAAAGTGACTTGGCCTTCTTATTGTAATTTTCTTCGTTTTTGTATAAATCTCCTATTTTCTGTAAGATTCATTTTTTCGATTGCTGTCTCCAACCATATATTATTGTAATGTTTTGTTTATATGGCACATCATAGTGATGCAAAATAGACAAGATCCAAGTTCACCGTATAATTTCTTTTCTCCCACTAGACAAATACACTCGAGACAGTATTTTGATTGCAAATACCGTTATTTTATAACATATTAGTGATATCACCTGCGGCACCGCTGTTTGTAAATGGTAGATAATAAGCTCCCTGTTCATGACAAATTCATCAGCAGCCAGAGGAGTTTCGCCAGGTTAAGTGAGTGTATGTGCCGCCATTCCTTAAATATAAGCCTGCAATGTTGTATTTTATACAAGAGTTTATTGGTTTTTGTACTTAACCTTAAAGTCAATAGTTAAATATTAAGCATCAGCTATTCTGTGTTATGATGCTTATTCGTATCCGTTGCAGAGATTTAATTAAAAGGCCGTTTATTTTTCTTTCAGTTTTAATGTAACTGTTAATTGAAATCTTTGTCTCCTTCAAGTGGCGTGTTCCTTCTGTGAAAAAGTATACTATTTGCGACTAAAATACTAAATGTAAAGTTTCTCTGCTGAAATGTTATTTTCAATGTCCGTTGACAGATATAGAGACAGAAACCATGCTAGAAATCTGACAGTTTTACTTATATTCTAACAACAACAACCAAAAACTCATTGACATTGTTGCCATAAAGTTAGGAAGGATTTTCATGGGACAAAAATATAAGTATAATATAACAGTGTGAGAAGAATCTCTTGCCCCGCCACTAAAACGTTTTTGTATCCTCCTGGAGTGTGCGTATGTGTGAGTGTTTGACGACGTGGCAACACTCTGAAGATTATATCTTATTGAGACAAAACGAGTAATGTGCCTTTGACAGGAACACACCACAGTTGCTGATCTGATGGCGAATTTCGAACTTTAGCCCTTCTAATACGAGTCTAACGCCTTAACCACTGAGTCACCGCCGCTCTATCTGACCCATTGACTTCTCTGCCAATGGACGATGCACTGGGGTGTAGAGGAAATATAATGTAATATATTATGTTTGCAAGTTTACAATGTTGCAACAAAACCAGGGTATGCGCTGTTTGTTTTTACTTGTCCGTTTAAAGCTTTGTTAGATGTTATTCATGATGCGGAATCGGTATTGGGAATGTATTTCTCGAACCAAGTAATATACCAGTTAGAAGGAGCAAGCGTCGTAATGAGTTGTGTTCACCAAATTTTACGGTAGCGTGGATTATAGTCTTAATATACTTCCCCGTTTGTCTGTAAACCCCCACCCCAAACGATTTAAAATAATAAAATCAGAAATAAAATTTTAAAAATGCACAGAACTTAATCAAATCATTCATTGATTTATAATTTCAAACCTGGTTATGACCGCTGGGGGGGGGGGGGATAACACCTTATCTTCTGCGCGTTTCATAACGAACGGAATTTTCACATGTAAAAGACGACCCTGCTTGGCGGTCATTTCCAGTTTCTGGACAAGTACATTTTCAGCAAAGGGGTGGATGCACGACTACACATATATGTACAGAGAAGGTAAATAGTATGTCGTCTGCTTCCAATATTTACAATGAGGAATCAAGCGAAGAAAAAAATGAAAACTACAAATTTGCCTTTCACGTGGATGTAACAAGCGGTGTAATTTCTATGTACATCTATACAAATGGATATAACTCTCAACTCACAACCTTATGGTAATTTACGAAATAATCCGACAGTTACCCAATAGGATGAACTTCATCACTGTGTTGTCTGAGGAAAGTTGACTCGCTCATATAGTGTACTCACTATGACGCCAGGCTAGTATGGAAACTCCGTTAAGCATGAAACGTGCAGACAACGACAGTATTAGGGCCAGCCTGGTCACAGTCAGGTTAGAAACTATAAATCAATGTGATGTGATGTGATTTTGATTTTTAACGTGGGTTTAACAATTTTTCAGTCATATCACTACGATGTCTGCAATGTGCCACTTTATAGTGATGTCTAGCACTGTGGCATCATGCTGCAGACATGTAGCATGATGACCCACCCATTCACATTATCCTGACACCAGGCTGACCAGTCCTAACACTAACCTCTTAATGCTGAACGCCAAGCGAGGCAGCTGTTAATACCATTTTTGTAAGTCTCTGGTATGACTCAGCCGGGGATCGAACACAAGACCTCCCGCATCCGAGGCGGACGCTCTAACCACTAGGCCACCGGAGCGGTAAATCAATGCATGAATCGACTGAGTGCTGTGCATTTGTTTTTCACATTAAAGTACTGTGCATTTTTTTTTCACATTAAAGATTTTCGTTATTGAAATTGGTAGGGAAGGGTACAAAACAAACGGGGATTTATGCAAAAAATCTTGAGTTCCTTACGTTAGACCCTCATTTTCTTACAGTAAGGATTTCCCTGGATATTATCGCGTGTAAGTGTCTGTTCGGTTGAGACAGGAATAAATTTGTGTATTAGGTGTATGTCTTAGATAGTACGTGGCATGAAATACCGATCCATGGCTTACAAAAAGCGTACCGATAAACCCTACGAATCTGAAACAAGAAACACCATTCAAGTACGAAATCTGAGTTTTTGAATGCGACGTCGTTAGTAGATTTAACGAAAAATATACGAGGTATCAGCGGTGTTTAAGAATTTTTCAGTTTTCAGTTTTCAGACCATTGGCAAAAAAGAAACATCGAACTCAGCTAGCCTCATGCTAGTTTTTGACATTGCCTGTTTCGCTTGAGAGTGAGGTACTGTTAAACCAAAAATACATGCTACAAAGAGTTTACCCTTAAAATATGTCATATATCTCTCAGTCAGATAAATAAGCCTTTTGATTGTTATGTATATGTGTATCAACATTTGCAGCTCAGATTATATCTCATAAAATATTTATATAATGAGACTTTTTCCAATTCCAATTGTGGATTATGACATAGCCACTATCAATCATAGGATAGTATTTCATGCTGAATCAAAAGTCAACACGATTACCTCAGACGACCGTAATTATACATGAGAGATTTATTAGTATGAAGTGCATACCGAATTCAATAACTCGTTTATATTTCATAACTCCAACCCGTAAATGTTGTACCTTGATATTGGAGAAAATGGTTTCTCCGTGTTAGGCACAATGAACGTTATGCTTCGAAGATCGATAACAAAAAGGAAGATTTTAGCAATATTCATGGACCTGGAATGTTGTAATCACTTTATCTTTGTAGTGAAAATAATAAATTACACTTCAGTTGATATTATTGTTTGCTAGTTGGAAGATGCACAGGGACACTAACACGATTATCATCTGATATTCAGTTTTCAAAATGTGTGTTAGAATCCTGATTGATAAATACATAATGCATCACGCGTCTTGAAAGGACTGGGTAATACTTAAATAGTTTGTTTTTTTTTTTGTGTCGCGGACTGTAGCTTTCATTTGTAGGCAAATATGCACACTAATTGTCCCACACAGAACGTATTGACACTATTCTTACTTAACCTTGAAAATAATCCGGACATTCAAAACTGAAAGCGACTTCCAGAAATAAACTAAGAGGAAAATATGTAGTAAGTACCTTTATTAGACAATAAAATTTTGAGAATTTAGTTTCATCTTCCTATACCGTTCCTTCATTGGCGTACATTTGATAAGAAAATGCTGAGTTATAAAAAAAAAAGTATTAATTAAAATAGTGCTTGAATAAAGGGTGTGTGAATCATCAATATTTGGGTAATTCTCACAATTGTTGTACAAAAATGGACATGCTGGTTGGACGACCAACAGACAGACAGATAGACTGATGAAGTAATAAAACTTTTAATTTTGATAAAGATAGTGACGTTCATCACTAACAGCGAGTGAGGCACATAACACAGCTATATCCAAATTTTGTCACCCTCCAGTTTTTAGTGAGAGCTTCAAATGGTGATGTAGTATAAGCAATTACTAATGCATTTTTATATGTCAATAGACGCATATCTCTATGACGTTCCTCACATCCTTTTGGATGAATTCGTGCATAGGCTTGCTTATTTCGATCTATCTTTCTATATATGTACTCTTTCTATCCTCGATTTTCGATCGGGACGAATACACGATCTATCTAGGGTTGAAACAAGATTGAAATGTAAACTGTTACCTTTGTGAACAACACCCAGTTCGTACTAAATGAGTTAGATGGCAGGTCAAAGAAAAAAATTACTAGCAATCGGAATTCAGTGCCGGATCAAACCCTGTGGAGGCCTTTAGGCAATCGAAATCTTGGGACCCCCTCGCAAGTTATCTCCTAATACGTTTTATCAATATTATTTCGATCCATTGTCGCGAGGCCCCTAGATCGGTGCCTATTCTGCTTATTTGGTAGTCTGGCACTGTCGGCATTACATAAACAAGCGTGACGTATTTCTGACGACATAAGCAATCAATACCGCCCATTTTTCGGTCAACAGTTTCTTACCTTTGCTAATATATGCTGTTAAATTCTTTGATTTATCCTACGTCAAAATCATCAAATTTGGTCTCCGATAAAATCGAACTCATGTACAAAACTAATAAAGTCTGGACATAGTGGCAAACTTTGAAACGTACAAATAGAAAACGGATTTAATTATTTACATTATTAATATCAACGTCACTTTTTGAATATGAATTGCGATCACACTTCATTGAGGAAATGCCATTTGCAAATTTGTCCCATGACACCTCTAAATTAACTTAGCCTGTACGCAGGCTAGTCGATACGTCGGGCTATGAGGTTTATTTGATTCTTCTTGATTGCCTCTAGGGAAACACTACTAACCTGTCCCCGACAACGTCGTTCTCAGGCTTCTTTGTATATAGATGAGAGCTTCTTACACCCGGTTACTCTCAGGTTAAGTCTGAATTCCAACTAAATTGACTTTTGTTTGATTTACTTTCAGCCGAGGATAGCCGGTACGCTTTCAGTTAAACATGTACTCAGATATCATTGTTTCCTTTACCTCCCTTTTCGGAACCCACGAGGACTGAATCTGAGAACGTTCTTTTTCGATAATGTCTAGAGCAGAGACCATAAAAATAGAAGATATGTTTGTACTTCGAGCTATTTCTCATCTGAAAACCTAACTGTAAATCTTCCATAAAAAATTTAAAATAATTTGTTGGGAATTCAAGATCAGTCACTGAATGATGTACAAGATAAAGTCGAAGCCCATGAGATAATTAACAACTGAAAGTGTAATTAGATATACACGATAATAACTAGAGGACAATGGTTAGAACATATCCAGCTGAAAATAAATGTTTGAAGTCACAAAAAGATACATTATTTGACAGGATGACATTAGGACATGATGCCTAGCTACCAGTCAGTTTAAAAAAAATAAAATTAATAAATTAAACAAGTCTAACTATGGCAGTTTTTCTGTGTTAGAGCTGTCCAAATATTTGATGAATGATTTCTACTACAACGAGTTGAAAAGAAAATACTGTAACAGGACGAGACTACTCATGACTTACAATTTCTTCATTTATTCACATGGAGAAGATAACTTGTATAGATTTATTATGTATTTACGTGGAGAAGATAACTTGCATAGATTCATTATGTATTCACGTGGAGAAAATAACTTATATAGATGCATTATGTATTGACGTGGAGAAGATAAATTGTATAGATTCATTATGTATTCACGTGGAGAAGATAACTTGTATAGATTCTTTATGTATTCACTTGAAGAAAGATAACTTGTATAAATTCATTACGTGTTCATTTCGCGATAGACAACTTGTATCGATTCATTATGTATTCATTTCAAGACCAACAACTTGTATAGATTCAATATACGGTCCTGTCGAGAAGATAACATGTATTGATTCAATATACGTTCCTGTCGAGAAAAATTACTTGTGTAGATTCATTATGTATTCATTTCAAGACAGATAACTTGTATGAAATCAATATGTATTCCTGTCCAGACAGACAACTTGTATAGATTCATTGTCTATTCATGCTGAGAAAGATAAATTGTGGAGGGACATGAAGGATGACGTCATGTTTTATGACACACGTGACAATGACTAGGAGAATGAGCTTAACATACCACACGTAGAATCAATTACCCGGTCTTTTCAAAGAGCTCACTAATCGGGCACGTTTAAATGCAAAACTCTGTTCATACAGGACTGATAATGGTGAAAAGAAAGTTTGCAAAGGAATCAAAAATGCACGTTGAAACAGAATATACTTTTTGATATGCACACACATTTGATTATTCAAGCACAATGAAATTTACCATTTATTCAGATAGTGCAATCACCGGACGCACAACATCACAGTTAACAAAACAATACTGTCTGTGTTGGAAAATAATAGATTTTTGAATGACAGCGTAAACAAATAATATTACGGTCACATCAATATTTTTTGTCGAAATTTAAGCACTAGCCACATTAAACATTATTTATTTTCTTCTATTCCAAAATATGTACAATCTCTGATTTCACTTCGTCTGCAACTAAGCAGTTTCATCAGTTTCCGTTTTCATTTTGTTCGTACAGTAAATTAAAATTCATTAACCATATATTCTCCCTGAAATCTTTTATTACAGATTAAGTTTGCATTATCTTCCATACTGATGTTTCAAACTGTCGTCCACTAAAAGGTAGCCTTTATTACTGAGTTGGTTTCGTTTCCGCGTCAAGATTACAACAGCCATAATTTAAAAACAGGCTATTGGTTCCCCGATAAATATCAACCAGTGAAACTAGTAACTTGTCTAATTTATCTTCTGAGTCTATTAAGATCAGGTTTATATATTTTAATATCGAATGTCTATTGCAGTTCTTGCTGCATAGGAAAGCTGGACAGATGATACCAATACAATCGCCAAGTCTTTGTATTCTGCCTATAACACAGTTAATGCAAACAATGTTTAACAATAATTATTCACTCAGCCAATCCTGATGCAGTGGGGTTCTATCTAATATATTTATTGACGTTTAAAAAAGAACTGATTTGAGATGAATATTTTGAATGTTAACAGCATCAATAGCGTCATTAGTTTAATCTGTTAATCACAATTGCAATGACAATGTATTCATATTTTACTCATCACAAAATTAGCAGAAATCGTTAATTTTAGGTTGCCTTTGTTTCCGTGTTTCCAGTTTTGAATTACAGTTATACCACCATCACACAGAGAAAAAACGTTATCTAAGTTGTTTAAATACTGAGTGACAAAACTTTGTTACATAAATCTTTCATTCAAGGGTATTGGTCCTCTTTTCTTTGGTATTTTATTATTCTCTGGTGGTCTTATGCGAATTGTCGTGTCAAATTCATTTTTCAATTAGATCCATTATGGTAAAATAACTTGAATTTGTTGTAGTTCTCTGGAAATGTTAAACCGTTGAATATCGGTCTTCCAGTCAAACCAGCTGCTGAAGCCATTTGTTGTATTTAAGAGTACAAAATGATGGAACTGCTCTAGTGTTTATTTCAAATCCTGAATAAAAACGTTCTAGTGGTTAAAACATATTGGGATTTTTTTTAAGTGGTGTGTATGTGTTACTTTTACGTTGTAAAGATTTGACATAGATTCATATTTAACGTCGAAGGAGTAGCAAACTCTTTCCTCTTATACGGTGGAATAAAATACATGTCAGCTAATTTATTGAGGTAAATTTCGATTCTAAAGATGCAATACAACCCTTTATTGTACGTGTACGCTAATCAGCTCATACGCAATGTATGTAATTTTTCGGTACTGCATCTTCTAATGGACACTTTAAATATTATCATCCAGATTTTCCTGAGGTGTCATGGGACAAATTTGCAAATGGCATTTTCTGCCATTTAGGCCAGCAATCATTCATGAGCATTGTAATCGCATGTTTCATTTTGTTATTCAAACTCTCTGTAACTTCTTCAACTGAGATTGTAAAGTGTCATATTTCTCCAGAGATGTTTGAATTGTCTACTTTCCAAGTAGTCTGTCGTATGTTTCTCATGTGTTTAATTGGTTGTAAATATTGTTTAATGTTAGGTAAATAATCTGCTCCGTCCTGTTTGGCAATAGCAGTGAAAAACATATTAATATATTGAATCTTTATTTGAACAAGTCTAAAGTTTGTACAACCGTTTCAACTTCTTTATATTTGCATTAATATGTATTTGTAACTCTGAGATTTGTTAGCATTTCCATTGCCATTCTATTCAATAACATTTGATATATTGTCAACTCAACTAGTTCCCTCCGCTTGAGGACGTCTTTCAAGGTGGTCTCAAGATGTTTTTGATATCTGGTTATCAAGTCATCTCAATGCAAATCTGACTTCACTGTGATTTTTTATTTGTTTCTTCTTCCCTTAACAAATCAATTTACAGATGGCCGATGTTAATATTTGATCATGTTTGGAAATACTGGTATAAATCAATTTTTAATTAAAAGTCTCAGTCACAAAGCAAACGGCTGGTGGTTAGTAGTAGCCATTCCGGATAAACAAAATCAAGCTGTTCAGATACCTTCACCTGCTGAAATTCTTTCAGCATTTGCCTCTGTCCATTTCAAATCTTGTATTCTGTTCTTTTCTCGTGAAGTTTATAATCCAGTGACATTATTCTTGTCGGACACGGACACATCAGATGAAACAATTTAACGTGCAACAAAGCCAACTCACTTGCGCGCATGCGTAATGCATATCGTTGAATTCCTACATGACCATTTTCATGTGCTACACGGATTAGTCACTGTATCCTAAACTGTTTTGACGGGACGTTGTAGAAATATGCGAGATTTAATGTGACCAGTATCATAAATTTCATGTTGATTTGAACGACATGGTCTAATAAATTTTATGTTCTTTCATATTTCATGTTAGTTTAATGAACAGTGTTGTATCAGAAATGTTATATTCGTTTGATGAACAACGTGAGATCTGAATTTCAAACGACGTGATATCTGAATTTCAAGCGAGTTTGATGAACGACGTGATATCTGAATTTCAAACGACGTGATATCTGAATTTCAGGCGAGTTTGTTGAACGACGTGATATATTAAAATTTCAAGTTCATTCGATGAACGACTTAGCATCATAAATTTCATGTACGTTCTATGAACGACGTACTGCATAACTTTCATGTCCATTTGATAAACCTCGTTCTATCATAAATTTCATATTCGATACATGAACGGCGTAGTATTGTAAATTTCGTGTTCGTTTGATGAGTATCATAAATTTCATGAGCGTTCGATGAACGACGTAGTATAATAAATTTCTTGCTCGTTCAATGAAAACCATCGTATCATAAATTTCTTGTTCATTTGATGAACGACGTGTTATCATGAATTTCATACTCGTTTGATGAATGACGTAGTATATTAAATTGTTTCGCTTGCTGAATAAACGAATTAGTATAATAAATTTCATGTTCTTGCGATGAGAGACATAATGTCATCGATTTCATGTTAGTTTATGAACGACGTACTATCATACATTTCATATTCGTTTCATGAACGACGTAGTATAATAAATGTCATGCTCTTGCGATGAACGACGTATTGTCATAAATTTCAAGTTCCTTTGATGAATGACATGGTATTTTAAAATTTCTCGCTCGTTCGATGAACGATTTAGTGTCATAAATTTCATGTCCGTTCTACGAACGACGTGGTATCATAAATTTCATGTTCGATAGATGAATGACGTACTATCATAACTTACATGGTTATTTGATGAACTAGGTAGAAACTTAAATTTCGTACTTTTTCGACGAGAGACGTCTCATAATGTTCATATTCATTAGATGAACGACGTCCTATCGTAAAGGTCATGTTCTTGCGATGAATGACGTAGTATCATGCATTTCATGAGCGTTCATAAATTCATATTTAGATTAACGAAGTAGTATCATAAATTTTATGTTCGTTTAATGAACGAAGTGGTATCATACATTTCATGTCGGTTTGATGAACGAAGTAGTATCAGAAATTTCATGTTCGTTTGATCAACAAGGAGGTATCATGCATTTCTTCATCGTTTTATGAATGACGCGGTGTACTAAAATATAATGTTTGTTAGATGAACGACGTGGTATCATAAATTTCATGTTCGCTTGATAAACGACGTAATATTGTTGTATTTTCGTTATATGAACAACGTGTTATCATAACATCACGCCTCAAGACGTGATATCATAGCACCACGTTTTCTATAGAATGGTACATTATTATCTATTCATATTTCCGTGAACAGTATATTTCCTTAACTTCGTGCCATTTGTGAGAATAACAGACTCATATACTACTTCGTTGTGTAAAACACTTCCCAATTCAACTAATTTGGTTTAATGTTTTGGTAATTATTTGTGATTAAAGGTTTTACCGATGTTCTAAAGTTTTTCGTGGTAAATATTTTATCCAGAAACTATTCTCAAGTTGTTTATGGTAAAATTGTATCCAGAAAATAAAATGCATACTTGACTTAGTAGAATGAATACTCAATGCTATGGCATCATTGAATGAAATTTGAGAGAACTTTAAATGTCCTTGTACTATCAAGGTCGATGGTATTATCATTGTCTTTTATATTGTTTAAAATCTCGTAGACCAACTTGCAGTCTTTAATGTTGTATTTGTCTATCAGCCTTTATGAAATGTAATTTGAATCAACGTCATATTCTATAATGTCTCTTTTCATTTCTTTTTATTACCATTACAGAGCCTTGCCTATATTTTAGTCACCATGTCAAGTTTGTTTGTGTACCATTGTGTTATTTATCAGAGATGCTTTATAATGTAGTTTTCTCCCTCTTTCTCTCTCTCTCTCTCTTGGAATCGTGATCAACATTAATTCTCATGACGTGCTGGTTTTAACTCCCTCGTGTTCCAATATTCACGGTTTCCACCACATCTGTCACATTATATTAACTCGTTACCTTTCAGAAACTGAATGTTTTTATGTTGTTTGATGCTGCTATCTATGTACTGCGCTTCTACCTATTGATTAAATGAATCGAATTTCGGCTGTTTGTCATCTTTTAAGCAAATTAGATCCCTTTCACAAGTATATCCGTTAACCTTTAATTGTATTGGTCTTTGAATATGTCATCCTCTTTATCGTACAGTGATAAAATGCACACTCGGTATCCTCTCCCTTCAACTTTCACAGTATGTTTACAACAGAATCGTGCATTATTTACTTGCCTGATATTTTTTATATTTCGTAGGACGTTAGGATGGTAGCACTTTCCAGACATTGTATCCTGAGTACGTATACCTTTTAGCTAATCACTCGTTCTATTCAGCTTATGTTATTTTGGTTTTGTCCCGTTTAAATTCTTCATAAAACTGATTGATAATTGCGTGAGCAGCTGTTTATTCTGGATCGTAATAAAGGCGTCTTATATATATTTGACTGTCTGCCAATTAAAATGATATAAAGAGTGTACTGCGTTTGACAGATTGCCAGCCGAACATCTGCCTACTGCTGGTACTTATATTCTCAAAAATTAGTAGTATTTTTACAATCAGATTTCAGATCATAGTCGAATTATGCCAACAGTTCATGGTATATCGCATCACATGTGCTGTTTTGAATCTCCCCCACCCACAAATTCACGTTAACATTAATCTACTAAACTGAATGGATCTTCAAGTTGTGCCTTAAATTTAGCCGAATGCAAAATGCATGTGTTGATCTATTCGCATTAAACAAGTATTTTAATATCTGCACGGCTTTCATGATCCTACTACAAGGGTTGATACTGGATACATATTTTGTTTTTTTGTCATGTCAGGCCAATTAACGTGTGTACTACCTTGAATGTTGATTTTTTAATATTTCGCAATGAGATATTGAAAATATCAGTGGGAGAAAAATTATATCGCAGTTATCGCCACAATAGCGATATTGCTTATGGAACTACTTTCTTTTTTCCGTTTAGGAAATTAGGAAGTACGAATGCCCATATTAATCTTCTTTCCATCTTTGGCCCAATTTTATTCTTATCTATCTATCTATCTATCTATCTATCTATCTATCTATCTATCTATCTATCTATCCATCCATCCATCCATCCATCTAGCTAGCTAGCTAGCTATCAATCAGAAGGACTGCATAACAATGAACCTTATGTTAAACTTGCAATTCCACTAAAAACATTTGAGTTGACTACAATGTAATTAGCTGTATCAAATTATGTTGTATTGGGATAGTGAAATTCCACAATTAGGTTCATTTAATACATCAATCATGTATCAGATGTCACGTCAACATGGCAGTGTTTCCGCAGTAATCATTCAATTAATACTTAGCTTGTACCTGTAAACAAAAATCAACACACCAATAAAGCAATCTTTATTCTCCTTGATTTATTTCCAAAAGCTTTTACCCGAAATTAGAGGTCGCACAAAATTATAAGACTGGTTGTAAGAATATCTCCTATTAGATTATAACCCATTTGTTTCTATAATGAACGAGAAACCATTTAAATGTATATAAGTCAACACTTTGTGTACATTGTCAGGCTTGTTTTCATTGTTTAATATTCACCAAGATGGCAAAATATGGCACGTAGACCACCATATTATCGTCATTTTACATTGAACTTTGCGTCTTTTACTTGACATTAGGATATTTTTTTTTGTATTTGAAACAGTTCTGTTGAAAATACCTAAGTCTATGAAACATGGCACACCAGCTCAAAGTTCCATAGTTAGTCGACATAAGCCTGCGATTACGACGGGAAGGACGATGAGATAATATCTGTAGAGAAAAAAAAAACAAATATTGAAAGACAAAACAAAACAAAAGCAAACACATTAAACCCTACCCCACCACAGCCAAAAAACAAACAAACATCACACAGTAAAGCACCATTTTCCTGACAGAAAGAAAAATATTAACGTGAAGTGTGGCTGGAAATACCAGGGACATGCTTAATTGCTCCGGAGACACAGATCTGCATACAAGTCTTAATCTCGACCTGCATCACCGCTTAACATCTATTCTTATTTTTAAAGTAAGCAATTTGAAACACTTTATATGCTATTTACAACAAAGTCCTCGTCTTATTTCTTTATTTTAATTTTGGATTAAAAAAAGATCATTTCTGATTAATTATGAAGTATTAATACTTTAAAGGTAATCTTTCAGGAAATAACAATCGGTAATATAAATACGTGATTCAATAAATTTTAGCCCGGTTGTGTTGCCGGAACAGTTTTATTCTGTAACAATTAAAACCAAGTTTGTATAAAGCGACTTGCTGTCAGGCTGAAGAATGTGTATGGATAATTATTGTTATCGTATACTACACTACCACGCTGAGCCCCCCCCCCCCCATATATATATATATATATATATATATATATATATATATATATATATATATATATATATATATAGAGAGAGAGAGAGAGAGAGAGAGAGAGAGAGAGAGACAGACAGACAGACAGACAGACAGACAGACAGACAAAGAAATAGTGAGAGAACATAAATCATGGGGATGGGGAATAAATCCTTTCAAGTGCATTCGATCCAGCAAGGAATCTTATGTGCCAAGTATTGATTAAGATAAACGCAATAAACTGACAACAATGTTCTTGTGAGAACAAGGGCAGTTTTGCCTCAACAGTACATCATGATGTCTTATTGTGAAAACAATGACAGTTTTGTCTCAACAGTTCATCGTTAGGTCTTACTGTGAAAACAAGGACAGCTTTGCCTCAACAGTACATCGATAGGTCTTATTGTGAAAACATGGACAGTTTTGCCTCAACCGTTAATCGTTAGGTCTTATTGTAAAAACAAGGACAGTTTTGTCTCAACAGTTCATCGTTAGGTCTTATTGTGAAAACATGGACAGTTTTGCCTCAACCGTTAATCGTTAGGTCTTATTGTAAAAACAAGGACAGTTTTGTCTCAACAGTTCATCGTTAGGTCTTATTGTGAAAACATGGACATGTTTTGCTAATGCGATAAACTGATTCTGATTCTGATCCTTATCTCACATACTCATTTATAAATCGAGTGTAGCGCTCTCCGTTTAATATCATCCTCATGGGAACATTAACAATAACATTGAAATAAAGAACTATGTTTTAACTGTTTCTGTAGAGATTACAAAAACCATTTGTGACAAATTTCCAAAATAGTTACTATCTGAATTTGACACCATGGAGGTTTGATTTGATTAAGAAAGTTTGCGGATGTATTTCGTAAACTAAATTTGTCATATAGGTTTTGTTATTTACGTACATTTGTTAGAAATGTATATAGACCTAAAGCAATATGTGTTAGCCATTTGATCTTATCTCGTTATATTACACGGAGAGAGAGAGAGAGAGAGAGAGAGATTTTAAATTGAGAGAATGGTACATTTACTTGGATAATAACATATTGTTGACCTTTCTACGAGTACAGCTTATGTGCATTTTTTCGTACTAGTGCCAAAAGAAGGACGGAGGGTGTGACGTTTTTGTAGTCATACTTTCTACCAGTGTTTTTGGTTCATACTTGGGAGTGAAGTTATTTTAATCGTAATTTGTTCGAGCGTTTCAGGTTTATAATTGTGAGTGAAGTTGTTATAGTTTTACTTTCGACCATCGTTCTTCATTTACACCTGGGAGTAAAATTATTGTAGTCCTAATTTCTACCAGCTTTAGTGTTTATATATATATATATATATATATATATATATATACTCCTTATTCACCCTTACGAAAATGATTGTTAGTAAATGTTATAAATGTTTTTTTCAGAATTGTTTTGTGCAAGGAGACATGATGGAGATTAATGGGTTTAAAGATAAAACATTTACCAAGGGGTATGAGAACATTTACCAAGGGGTATAAGAACATTTACCAAGGGGTATGAGAACATTTACCAAGGGGTATGAGAACATTTACCAAGGGGTATGAGAACATGCTTCTCCCCTTCTTTTTACGATTAATTTTTGCGTGACTTACATGATGAAATCTGCAAATTATATTTAAAGATATAGGTGAAGAATAAAATATTACTTGAACACAAAGGTATCAACACCGTAAACCATTTGAAATGTATCTCATTTAACTATATAAATTCTAAGATTGCATTAAATAAAGTTCTGCTTTGTATACCGAAGAATTAAACGTACGTGTGTTTTGTTTCCGACACAGGTCTAGAATGAAGGTTTTTGAATGAACAAAGCAAAAGAAGCAAAAGTACAAACTACGCGCTGTGACACTGAGAAACTATTAAAGACTAACCAATCAATTTGCTACTTTAACAGAGTCCTCAGTATTGTTTGGAGACATCAACCCCTTCCCCTCATCTCCCAAATAAAATAAAAATAATAATTAAAATAAAAACCAGGAGCTAATATTTTACAATAATGACCAGGTCGATAGCATACCCCTTTCTCAAGGATGAACGGTTCTTGCGTTAAAATACTCTCTCTCTCTCTCTCTCTCTCTCTCACGCGCGCGCACACACACACACACACACACACACACACACACACACACACGCACACACAAAACCCACATATATGTAAATGTATGTGGTTGATAAACGGAATGAATCATTTTACATTATTTGTCAGTCCATTAAGTTGTTCTGTTGCAAATCCCTGTCATCTGTAAAATAATTTATTGTTCGTAAAGAGATTATCGAAAAGACCGTTTCCGCAACCAGGTTTAATTTGGTCTTCCCGGGGGAAATGTGTTTCAAGTAATAAGTGCATGAGACATGTTATTGCTTCTAATAGATATCATTCAAAATACCTAAAAGCTTTGAAACTTTGAGTGCAACAAAGAATGAGCGATAAGGACAGTTGTTTCTTACTTCCGCTACCACATTACTGATTTGTACTCATTACGCACTATATAATTATTTTGTATTTCTTGCGTAGATGTGGACTGAAAAGATAGTTAACAAACGACCCATAAAGAAAACATAGGTTCACCGGCTCAAAATGCTAAAAAAAACTTAAGCTATAAAGAAAAACAGATGAATAGTTAAAGGAATATATACTACGTAACAAATAGCACGGAATTGCACAATATATATTTATCACAATATAGAGAAAGATAATGGAGGTTGGGAAAGCAAAGTACATCAATCGGGGAAAGAATAAAATGGACAGAGACAAGCTAATGAACTCTTATCTAAGTATTATAGATGCAGTTCGTGTGTGTTTGCTTTTGATGCATATTGTGGTAAACGATGCAGCTTTAATATCCTGTAATTGTTGAAATGGCGGATAAAAGCAGGGATGACACAAAGAGGCTAATTTGATGAGCTATTTTGCACAGATGAAAGATAACTAACTAACGACTTTACAAACAACGTCAAGGGAAAATATTTGAGAAATAAATAATATGCACAGAGTTAACTGTGATCACCTATGACTGAAATATGCTTCATCTAGAAAGAGAAAACTTCATAATTGTTTAAAGAATGGCAGTGTATTTCATATTTTTATTGAAAACATATTGTTGTATAATAAATTATACTCTGACAATTGCTTGCAAATATATACTTTTTATATCGAAGTCACCACAACTTAATTGATTCTAAAGTCGTATTATAAAACGACTACATATTTAAGAGACAAATAGAGCTGAGATTACTTAATCCTTTGCAAGATATTCATGGGTTTTCATATTTTATTAACTATTTGACCGCATCCAACCATGAAATAAAGTCACCTGGAGCTAGAATAATATTATTTTTTATTGCTTAGAATGTAGGTGCAAGAAGCATAATTAACCAAGCCGGTACAAACTAACCATGTCGGTTTAAGCTAACAATTGCTAGTTCAAGCTTACCATGCCGGTTTACGCTAACCATGCTGGTTCAAATACAGTCAACAAAGTAGTTATAACGCCTAACAGGTATCGCTAGTCCATTCACCGTTTCTGTTACTAATTCAAGGTATCGCTGTTCCATTCTACTGTTTTGCGTTATAAAAGGTATTGATGTTGTTCATTTCCACTGCTTTACGTATAACATGTATTGTTGTTCCATTATACTGTTTTATGTTAAAATAGTGCATTGCTGTTCCGTTCCACTGCTTTCTGTTGACAAAGTTATTATTCTACTTCTTTGTTATAAAATGCTTAATTTTCTTACCAGTGTTATGTATTGCGTGCTTGTCGTTTGTACATAAATGAGGATAGAGTTTTAGTATGAACCTGAGACAATTCCTTTAAAGAATATTGAAATTAAAGTTTTGATTAAGTTTATTTGTGTGCACTGTTTGGTCTTCACGAATATGTTCAAACAGATCACGGGTCAAACTTTATGTCTAAACTTTTCTAGCAAGTTATGCATCAATTAGGCGTCCATCATTTTAAGCCTTCTGCCTATCACACTGAAAGTAAAGTGGTTTAGAAAGACTTTATCAAACTTTGAAGAATATGATTAGAAATATTAATCTAGTACCCCTTTAAATGGAAATATAACTAGATAAATACTTTCATTATTTTGTGAAGATTGCTGAAATTTGAAATGGCCAAGAAAGCATTCGAGTTTGTTTTTGCAAAGTGTATTTATTGGCAAAGCTCGTGAAGCCTACACCTCACTGTCGCTTAAACAAAATGCTAATTATGGTGCGGCTAAGGAATGTATCTTGAAGGGTTATGAGTTGGTAACTGAGGCATATCCACAATGGTTTAGAAACTGTATAAAAGTAACTGGACAGACCCAAGTCGACTTTGCAAGGGAAGGAGAACAATTATTTGATTGGTGGTGCTCAGCCAAGAAGATTAATTTTTGATAGTTACGTCAAGACCTATCCTAATGATGAAATGGTCGAAGCATTAGAAAACGATGCTCGTACAGCTAATGACTATTCCTTGACTCAGAAAGTTTCCTTTGTCGATGTCTTGCTTTCAGCAGTTTCTTTTGGTAAGAAACCATCTCAGTCATATACGAGTCCGAATACTTTCAAATCTGCAGCAGGCACAACTTTTAGGAATCAAATTTTTAAGAATGATAGTAAATTATTATATATTTCTAGGTGCATTTGTTGCAAGAAGAATCAACACGTTTTTTTATCGATGCTATATATTGGAAAATAAGTAACATAATAAAGACATAGCGATTCCAAACGCTTTTTTTCTAAGACGTCACGGTCATTATTGAATGCAAAACATTTGTTGGGTGAAACAAAACCCAGTCTGATTTTATGGAGAATTACAAACCAGTCATGTCGAAAGGTTCTGTATTGGTGATTCTGCCAAGTCTATTATTATTGCAAGAGACACAGGAGCTTCTCATACTCTTTTATTATAAGGTACTTTGTCTGAGGAGTCTTCTTGTAATGAAAATATTTCTACTGAGGGAATAGAGTGTGGCTTTGTTAATGTTCATCTCCATAGTGTAAATTTGTCGTCAGACTTAGTTCCAGGACCCGTGACAGTCGGAATAGTTAAACCTTTACCCAACGAGGACATTCATTTATTTCTAGTCAATGACCAAGCTGGAGGTGGGTTGTGTTCAATCCAATTGTAGTTGACAAACCTTGTTTGGATCGGAAGGTTGATCCTGTTGAGATTGAAATCACTGATTTATACCCAGCTTGTATAGTTACTAGAACAATGGCAATAAGAGCTACCGAGAATGGTATTGATCAGGTAAATATGCCTTAAGCTGGCATATACACTGGGCTTTTGATTTTGGGTCCTTATAATAAAATGGAGACCACATGAGGTGCCCGTAGGTGACGAGTGGTCAGTGAGCTATCACGTTTTTGTTCCTCAAGCGCACAGACAGAAAATTCTTCGTCTAGTCAATGAAACCTCCCTTGTCTATCATTTAGGAGTCAATGAGACTCATGACAAGAGTTTAAAACAAATTTTATTGGCCAAGAATAAAAAGTGATGCTTCTAAATACCGTAAATATTTTCGCACTTGTCAAATGGTAGGAAAACCCAATCACAAGACACATAATGCTCATTTTTTATGTCTAAAATTTTCCAGCAAGTTAGGCATCCTGCATTTTAAGTCTTCTGTATATCACCTGAAAGTAAAGGGTTTATAAAGATTTCTTCAAACTTTGAAGAATATGATTCAGCCATATTCCTTTGATAACCTTAAAGATTGGAACAATGGCAGTCATTTGATGTTGTTTGTTGCTAGGGAATAAGTTCAAGAACCTTTAGAATCCCTTTGAACTAGTTTTTGGACATATTACCGTGGACCATTAAAGTTATTAAAGTGAAACTTCTTTCAAATGAAGATTCGGAAATGAATATTCTTGACTATGTTTCTAATTTCAAATATAAGTTGTCAAAGGCTTGTGATATTGCAAGAATTAGTCTTCACTCTAATCAGTCAAAAATGAAATTAAGGTATGAAAAATATAAAGGAAAGGATTTTTCGGCACTATGATAGAGTTCTGGCTATTTTGCTCAAATCTCAAAATCCTCTTCAGGCTAATTACTATGATCTTTATACAGTTGATAAGAAAATAAGTGACTTATATTATATCATTAAAACTCATAGGAGGCAAAAACAAAAAACAACTTTGCCATATAAATATGTTAAAAGAGTATGTTGATAGAGATAGACAGGTTAAACATGCATTCAATTTAGTTGCACCTGTCCCACACTGTGAGGATTTAAGCGATGGAATGCAATCGGACTGTACTGACTTTCGTGTAAACAGGCTTTATAATTCTTATATATTGAATAATCTGGACCAGAAGCTTTCAATCGACAGAGCCACTAAAAAGAGTGAACTAAAACAGCTATTATTTGAATATGAGCACTTGTTTCCAGATGTTCCTGCACGAGCAAATAAAATCCAAGATGACTTTGAAGTGGTAGATTCCACACCCGTAAAACGGCATCCGTACAGGATGACCATTTCAAACGGGAATTTTTGAGAAAAGAAATTCAGTATTTGCTGGAGAATGATTTCATGCAACCAAATAAAAGTGACTGGACTTCACCATGAATTATTGTACCAAAACCGGATAATATTTCCCGCATGTGTACCGACTGTAGAAAAGTGGAAAGTGCTACCAAAACAGATTCATTTATATTGACAATAACCGATGACTTCATTGACAAAATTTTAATGCAAAATATGTAACTAAGTTCTACCTTTTGAAAGGTTACTGGCAAATTCCACGGAAAGGGCAGAGACATTTTAACATTCGTAAATTCTTTGATAGACTTAACGATGCTAATTTGACAATGATTTTAAGTAAGAATGAGTTTTGCCATGTATGTTTTACATTTCTAGGATATATGGTGTGATATGGACTAGTTAAACCTATAGATTAACATCAAGGCTATCTCTGAATTCCCTATGCCTATCAGTAAAAAGCAACTGATGCTAATTTCGGATATGGCTGGATATTATCGAAAATTTAGCTCTAATATTTATATAATTACTGAACACCAGACCGACTTGTTGAGTAAGAAACTAAGTTACACCGGTCTGAAAATGTGAGGAGTTTTTGGTAAGTTATAAAGGCCATACTTAAGAGTGCGCCAGTTCATTCAGCTCCAACTTTCAACCAATTATTTAAAATGTATGTTATTGCCAGTGATATTGGGGTTGGTGGAATATTAATTCAAGTAGACAAAAATGGTGTAGATCATTCAGTGTGCTAGTTTTCTAAATTAAAAAAACACCAATAAGCACCAGAGAAATTATTCGACAACAGAAAAGGAATGCTTGGCTTTGATATTGGCTTTGCAACACTTTGAAGTGTATAGTAAAGGATATTAGTTAGCTCGATCTCCGATTATTGTATTCAGTGATTGCAACCCTTTACTTTCATTTGGAACACGAAAAACAAAAATCGGAGATTATTAAATTGGTATTTGATGTTGCAGCAATACAATATCGATATCAGGCACATGAAAGGAAAATACGATTAAATTGCAGATGCACTTTCATGTGTATAGCAAGGCCGATAAATCAACCTCTCACCCATGATGATATTGATTTTCGGGTTAGGGGCTGATATCGCCATTACATTAAAAGCTGCAGCTATTTGCAGCCTCTTTTGGCTGCATACATCGGTGGGCATTTTATACACTTACTGGTATTTCTCGTAGCTGTGGAACTATCGTCGGCTGAAGGGTTCTGTTGGTGATGTGTACATTATATTTCCGGAGCAAATCCTAATTTTGGTGACTTGTAAATCCAGGTGGAATAGCACATCCATCTGTCTTGAGGCCATTTTGAATTTCGCGCTAGATATGGTTGTTACCAACTATCCGAATGTGTCTAAAGTGTACTCAGGTTTGTTCCGGAATGATTTGCATGCAGCAAAATTGCACATTTTAATAAACAGGTGACATCATACCATTTATCGTATCTCAGCATCATTTTGTACATTCTTAAGACTTCATCTTATGTAATTTTAATAACATGTTTATCTGACCAATAGCTAAAATAAAGCTTTAGAGTATAAATCTATCTTTGTATGAGGGGAGATGTTATATATATATATATATATATATATATATATATATATATATATATATATATATATATATATATATATATATATATATATATATATATATATATATATATATATATATAAGTGTATTGTTGTGTTTTTTTCCTTCATGATTGTATAGGATATATAATTGTACTTTGGACTTGACCTTCTCCAAAATCAAGTTAATTGTATACCTGACCAGTAACATATATTTTGCAAGCAAATAATACGTACTTAATATTTCTCTATGGGTGTGGGTTAAATATTATGCTCATTATCAATAGAGGTACAGATATTTATTTGATTCTCGACCTAGGACATTAGAATTCCACATAAAAACTTGGTCCACCTGATATTTTCCGCGGTCTTTTTTATAATATTGGTTACAGATTTTATCTTGTTAGCAACTTAGAATGTTCTAGAAATGACCTTCATCCTGGTCCTACTTTTGTGTATTAAGTTTATTATATATATAAGGAATAGGTGAAGGCTGCTGCACCCTTCGTTAGTGGAAATCACACTACAAACGTTCGCTTGCCAGAAGTTTCATCGATATTTTCAGCCATAATCAGAGCAATGGACCGTACCCTAATTTATATCGAAACTAAACATGTTTTAAGCTCTATCATCTTCTCCGATTAACTATCATTACATTAGTCAGTACAATAAGGACGTTGGAAAACCCACTATTGACCAATATTCTCATCAAAACATACCAAGCTTTGTACCTCTCACACTTTAATATACCGTTGGTTACTTTGCCCTGTAGGTAATAAAGGTTACTAAAACGCAGAACACGCTACTAAAATAGTCTTATCTCTACAACCATGTGATTTTAAAATACCATGCACTGATTTTAAACCTAGTATTTAAACATCCATATTTCGTAAGTGGCATGCATTGTGAACAAATGCTGTCAATAGCACCTTTTCATCAAACCTACCTTAGGCAAATGGTCGCCTCCCAACATATCCATCTGTAAGGACGAGGTAGTCATCGCAAGAATTAGAATTAATCATGCTTATATAACCCACTCTTACATAGTAAAGACCCACCAGAGTGCGTTTTTGTAATGAACCCTTCACCGTGAAGCACTTTATCCAAGACTGTTTCAGTCTCCAAAGTACATACGATCGTTACTACAACATGGACCACATGAAGGAACTTTTTGGTGCAGTAAATGTGACACGCATGTTAAATTTCTTGAAAGAAGTAAACTTTAATTTTAAAGTATAGCTTGTGTGCAATCCTATTTTTTAAAGTATTCTTAAATAAATGTGGACTGTTAATCACTGCAATTTATCTGTTATATTCTAATTATCATTTGTACACACCATTTACATCCGCCGTTGATCGGGAACCTACATATCATCGTTACGGTTTTTTATTTCTCGTGCATTGGTAATAAATATGTTTGATACCTTTTTTTAACATATAACCATGCTTTTGTGGCGCTGTGTAGCCTTACAATGATGGTGTACCATAAAATCCACAATCAATCACTCACTCAATTAATGAAAGTTACTCAGTAGATACAGTTACCTCATTTTACTTTTAACTTCCTTTTACTTTCTATGCTGTACTTTTGCTTTTATTTTAAGACTTTAAATAGATCATTAGGTTAGCTGTGCTAGAAACTCCAAACACACTACCAATAAGGGAGGTAAATAATGTTGTTGTTGTTGTTGTTGGGTTTAACGCCATTTTTCAGCACACGATAGACTATACATGGCGGCCAGTATTAATGGTGGAGGAAGAACCCGGGAAAACCCCGGAAAGAACCACCGACCCACGAGAAGCTACTGGCAAGCTTTCTCACATACCCACATTGGCTGAATCTGAGACTCGAACCGGCGCAGACAGAGGTGAGATGGGGAGGTAAATAATAAAAGAACAACTAAAACATTACAAAATGTATGCCCCATGGTCATTACTTATGTTGTATAGAAAACAAATTAGTGATGTACTTGGCTGATTGGTAATTACAATGATTGGTCCATAAGTATTGTATCCATACTCTAAGTGATAATAAGCATAAATATGAATGATTCTCTAGTACGTTTAAATGTTGTATTCGTTCCTAATACTTTTAGATTTTAAGAAGTAAGAATGATCATGATTTGTATACTACATACGTTTGACGTGTCCTAAGTAAAGCTTTGCTTAATCCAATGAATGAAGATGTAAATCTTAAGAAGAATCAAATGACAAGAGATGATATAAGTAATTGATCTCGTGCATGGGCTAATTATTTAGACCATACCAGATCAATAGTACATTTTTTTAAGATAATGTTTGTTTAAGACTCTGTCTTTGCTAAACAAAGTTTAGTTATCTTTGCATATCTTGTTCATTCACCTTAGTCATCATGTATGTTGCGTATAAATCGTGTCGTGTAGACCATGAGAGCTTCTGGCAGGCTGGGGACTTTGTTTTGTCAATTGTAAGGGATTTTGTTTGGTGAGCAAAGTCAATTGTAAAGGAATTTATAAGAGAAAAAAACATCCCAATTTTTTAGTTAGGAGATACGAAAAAGAAATGTGTGGTGACATTATCTGCGTTGGTGGAACTAAAAATAGAACAGCCGTGTGTCATCAGACTGTTATCGTTTTAGCTTCAAAGCAGAATCTGTTGTTCCAGGTATGCAGTAGCCCACATGATAATGCCTCACTCACTGCCAGTAGAAGTTCACATTTAATTTAATAAATCTATGTCTGCTGTGGTAAACAGCGCAGTTACTCAATCTGAAGGACTGAAGTGGTGATCCGGGACAAATATTCGCCTATTAAAATCCATCCATAGGCCTGAGAGGCCACAACTGAGTGTCTCGCGCGTACAATAGCGACTGAAAACAGATGAATGCGTACAAACTGGAGTTAGAGATTGTTGTGGGTATGCGATAGTAGAGAGAACTTACAAAGAGAGATTTACCATTTGTTACCTTTAGCCGGGAAAGCTAAGCATAATATACGAATACACCTGATTAAGAAGATATATTATGGACCAGATGGTAAGTACAATCCAGTATTTAAAGTGTTTAAACGTTCAACATGTACGTATTCATTCACACTTAACCACAGCGACGAGAGTTGTTGTTGTTGTGGGGTTTAACGCCATTTTTCAGCACGATAGGCTATACATGGCGGCCACTATTAATGGTGGAGGAAGAACCCGGAAAACCCCGGAAAGAACCAACGACCCACGAGAAGCTACTGGCAAGCTTTCTCACATGCCCACATTGGTTGAATCTTAGACTCGAACCGCCGCAGACAGAGGTGAGATGGCAGTGATCCGTAACGAAGAGCGCTTTAGACCACTCGGCCAGCGACGAGAGGAAACATTATTTAGTACATACATATGTGATGTAGGTTAATAAGCTCTTATACTCAAGACTATATACATATACATACATACATATATATATATATATATATATATATATATATATATATATATATATATATATATATATATATATATATATATATATATATATATATACCAGAATGAAATGTAATCAATGGACATTAAATCAAAGGAAAAGGTATTAAGTTCTTAATATTTCCACATATATCATCTTTAGTTCTGTACATAAAAAATGTGCTGTTCTGCCTGGCATCTTTGGTATTACTTCAGAAACTCTTTCGACTGAAAAAAAAATGTTTTATTTATCGCGTTGATCATAACAGCTACTTGTGAAAGCTCAGCATATAAGAGGATGGCGGTATTTATATAAAACCGTAATCATCTCGAACTACACTAAGCAAATCACGGTCTCATCAATATATGCCCGATTGATAGATTTTGTTAACTGGCGTCCTATGGTACGTCAGCACATGAAAGAATATTTTGTGCGAAGTTGACGGAAATAAATTATGCACATAAATACAAATTCTAGATCGCACAAAACTGCATCTTTGACAAAGTATTGTGAATAAATTAAGAATAATTTTTGTATCGGTCTTCCCTGCATTTAAATTTAAAACTAAAAACTCGTCACAGAGCAGCACAATATGTTTATATTTCATGATTTATTCTCAGTTATGCAACAACGGAAGAATAGCAGGACTCATAATACATTTGTTAAGAATTCTAATAATGCTAGAGAAAGAGTTTCGCTGATGCAGATGGAACTGTTGTATTAGTGCCACTCTGCGCCATCTCCGCTAAGTAAGCACCCTCTATTATCTGGCCAAATACTGTCAAATTTTGGATATTATCCCTACGCCGACCAACCCGGAGGACAACGGCTTTATTTAAAGAGTAACAAAATGGTCCCAAACCTTTGGCACCATAACTTGGTTTATTTTCATAACTTGCGAAGTTTAGACTATCATATGTATTGATTGTAATTTGAACTAAGTTAACTTCATATAAAATATATGACGTATTTTTTATCATTATTTCAAAAAGTAAAAATAGCCCCTGCTTTTAATCACTTAAGTTGTCAGTTTCGAAAGTGTGTAGGCAAAGAAATCTTGCATGTAGTCTTAAATACCACAATGCCTAAAGTGATCGGTTTGGAAAAAAAAAAATACAGGAACAGTTGGACCAGATCACTGTTAGGCCAGTTTGTACGAACCTATATAGGTTTTTCGCAGACTAAGCGCGTTCATTCTTGTGGATCGATTAATAAATTGTTAAATTCTCGTTGCGCATTGGAGATAAACCCCAACTAACTACTTGTGATTACTGCAATATATAGGGAAATAGTTCACTATTAATTTAAACGCTCTTAGATAAGTTTTGTCAATGCCATTGATATAATACGTATGTGAGTATCTATCAAGAAAATCAAGAAATATATTCAAGGTTAAAATCTGCTGAGAGAAGTTAAAACATTTACAGAAAGCATTTTTCTCATGGCCGTGATTAGACTGGTGATCTGTTTGAATTTCTTGACTTTATTATGTAATAACTTTGTTTTTCTGTGAACGATCTTTGAAGGTATCAAAACTACTTTAAGTGACATAACGAATGGACGATAGGGCGAAATTTGGAATATGTTCTGTCAATATTTAACGCATGATGTAGTAAACTAGATAAATCCTTCGACATATGTGTCTTACGTGTGGGCTTTACTTGTATGGACAGTAACTGAAATATAGAACGTGGTCTTAGATAAGAGTAGAAGCTATTGGGTGGATTTATTCAACTAGTTTGCTTGATACTGTTTCAAGATAAAGTACTCTATATTATTTTCAGTTTTAACAAATCTATAAATTATTTATAAAGTGATAAATTCGTATAAAACATAGATGTCACAGTTTTCCCTCAAAATGATTTCTATAATTACATTTGGTTCCATCGTGTTCACCAGTCTTATTTATGATGCACATTATAATCGGTTTAACTTTGACGGAGTCCCCAGCCGTATTCTTGAGCCAGCGATCATAGTGATACTTTATCACAAGTTAACTATTAAGAGTACAAACCGATAATTTCTATTTGAAAACCAGACTGTCGATGATATATAGCAACTTTGAGATTCGATAATTCATGTCAATAACTGATTAGATTTAAATCAAATATGCAATTTTTTTTTTTTAAACTTAGGCAATAAGTCTGTATACTTTTAAATTTTTTGGTAAATGATACCATTCTCCACATTTTCGTCGAGCGCATGTAAGAGTATGCACTTCTTCATATCGACGAAAATTTCTACATATTGCATATTATATGAACATATGATGTGATGCAGATAATTAACAATCTCTTTCTGGCGGTGTTCTCAGGACACAATGATGCCACCGTTTCCGACTAATAATTTATAAAAGTAAACTGTGTGTATTAGAAGATAATTAAAAGTGATACAAAGAACATAAAAAAGAATGAAATAATTAGATCAGATGGAAATGCGGTTCTCTTTCACCATCTAATAGTGTTAGATACCTCTCAAGTTGTTAAGTTTCTCGCGGTTGAACATTTTGCCTGATGTGAAAAGAATTTATCCTCACAAAATCACGAGTTTTCAAAATAACACACAAGAGCGTTTCAACCCTCAGTGAAATACCACCACTTATACCTTTTTAATGTAATTTCTAATTTAAAAATGAAACATATTTCTGTTTTAAAGACTCAAGGTGTTGCTTTCGATGCTATTAGTGATAACAGGTCATCGAGCCCTTATGATGCCAGTAACCGTTTGTGACGAAATAACAACCACGAGATTGAGCGCAGTTCAAACTGGCCAATTTTAACTCGAAGTATTTTTCTAGCATGCTACAGAAAAGACAGAGGACATTCTGATTGCGTATAGCTAAGTGAATTGTTGCGCTAATAAATCGAACAAAGATTGGACGTAATATTACGTAGATGACAATTCAGTCTCTTGTTAAATAATGAAAATCGAAAAGTTTTATAAAAATTTTGTAACTGCAGGAAGATTTGTCTTAAATGTTTTAGTGAAAGAAAAATGTAGACCTTTAGAAATCTTCAGCGAGTTACAATCGACTGGAAAATAGGCCGTGAAAACTTTCTGTTTCGAGCGACCGATGTGATCTATTGTGTCCTACTGAAAAAGATTCATTCACCAATATACCTCTTTTGTATTAATTTTATAACAGGAGTTTATGATCTCTCACATTATACAAATTTAATGGATGTCTCAATACTCGCGCATTTTATAAGCAATTAGTGACGGAATACCTTTTCATACTTTTCTATGTAATGAAGCTTACATGGGAATCAATATACATCAAAGTGTAGTTCAAGAAAATGTACAGTAACCTATAAATTTTGAAATTTTGAAATTGATTTTGGATCTCTTCGACCTTTAGGCTATGTGAAAATATAAATATTCGAAAAAGTTAAATACCCATTCAGTATTTCATTGTTAATGTAACAGTCGGTACGCACTAGTTGAACTCTGGTTTATACAACAAACGTGTCTTCGATTAACCACAGTTTTGTTTTCTATTTATGTAGAACTATCATTGCTTTATCAAATATTAAATAATATTAACAGTCAAATTATTTGCTAATTCTAAATGTTATATGCATTTTCTCAAATGATAGTATCGTTAGCTTCATTTTTAAATAAAATGAACTTTTTAAGTCTGGCTGTCACAACCTTATTGAAAAAGCATGATACAATGACGTGATTTGAGTCGGGTGGGGATTATTCCATTATGAGAAATCACACAAAACAGCTTAGCTACGATGTCGTAGCCTCAACTTGATTTTTTGTGGTTGAGGCTACGAACTGATGCAATGGAGCAACAAAAAAATCATCACTAAAGTCAGAAAAACAAACAGTGTAAAATCTACTACATAAGTATAATAATGTTGTGAATCAAGTTTGGCTCATTTTGAATTTATTAAGCCCTTACATGATAAAATATACTGGCATGGTTAAACCGTGTCCGCCATGACAGATGACGCGAGACTCTCGCCGTGACCCCTTCTCTACGCAAGGCTTGCCAGACTATATTTGGATATTCTACGCTATGTTATTATCAATGAAGTGGCGAATAATCGCTTCTTGGTGGAATTTCAAAGCCGATAAACCGTATTTACTTTTAATGCGCAGAATTTCTGACTCAAACTGCGCCAACTGTTTACTACGATTTGTTTACGTTTCCAAATAAGGCCTCAATGTCCTTATATGGCACACAAACAAACGAGGCTGAGAACGGAAGTAGTCATTAATTGAACTAATATGGCGCACGATCTAAACGAAAATATCGGATAAAAAAGGTAAACGATGTGTTACAACTATTTCTACAATGATTTTCGATATTTCCGGTATTAAATAAGAGGACTACTAAATTTACTGGATTATATACAAGGAATATGTTTAAATTGTTGTTACTGGGCTAAAAGTGTGAATCACACACGGCTTGCTCCATTGACACGAATATGCTCATGTTAGTACCCTGTCCACGAGGTAGGAGTAAGGGTATTAATATTAGTACTAAAAACAGATACGAATATCGTTTACCTGGTCTCAAAAGGCCCAATGATAACTCAACCAATGACCAAAAAGGGGAAACTTGTAAGTAACGATTCCTCGTCAATTAATCCAAGGATGAGAATGAAACGTTACAAATGTATGAACAAAGAAACTGCTTTAAGACTTACCTGGAGTGCCAAAGAGTGTCAGAAACTTCATTCGGGACATATTGAAACTGCAGAGTACACTCTGATAATCTTCTTTGCTCACAGCGATTTTTTCGAAGATAACCGTTTCCACACAAATCTTGGATGGCTGTTGTGAGACTGAGAGGCTTGAAAATCTTGGATCTCAGGATATCTCGCAAGTGAAATGAGTCAGCATGCATCGCAACGGCATTATTTGATTCACACAGGCATTTGCATTCATCAACACTACGCAGATATCGAATCAAAGCCGTGTGCTTGAATATCCCAGTCCACCCAGTCATTCCTTATTATTTGCGATACTTGAACTGGTAGAAATATGGCTACCACAAAATATGATTGCAGTTGGAAGTCAGTCTGCCCCATATGCGGGAAGGAGGGTCACAAATGATCATGATGATTGGAAATAACCTATTGCATGAATTACCAGGGCAACAACTTCTCT
Organism: Sinohyriopsis cumingii; assembly: GCA_028554795.2. Lineage (NCBI taxonomy): Eukaryota > Metazoa > Mollusca > Bivalvia > Unionida > Unionidae > Sinohyriopsis > Sinohyriopsis cumingii. Next base: position 103,123,222 of record CM068825.1, read on the forward strand.
TACTTGAGACAAAATAGGCAGATCATACACACACAAGGCTAGAATGAAGAATAAAACTTCCACAAGAACATTCGTTCCTGGAAGTAATGACATGACTACAACTTCAAACTAGATTTACACTTGTGACGCCTCACAACCCGTGCAAGTAACAACCCATAAAGAGAATTTCGAACTGTTGGCCTCGTGGACAGTGTACATAAGAAACCCAACACTACTGACTCAACACCAGCTCGATCTGTCCACAAAAGAGCAGATAATCGCTGGGCCCAGTGGTAAAGAATGTTTAAAACCAGCCAACAAGCGTTTTAAAGAATATATGACTTGAAAATGGATCTTACAGTTTTATGAAGCTCTTCCGAAAAGCTCTGAATACAATGAAATGTGGACACTGGCAACCAAATTGGCTAGCTCTTCAGAAATCATGTACTTCCACCATGTCATAAGTCTGATATCATAATATTACTGGATTGCATGATTTTAAAGGCTGATTGATTAATGGTGAATTTTACGGCGCACCAGTACACTAAAGCTATGCAGCGCCACAAAAGAATTATTTAAGAAACAGAATTCTCAGGAAGGCTAATTATGAAATAGTGATAAAAGCACAAAAACAGCAATGAACTGGTGGAAATATATGAGGTTTTCCGGTCAACGGGGAATGTAAATGTACCTTGTAAATTGTAAAACGATAATTAAAAAAATAAGGGTGACTAACAGCACGAATGCTTGTTACAAACATTAAAATAAAAGGATTGCACTCCAGTCAAGTTTTTGAATAAACATTAACTTCCTTCAATACATTTAAAATACAAGTCACATTTACCGCTTCAGAAATTTCTTTTATGTGCTGAATATTGTAGTAACAATAGCGTGTAGGTTGGAGATCGAAATAATCTTTCATAAATTGCTTGACAATGCCTACTTCGTCATACCTTACAACAACTTTTCAATAAATACTCGTCCGCTGGAGGAGCATCCATAATCTTACATACCAAAGCTCCGCACATCCCAATTAATACTACATTATAAGCTACAATTGTGCATGTGTCCCTACACAAAACTCCTGCAGTTTAATCAGTATAGTTCCCAAGTACTTCAAATCAATGGAGGTGATCTTGACCGTTTTTTTTTTAAACAGTTGCCTGTGTTTTTGCTGCCCTTCGCGACTTTGATCAACAGTCTTTTCTTTTAATGATATATTGTACACCTACCTGCATCCTGCAACATAATATTTCTTACCCTTAGATTGACTATCTGTGATCCGTCTCATATTCTTGACTTCTCTTGGGAGGTTGATCAGAACCTCTGCAGTAGCGACATTATTACCGATTACTCAAAAAGTAATACTACCAAAACTCAAGGTTATAGCCAGATATTTAACTAGAACAATGCAGATACTAAACTTTCCACTAGTCCCTCTGCGAATCAAATTTAAAAGCTGATAGTTTCTAAAATATAGTGGATCCGATGCTCGTTGATGTTAAACATACTCTGGGATGTTGTTGTGGATACAGTGCCAAAAACGTCTGCGATTCCTTAGCGTGACAATAAACCATGGATTGGTGCTACTTGCAAAGGCGCGATCAAGGAATTTATATAGGTGCTCACAAACTTCTCAGAGCTATAAGATTGTCTTGATTGAGCTCATGGAGGTTGAACATGGACAGATGATGTCTACTGGAAGCTTGAACAGGGATAGATGATGTCCACTTTCGTTTTATGGAACAACTACCTAATACAGCTCTCGTACAATACAAAACTATGTCAACGCAATTTGTGAAACTGGCAATTTCCCACCGTCGTAGCGAGAGATGCTTTTGTGTTGTTACCTAAACCTGGAAACGACCAAACCGACCAACCGAACTATTGCCCCGTATCGACTTCTCTGTTTAAGTTTTTCCTGCGAAATGGAATTAACGCTAGCAAATGACTTCGATTGCTATTTTACAGCATCCATTTTGAACATACATGTATCACGTGATCATGCTTGGTCATGCAAAATAGAGGCTTAACACAGGGTAAAATCGGACAGCTTGTATTCTCGGACATTTATTTGTATTTTTTTTAACATGTTTAAACCCTAACAAATGTAATTTAACCAATCATAAAAAAAAAATAAATTAAACAAGACAATGTAAATATTCCAAATTTTGGTTATATTTATCATGATTCTTACGGTATGTATAAAATTTAAGTAATGGGGTTTCAACATGTTTAAATGAACTCTGTAACAAAAAGATTCACATAGTTACTGCTGATTTCAACACTGTCAGAAAAGGTGAGTACTATTTTGTTTGCCACTAACCCAAGTGCAATAAAAGAAATTACATCATTTAAGCTTCAAGATATTCTTTGTTTTTACATTATTAATCCATGAATTATCAAGCTACAAACATTTCATGACGTCTTAATAATGTGTATTACACTGTTATGTAAACAGTCTTGATAAAATGTGATGAGGCAGCTGAAACTTTTTAAAATTAAATATTTAAATAATGATAATAATAGTGACAAACAAATTGGTGAAAATATTTTATTTTATTTTCAGTGGTGATGGTTAATGTAGAATATTGGCATATTTGATTCTTAATTATTTAATCACAAACGTTATCAACGCAATTTTGCTGTGAATACCAACTAAATCGTCTACAATATCAGTTGAAGCGGTTTGTATCTTTTCTACAAGCTCAATTTATTTGAAATATTAACCATCAAGCTGTACTTCATAACCTGCTACATGTATTTCAAACGTCCGATAAGACCCCCTTTGGGTGTATCCCTATATGTTTATCGAAAATCAAACGAAGTTCAATGCAGGCTTCAGAGTAAACATTCCGTCAAACAGAACAAGAAATTGTTCTGTACTTTATGGCGCCGTAGGGGACAAAAGCTGGCCCAGTGAGAAAGTTGCAATTGAAATTTCGATAACGTATGTCGAGAAATCTAATATCACGTGTTGGATCAAACTGCATGTCCTTAAAGTTCCATTTTCTAGATGGAGATTTTAGATTTTATATGTTGACTTATACAGTGGTAGTTTAAAGTTATATTTCCTACGTCGACGTATTACAGTGTATATTTTGAATTACACAGCGGTGGTTGAAATTAAAATATCATATGTCGTGAATCCATATTTCACACGTTGTATGTAACTGTTTGTGATGAAAGTTCCATTTCATATGGCGAGTATTTAGATTTCATCCGTTGAATTTCACAGCAACGAGAAGCAGCCTCCTTGTTTAAAAACTAAAGCGGTCTGTTCACGAGAGCGACGTCTAGCGAAGAAATTCATAGTAATTCTCGACCTGTGAATGGTAACTTCCAAACTGTAAATGAATGAAATGTAATGGCGCCTCATAATTGAATACACGAATGATATATCTTAATACTCGATATTATTTTGAATTGTTAAAGTGGACATTGTATAATGTTACGTTTTAACACTAACATATCATTTCACCATATAAAAATTAACAATTCTGACAAGCACAATAAAATGTTCAATCACCGCAGTGTAATTCAACAGATACAATATGAAAACTCAACATACGAAACGGAACTTTCAGCACAATCAACATGATTCAACATGTTAAATTGAAACTCTCGACATATAACATTAAAATTTCAACAACCGCCGTGTAATTCAGAAGATACAATCTAAAAACTCAACATTGGACATCGAATTTTCAACCAGCGCTGTGTATCTAAATACTCAACATATGAACTGGAACTTTCAACATAAACTCGTTGAAACAATACGTACATTAGGAATTCTTGACATATGACATTGAAATATCAACCACCGCCATGTAATTCAAACGACACAATATAAAACCTCGACATATAAAATATAACTTTCAACCACTACTGTTTAATTCAATAGATACATTCTAAAATCTCGACTTAGAAAATGGAACTTTAAGGACAAGCATTTCTGATACAACAAGTGAAATTGGAATTCTGGACATATGACAATAAACTTTCAACGACAGCTTTCGTCCGCTACGGCGCCTCATACTATACCATGTAGGATTCATAAGCTGTGTCAGGCGTATTTTTTTCCCTCCGGGAATGCAATAATATGGTTTTGGAATTGACTATTTGAATACCAGAAGTGCTGTAAAAATCACCCGTTTTAGTACAGAATAAATTTTTCAACTTTTTAAATAGAGTATCGTCGTATTTCAAAGTAATGGACGAGATGAGGTCGGAAGTTACATATGATAATAGATTTAAAGGCTACTACTTTGCGTTAAATAGTTTTAATAATTTTGATTGGTTTGTCGGAAAATACACGTTGACCGATAATACCCCGACTGTTACATTTCGCGGTATATTAAAAAGAGCGTATTTCGAGAGATTTAACCTTAATTATAAAATCGTACGAGTTCTGAGTTACCTGATTTGCTCATTAACCTCGATTCTTTCCCCTTATTTGTCCTGTTGATCAGTTTGATCAGTAAAGTGAATTACTTGAATCGATGATTTGAACATCCTGTTATTCATATACGGCCCTAAACATATGCGTCTATTTGACACAAAAGCTAAACACCGTTTGAGAGAGAGAGAGAGAGAGAGAGAGAGAGAGAGAACTACTTAGGAGTTTTCCTTTTGTAATTTAAAATACAAAAAAGTAAACAAAAGTGAACACCATTGTAAACAATATTCTGTAACTAAATATAAATGAATTATCAGTCTTAAAGAAGAAATCTAGTTTACATTGTGGCCCTGCATCACACACACACACACACACACACATATATATATATACAGATTAGAGAATTTTTAATTAGTACTCTACGGAGATTCGAACCTAGGTCCGCGGGTAAACGGCACCCATTCTCTTGCCTGCACACACGAGCCCATATTCCCTCACGACTAAGCACACATCACCAAAAAAAAATGATGTTACTCAATCGGTATTATATGCACTCGTGTGTAGCAGATACACTGTCATGACAACCTAGTAATTAATTCTCATGTATCTACACAGTCATTCCGGATTCCTATCAAAGAAATCAAGGTATACAGAATTAATTATAGAGAATTGTAAATATACACCAGACAGAACGGTAAGTGCTATCCCTGGATTCCTATAGAAGAAATCTAGTTTGATAATAGTAGGCATAATTCATATTCTAATACAAATAATACTATCATACAGATTAGAGAATTTTTAATTCTTACTCTACGGAGATTCAAACCCAGGTCCGCGGGCAACCGGTACCCATCGCCTTGCCTGACACATGAGCCCATATTCCCTCGCGACTAAGCATACATCACCAAAAAATTAAGTATATATATATATATATATATATATATATATATATATATATATATATATATATATATATATATATATATATATATATATATATATATATATATATATATATAAGTTTCGATGTTGCCATGATTGATACAAGTCTTTCCTTCACGAGTCGGCAACCAGTCCTTAATGTTTTCTGTAATTTTTTTTTCCTCCATAGTTGTTTATGTTTCCTTTCTTTGTCATTGCTGCCCGCACCTTCTGTTTCCTTATGTCATCTCTACACTTTCTCTTCACTTTCGTTCAAGATTCCCGTTTCTTATTATTTTTTCCTCTTGATTACAATTACATCTTTGTTTCTGCATTAATGATGATAAATGTCAGTATTCAAATCGAATCATGCAAACAATAGATCCACCAATTTCATAATACTATGAAATCCTGTATGATAGTAACTGGACAAATGACCATCAAGGCTTAAAATAAACAGAGGTTATAGAGAGGAATATCCCGTCTCGCCATATTTGTTTATTTTATGTACAGGTTTTTTGGCCCACATGATAAGGAAAGAAATCATATTAGAGAGTTGGTGTAAATGGCAGAATACATCTAAAATCACAGTACACTAGCGATTCTTCACTTACTTTCAATAGATCTCAAACGTATCTAAAACTTGCATTAGATCTCAAATATCAATTTTTAAACTTTAACTGAACTCAGTATAAGCATTTGTAATACTAAGGCGAACTGTCTGGGAATAAATCATCTGCATTACTTCACTCTGTTAAGAATATAATCTCGATTGATAATCCTCCCAATTTTCTCGATTTTACAATTCTCATTGAATTTGCTTGATGATGATAAAGTTAAATTATGGTCATATACTTAAAGAAAAAATGAATTTACTTCTTCATTGCTCCAAAAGATTGATTATACCCTTTGAAAAAAAATACCAGCAAGTAAAAAGTTTGGCTTTGCCTAAAAGTACTCAGTTGATATCGTAGAATATTTGGCATTACTAAAAAGTACTCAGTTCATATAGTGAAAAGTTTGGCTTTACCTAAAAGTACTCAATTTGATATCGTAAAATGTTTGGCATTACTAAAAAAAGTACTCTGTTGATATCGTGAAAAAATTGGCTTTACCTAAAAGTACTCAGGTAACATCATTATCACTACCGAGTATATTCTCCCATCTCTACCCTCTATTTTTTTAACGTTTTTACCTTTCTCCTTTTCATTCTGTAATTTATTTTTTAAAAACTGTCTCAGACAAATCAAATAATGTTATATGTGTTAATTTACTAATGCTCGATAATAATGAGTTCAGGTATGCAAGATGGCATTTGTTTGTAAACGGTGAATCGAAGGCTCCCACTTTGACGCGGCTTTTATGTCTATGAATAAAAAAGGTATGCACTGAACTAAGAACATTTTATATGCTACGCAAAATGGTTGACTTTGTGCATATTGTGAAAAATTTGTTCCGTCCCCATATTCTGTACTGTGATGGTATTTCATTATATTTCTTATAAAAATCAGATCATAGGAGTGCAAATTATTAATTCTCTTTGTGTGTTGCTGGTTGTTAAAGTACACTTTAACATGAATCATTCTCTCAACCACGCATACTATGAATGCATGTTTGTTTGTCGCTGAAAGGGAGATTCTTCCCAGGGAAATTCATACATCGTATGACGCTTATTCTCATTGGAATTTCCCAATGTCTCATGTCGTGTCGCATATTTTTTCATGGAAATACACGTCTAACTACCGGTCAATATAATATATCTCTCTTATTTTGAATCATATTAAAGTGAATCTGCAGAGCATGTCAAGGGTTGGTGGCAAGATGCCGTGAGCGGAGTAGTTGCCTCAAGTTGAAATTGATGACTTCACTGAACATCTCCATGTCCTATATGGGTGTCAAAATAATCAGCGTTTTATTTTATCAAAAGAGAAGATCACGTGACTTTTAGTTCTATAGATCAATTATGATCATCGACCTTTCCGAGTCAAAATCAATCCGATACACGCTACGTTTTACAGATATCAAATCACCACTATATTATGCTGCAAAGACAGAAGGACTATTTGTTTAATCTGAGCATGTCATTACCATTTAACTCGCTTATAAGTCGAGCCAAATTGCAAACTACCAATTCCTGATCTGCATTATCATAATTCGCCTGCAGATTGGGGTCTATATTGTTTGGTCTACTGATTACTCCTAACAAGCTGCACATTAAGAGATCTGATGATGACAGATCTAGTTATGTGCAGTTTGCAGTTGGACTTGTCTTATATGTGAGTATAAACTGCATACTGCATGTCATTAGCTTCCGTTCTGAATCGATTTCATTTCCTTAACAAAATCATTGATATTGTTTTCACTGGGGTTTATTTTATTCTTTATAGAGATATGCTAACCATTGATGTACGTTAAGTGCTTCAATAGAAAGCAACATTAAAACCTCAATGGAAAATGAAACGTTCGTCGAGTTCGGACTCTTTTAGTTTACCCGTTTGATGACCAGAGCAAACAGGACTATGATAAGGCATATCTCCGGGTTCTTGGCACGGCCTCAGTTTTGCTAAAATTATAGAAACTTCTTCTCATATTGAGAATTTACGATAATTTATTTATCACAATTTAGACAATAAACTATTTTTGTTGAATGTAGAGTTATTGAAAAAGAAGCACAATAAAATCTGTAGTTTAAAATTTAACACATGGAAACCATTTTATTCTTGAAAGAAAGACTTGAGGACTTATTCAAAATTTGGTGTGTCGCAGAGGCAGCCATTATGATTTTCATGAAGAGTGGTCTACAGTTAATACGTACTTCTGAAACAGGGACAGGAACATGGTGAAGTTGTGTGGATTTGCAACAATAAAAATGGAGAGAATGTTAGCTGTGATGATTTCATGTAATATGACTGAAATTGTTTTATATGCGGTATTAGGGGAAACATCACGCTACCGAACACAAACGAAATGACTGTCCCCATGTGCTTGAAAAAAACTTGAACTAGTCTAAAGTGCATGAATTTTGACAGCCATTTAAATAGGAAATTAATTTTGTTAAAGTACAAGATACTAACTTTCGAAAGTGCAATATATGAATTATAAAATATTGTTAAACGTTATTTAAAAACAGTATGTTGTTTTTTTTTCCTTTCTAATTTACCTCTGAAGCACAGGAAGTGAAAATGACCAGAAGGATCTAGGATTCTTTTCAGAAATACACATCTGAAGTAAGGCCAGGTTGTATGTTCTATAACCCAAATTACACCCATTAATCATGCACCAAACTAAAGGGAATTACAAGTTACTTTAACCCTACTTAAGATAAACATTGTCTCTTTAAAAGTCCTGGATAACTCGACAAATTCTTTTTGCTTACATTTCAAATCCAATGCAAAGTACGAAACTCTTGATCGAAGCCCTATAAAACTATCATATCACGTGAACTGATCACGAGGTGGAATACATGTAACGCCACAGTGTTTGATACTTTTGAAACAAAGGTTCAAAACTTTTTCTTTCAATGAACAATTTATTTCTTAGTTTCTATATGTTTAACGGACCTGCTATTTAGTCTGTATACGTTCAAGAAACAGATAGTAGAATGGGTACTTGTTTGTTGCGTAACTTTTGGGTCCTTTGTGAGTTTTTTGTGTGCTTTCCCTGAAAATGGGGACATCAATCCGTATCACACATCATATGATTGCTTAGGGTACACAGGAAATGCAGGGTTTATTAATACTGCCGTTAGAACATGTAGTTCTTGTAATAAACGAAAGTCTGGCATACTGCTTACAGTTGATAATCTATCGTTGACAAGCAGTCTTCCGGGAGAATCCATCTAAGATTCAGCATTCCGGTATCATTTCCTGAAGTTATGTTAGACTGGCGATATCCTATCATTTCAGCGTGATTTCAACGCAGTCTAGCTCGCCACCTTGTTTGCTTGTCGAGGCACCAGTCATAACTATACTTTTCGTGATATAATATAAATGGATTCTGCTACCAAATAATAAGGAAGATGGTGATTTAAGAGAGACCCATGACTGACAGTCGTGGAAACTTTAGAGCGCAGTCAAAATATATTACTTCATCAATGACATTAAACACGACAGCCAGTCAATTATTACTTTATTTTTGTCTTAGCGTATCGGAAAATGAATTAGTGCTCGTGGTAGAGGCCTGATTCTTATGGGTGTCCCTTACAGCTGTGATGCAATTAAAAATTCTGAAGTGTAAAGGTTTAGTACAATACTTATTCATAGTCTTGCGACGTTATGTCACGGAAAAAAGCAAAACCAAAAGTTTAGTAAATTCAGCAACTATTTTATTTCTCTAAGTTACACAGTGAAAATTTAAAGAGTACTTTCACTATTGTGAAATATACCCCAAATAATCCTACCACAAGTGTAAAAATATAAAATGTTCCGAATAAATTCCAATAGTCTTGAATGTCCTGGTGTATCATAATTGAACAGAATGTCTTTGGATGAGTTATCTATAATTCCAAAGTAGTGTTTTAGTCCAAAAGATCAATGAGCACATTGTAATTCCAACGATTAATTTAAATGAATAATTCATCTATAATTATATCTGAACACAAGTGTAAATGAATCTATAGACGGTCTGTAAAACAGGAATGATGAATTGTTTGCCAACCCAAAACCCCTTTACTTCGCAATAGAATGTCACTAAGCCTTGAACTCAAATCCTAATTTCATTCACCACTTATAAGCATAACAGAAGTCAGGTATGCAAAAACCCCATCAGCAACCCTCAATCACAAACAAAAATCAAGCACACCAAATTGAATCTACCTAAACAATTAAATACAACGGATAGCAATTCTAATTTAGTCATACGTTTAAACAGAGGACGACATGTATTCAACGATGATAGCAACTGCTATTTAAAACTTCCTGTAATTGAGCAAATCAGTTTATTCAGTACACGACAAATGAAAGAAAATGACGCAAGCTACCAACAACACAAATCATGATCTGCCTAATGCATAGCATAATACGCCTATAGATCAGGGTCTATGTTGTTTGTTCTAGTGATTATTCCTTTAAAAAAGAACTGGACAGTGCCAGATCTCCCGGCGCAGTATGCAAAAGCAGATCTGGGTCTGCCAGATTTTCACACGACTTATATACGAGTACAGACGGCATATACATTGGGAATGACTTATTAATTCATGGCTGATTGCATGACACAGTGATTAAAATTGCAATGAACCAAAGATATTCACGTGAAATCATTGTAACGAGCGCTTTTCGAGACGTGTTTTATTGAAATAATTGGTTTTATATTGTTACATGTGTGTGCACGTTCATCAAGAGGCATATACAAAACTCAGCAATATATTTTGTCGCATTCCTAACTACAGAGAAAGCTGCTTTTAATGGACACCCAAGGGATTGACTGATTATATTCCTCATAAACTGGTGGGCTTAAATTGAAATGCAATATATTATATTATGATTAAAAAAAGTACATTTAAAGCCGCTAGTTAAGGCAGACTCCCTGTTTAAAACACGTGTCCCTTAGTGTATACTTTACACTGCAGATATAATTGCCGTGTTTTATTTCGTTTTTTCATTGCGTGGTATGAATATAGTATTCATCTGTTATGATTTACTTACAAGAGCATAGAGACATTTAATTTTGTTGTGAATTTTTCCTCAAAAGTTACCGTAATGCTTTACATAAAAACATTATTGCAAAAACAAATTCTTCTCGAGAGTCATCTAATTATTTTCCTTGATCTGTGAAAGTTATGTTAAACAAAATAACTAAAATTGACCCAGAATCGGGGACCGTATTACATTCTTTCCTCTCTCAAAATGCACAATTACACAAACGATCACAGGTTAATTAGAACAGTATATTTATGGCTATTTTATTTATATTTATGGGTACTTTTTAAAAAATTAGAGATCGACTCCTTGCATGATATATACATACTTTAAATATTCATAGATAATGTACCCAATACTGAATTTAAAATTAGACATCGTCTCTGTTCATGATATACACATACCGTAAATATTCAGAAATAAGTACCTGATATTGATTTAAAAATTATAGTTCGACTTTGTGCACGATACATACATACCGTAGTTATTCAGATATAAGTACCTCATATTTTTAATTTAGACATTGTCTCTGTGTATGATATACACATACCATAAATATTCAAAAATAAGGTGCCTCAAATTTACTTTCATTGATAAATGTGCATGTTATATTAATACCGTAATATTCAGAGAAAAGATACCTCAGATTTATATTCATTTTTAATCGTTGCTAGGGCATACTTGTTTTGTGAAATCAGGTACCGCGTTAACGTCACTGCTCGGGAGTCCTCTGTATCAAAACTGCCCACTTTAATGCATGCCTAATTAGAAAGAAATATCTTCTGTACAAAACTGTAGATTGTAAAAAATGTCTGAACCTTCTGATTCAACGTATCAATATATAATCTTTCCTTAGTAAACATATAACGTTCTTGTAATATAGAAGCTTTACAAGAGTCGCGAAAGAAAATGGAAAAGCACTTGCTGTACGGCTGATCGTCAGGGTTCTCTCCCCTGGACAGCTAAGCCCTGACATGCTCATTGGCCATACCTTATTTTTCTGTGCATCCCACATTTAATATATTAATTATCCCCTTCCCCAAACATTCTGCATACCTCAGACAAACTGAAGATTTGGCAGTCCCCGTTTCGCGATAAGTATATTCCAATATGCCCAGTATCTTTACAGAGTAGAAACAATATTTTACAACCGTAGGAATATAAGATTTAAAATGACATTTGACTGATAAGGCGCAAATTTTTCTTCTGATCTGGAATTTTAAAACCAAGTTTAATTGTATCTTGACAGTGACTGGCTAACGTGACTTGCCCATGATCTTGCTTGGTTCTTTCTGTAAATTTGCTGCATGATGAACGGCTAATATTTGCACGATTGTCTTAATATTCGTACTTTATGATGGTATTTATTCATTTAATCTATAATTTCAAGCAAATTCGATAACTCTAGAACTGACTATGTACGGATCGCTGACAAAGCTTCTGTGTTTAAGCAAGACTACGCGCCAAAGAAAACAAACATATTCCATGTAACCTATGATCTTCGCATATTCTTGCGTATGATAGAAAATGAAACTCATATTTCGTACCATTCTCCGCGTAATAACGAGTTTAAAAATCATAAAACAGACTGAAGAATATATTTCAGTTTCAAAGGTTAACTTTCCAAATATTAGAGCTATTATAGATTATTGATAATATTTACTTTTCGATGTCTGCCAAGTGAATTTATTTCAGTCCTATGCCAGGATGGCGCTAGAAGGTCACGAAATGTGTGCCGCATTGAGCCCTACAAAAATATTAACATGTTCAATTCTCAATGTTACCATGGAAGTGCTGTACTATAGAATTTCTCTATTTTATATCTGACTCCTGATCAACTTTAGCTATTGCCTATTTTCACCCATTATTAACTAGGACTTTCTTTTATAATGCAACTCTTTTTCTGAACTGTTCGTTTTCAAGTTAATACAAGCTTGAATTATTGTCAAATTATGCATTCAAGCTTGAATTATTGTCATATTATGCATTTTTCGCATGTTCAACTGTGAAGTCCTAATGTTCCTTGGATCACTTTTACACTCTCAAATACACATTATACAAATGAACGTTAGTGACGTCAAGGAAAACAATCTACAATAATAACAAAAACAAGTAAAATAAGTTGATAACTAAATTTATTGTTTTAAACAAATAAACTGACAATAAAAATGCGATCATCAATGGCGATTGTACTGACAGATAGTGTCAACACAGTTAATCCATGTTTTGATTGTAAAACATGATAATAGAATGCTTTTGGGCAATATTTAATATACAAGGGGGGGCCGGGTCTCCGAGTGGTCCCAGGCACTCGTCTTTGCAAATCAACGACTCTCTCCTCGATCTGCGTGGGCTCGAGACTCGGGAAACTAGCCAGTAGTTTTCCTTGGGTTGGTGGTTCTTCCCGGAGTTTTCCCCGATTTCATCTTCGAACGAATATACTGGCCGCCATGTATAGCCTATCATGAGCTGAAAGTGGCGTGAAACCCATAACAGCCAACCATATTCAATATGCACGTAACTGCAGCGATAATTATACAAACAGAATATTGTATCTTGAACTTAGCGTTAGATTGGCCTAAGCCACATGAAATGGTCATGTGATTCAGGTTTTCTCACCAGTTCTCAACACAGTATTTGCTGCATTTAATATACTGCTGCCTGGAACATAAACGTATCGAATATAAACATTTACATATATGTCTACTATGTCGGCTCTGATATCGTAACTTACATTAGGGTATGTTCGTGATACCTGATTTTGCAATGAATTACATTGGATACCTTGTTCTTTACAATGTTTAATATATATTCTAGACTACTTATTTCGTTATAAATGTGTACGTTTACTGTATATGCTGTGCTGTAAAGGATCCAACAACAACAACAACAACAAATAGTGACACGAATGGAAAATAAATATACCCTTAAGCCATGGATGGTAGAAACTGACTTCTGTGTTTGAAATGAATGCACAATGTGAAGGTCGACGTGATGGAGGGATGAAAGTTTGAATTAATGGGTACATAGATGGATATGCTGAATGCAGTAGTCATTTTACGTTACGTTTTATGAACACGTCTGCTTATTTTTAAAATTTTTGAACATGAGAACTAATTTTGTGAGATCAGAATTTAAAGTTCATTACAATTTTTACATACCTTCTAAATAAAATGCTTAATAAAATAAGGCTTTATTTCAGCCCTTGTCGACCCAGGTCATCGAAGGTGACGCTATCTATGAAAGTACAGATTCTATGGAAGGAAACGTTAGTGGGCATGCTGGCGAACTCTCTGAAGAAGAGGTAAGTGTTCAATGTCGTCTCTGGGAAGGGAGAATTATAGTGTAAATTATTATTCCATCTTTATACATTTTGATAAATAAATAGTTTTTGACAAAAGAAGGCATGATCAAAACAAAAATAGCATGTATCCTTATGCAAACCGTTGGTTACGCTCCGCGGTGTTCAGAAAATTTCAATTCCTGACACGTATATCGTATGCTTGAAATTCAGTCCTTGTTTAGTCTCGTACGACCCAAATCAAATTTTCTATCTGTCTAGCTGTTGGTTTAATCGTATTTTAAATCAGATTTGTTCTGCCCCGTTTAAATCTAGCTTGAAAACTAACCAAATTTTCCAACAATTCAGAATTTTTGTCTTAATAGTTCTGACAAGCGAATTATTTCATACCTGCTCTTATATTGAAATTTAAATATTCTAATTTGTTTTTCACTCTATACTGAATGAAATAAAAATAAAAAAGTATATTAGAAAATTTGACCAGCTAAACATTTTAAATTTAATCTCAGATATTTGATAAACAAATTTCTTTTCAGAACGTGGAATTGGTTCTGAACGCATAGTTTCACATTCTAACCCTGTTGTAATCGTATTGAATTTAGCATTGGCTCCGAACGCATAGTTACGCATTTCAACCCTGTGATAATGATATCCACATTTCCCAGCACGTTCCGAATTCTTAGATACAATAAACTCACACCAAGATAAATATTCACGGAGTCTAGTTTGCGTAAGACATGATCTCAATGATCAAACATCGGGATTCACATTTTGTAACCCTTTGCAAAAAGTAACTATAGAGTGGAACCGTTATGTACTCTGGTCTCTGATCCTTGTGTTAAGTTTCGAAGCATCCTATTGTTTAAAATTGTAAAAACGATCTTATGTTAAGTGTTTAGGCTCGAATAAACAGTAACACAAGAAACAGCGAAAACAACAAGCTTTGAAAAAATATAATAATTTATTTCCCTTGAAAAATTCTGTAAAAATGAAGAAAAAAATGAACTTAAGGTTTTAAGAATAAAATCCAAAAATAATCCAAGAATAAAAGTTTTGAAGTCCTAATAATAAAATGTTCTAATGATTTCAAGTTCGAGTCCCGACGAAGAATCCAAAATGGAAGACGATGACGTATGCTATAACCTGTAGTATACTGAAGTCTACAGTTCCTTGTAGAAACAAAAAATCTCACTCCGGTTTGAAAATCTGAATATTTTTTTTTACAAGAGATGTCTTTGTTCAAGAATTTCACATGAGCACACGTATTTTCCAAGAAAAAAGAATTAATCCTTTTGAATCCAAGTAATTTGAAATAACTCCAAACGACACAACACCTTCCAGTGTAAAGAAAAGGCCCGACTTTGTTTACTTCTCTAATACGATGGTTTAAAACTTGAAGTTTACGCCCCAGAGAAGGGTTACGTGGTCATGTTTACATATAAAAAAAAATTATATTGCCCCTGTATGTCTTTCATAAGACCCAATAATTTTACTCTAAGAAATAAAATAAAAACAATTGTTTACATATTAAATCAGTAGTCCCATCATGACACTGACAATAACCAATCATTTGAAAATAAAAATAGAACTTATTTACGTGGTTGCTACTAATTTTGAATCAAGGTCAGGATCTAGGTCAACACCTGGTGTTTACTAAAAACGAATAGTCAATTTCAAACTATTTTCTGGAAACAGTATCATCTCCAGTGAACAAATTTACATTACAATAGCACGTAATGAAAAATAAAAATATTTAAAACCGGCAAACAAACAATTATATTGCAATAAATATATTTTAAATCAGATATAATTAAATCAAATATACATAATAACGATTTGATTCTGAATAAACCTTATTTAAACAGCTATGAATTTAGTTAGAGTTTGTGATGACTACTTATGCATTTTATTTCTACATGCATGCATGTTTTTTTCTGTAGGCTGATATCTCTTCACAGAATGTAAGAGTTCTCATATTCCATACTCCCCGGGGTGGGGGGAGGGGCGAGTGGTCTAAATGGATTGCCTTTACGGATCACTTACCTCTCACCTCATCCATGTGGTCTGAATCTTTGCTTGACTTACGTGAGTATGTGACAAAGCATGCCAGTGGCTTCCCTGGTTGTTTGATTCTTGTTGGGCACTGCCTCCATCAAATATACTGGCCGCTATGTAGTCCATCCCGTCCTACATTACACCCTGCAAACCCAAACCAAATCATATTCTAATTATCGGTAACTTGTTGTTTTCGGTAACTTACTGTTATTTGATGCATATGAATTTTGTTGTGAAGTGGACAAAATGAACAGCTTTTATATAATAGATATTCACAGACCTACATACTGTTCTCGTGGACGATTGAAATGGTAAGATAACCAAATTCTCCATCAATTCAGTATTTTTGTCTTAATAGTTCTGACAAACGAATTATTTCATACCTGCACTTATACTGAGATTTGAGTATTCGAATTTGTTTTTCGATCTGAACTGCATATCCCAGACTCAGTTAAGTCAGCAAAGAATTCGACCTGCATATCCGAGACTCCGTTTAGTCAGCAAAGAATTTGACCTGCATATCGGAGACTCCGTATTGTCTCTCGATACAAAGTCCATAATTTCCTCAAGAAACCATATCTGCACAAATATACTCTTTCTTGAGGTCATAGCTTTTAATCCTTTTGGTTAAGTCAGAAAGGGATTAGTTTTAAGTTACTGTATATATCTATATGTATGCATATATATATATATATATATATATATATATATATATATATATATATATATATATATATATAATTTTAATGATAAATGGATTAAACATCTGTTTTTATTGAGACACTGATAGTTTCGTGGAGTAGGATGTCGTACATTCATTGCATGTATGGGCGTTCCTCTGCTTATACTGTGTGCAGGATACGAATCTCGGCGCAGATTCATCCACTTTTAAATACTTACATGTAAGAATATATATACTTTACACCTCATAAACACTTACATGTAGGAATATATGTTGCAGTGTGTAAATATCCTTAGCAAAGCAATGTAAACTTCATAAACACTTACATGAAGGAATATATGTACTTTACACTTCGCAAACATGTACTACTGCATCCATTCGGATGCACATTTGTGTAGATTAACATTGATATATACACCCTTAGTATGTGAGAAAGCTTTCCAGTAGCTTCTCGAGGGTCAGTGGTTCTTTCCGGGGATTTCCCGGGTTTTTACTCCACCATTACTACTGGCCGCCATATATAGTAACATGCTTACGTCTAAAATGATGCATATTTATGCTTTTAAGAGACACGTGTTATTCAGGTGCTTTCCGATTGATTTCAGCTATTTGCCTATTGGCACGTTGTGCTGACTGTCACAGCCTTTTAAACGGCTTCAGATCCAAACGTTAGGTTATGGACATAAGAATATGATGCCATGTATTTTACAAATAATTTTTTATTATGTACTTTATAAATAATCTCAGCAGTATTGGCTGCAGTGAAGTTATAATGTTCAACGCGTCCTCATATGCATGTTAAAACTGAATTGCACTTTAATATTCTACGACATCATAGCTACGATGGAACTTGTTCTCGTCCAAAATATAATTATCTATCATACAAACAAATGCAGAAAATCTTAATTTGTCCAAAAATGGAAACTACAAGAAAGAAACAACACATTGAAAATGGACGGCTTGTGAAGGATTGTTGTTGCTGTTAGCACGAGAGAGAGAGAGAGAGAGAGAGAGAGAACCGCCTTTGAGCTCTGATTCACGTAAGCATGGCACTTTTATGCACTCTGAATGCAGGGCCACAGACAGGTTATGACAACTAGAACAAAATTCAAATGGCCCACAACATTGCCACCACTTTGTCTGAATGGCATTGTTGTTGTTGTGGGGTTTAACGCCATTTTTCAGCACACGATAGGCTATACATGGCGGCCAGTATTAATGGTGGAGGAAGAACCCGGAAAACCCCGGAAAGAACCACCGACCCACGAGAAGCTACTGGCAAGCTTTCTCACATGCCCACATTGGCTGAATCTTAGACTCGAACGGCCGCAGACAGAGGTGAGATGGCAGTGATCCGTAACGAAGAGCGCTTTAGACCACTCGGCCACTCGCGGCCCTGAATGGCATTGTTTTATCTCTTACTGAATAATTATTGAAATTCAGGAGTCTCCACAAAATGAACCTATATCCTTTCTCTTTGGGTAGTATCCAATACTGATTGACCACAATACCCTGGCAACAATCATGATGCATACTGCTCTATCAATTTTAACACAACCATGACAGTAGAATTCAGACAATTGCAACGAGTACTGTAACCTTAGACTGAATGTTACAGACTCATCTTTTCGTAATCGTATCTTCAGTTTTCTTTGATGTGTTTTGCCATTTTTTCCCTGAATTAACAATATTTCTTCGTGGTTCTCTTATTACATGCCGTTCAATCCCCTTTAACAAGCCGCATTTCAGTCAGTGTTCAACGAGTATCAAACTGTGAGCTCACGCGACTCCATAGCGGCTAAAGTAGCGTGTATTACTGCGTAGTGTCCAGGTTTCATTCGTTAATTAACGACATGCAAAATGTTTAATATAAACACTGAACTATTCTTTTAATTGTGCTATTCCTATAACATAGCAGAATGGTTAAAATGCTTGTTTTTAAGAACATAATAAGAAGATATTGATCTAACCATGAAAAATATTCTAGCCCGGGCACTTTCAGCCACATGACATCGGATCCAACATTTTTCAACACTCAGTTAATAGCATATTCACATATGCGTACACGGTGAGGGGAGGGGATAGCGGCAACTCTGAATGTTGCAGTGTGTAAATATCCTTAGCAAAGCAATGTAAACCATTTTTATCATACTCGCAACCACAGAGGTCGAAAACAAGTACTCCTCATCATGCAATCAACTCTTTAGGGTTCACACAGTGATATTAGTGTAAATAGCAATACAAAGGTGAAAAAGAAATGTAGCCTTCGATGTTCTTTTGAAGATGAAAGGGTCCCTCGTAAATTGAAATCTATATCCTCTGCCCTTGTATATTTGTACATTTTATTTCTACCCCTGGTGTAAATTTAATCTAGTGATACTCTTGTGTTATTTTGGCCCTGGTTCACCATCTGGCATTGACATTTAAGCTATTTTACAGAAATGGCTATGTGCATGCAACTTCACCTTTGTAATATGAATTTGTGTTGCTTACATATTACAGATATATTCCAGAATCCGTCTAGTTTTGATCTGGATCACAGCTCTCCTGATCATAGTACTGAATTCCTTAGTCTTGGGCATCTTAATAAGTGTCAACAAACGACATTCCAGGATGCATTTCTACCTACTCAACCTGAGCATAGCAGGTAAGTTATGTGTTAATGCCTGTCTAGAGTTAAAGGTACGCCAAATTTGTTTATGACAGGTCTACATTTTAAAGTTAAACAAAAAGGTGTACATGTACAGATTTTGCTCAGTCACCTTTTGACAGAGTCTTTCATATACTGGATGCATTTCTTTGGCTCCTTTTTCTGCATTCTTTGAAAATAACAATGCTGTTTATGGCAGAGATTTGGCACATTATTGTCTGTATTATTTTGGTAATATTCGAGTACAGCAAAGCCAATAGTACCCAACCGTGGGCCTGCCAAATATTCCAATAGACACATATACAAAGAGTTTACTAACTGGGCTATCCAAGGGTTAAGGACTGAAGGGTGCAAGAATTTGCAAGCGAATTGGAGCAGTATCCAGAATTATAAGTAAAGAAGATGTAACAGGTACAGGTATATATTTTAGCTGACTCAGACAAAGATCATGTCATCTTTGGTGTGGCCCTATGGTCGCTGCGTATCATGATTATCAGTCTTGTGTTTATCAATATCTGACATCTTCTTAGCTGAAGAGATTTTTTAAAATATATTTAAGACCTTGTATTGTTCAGGACATGATCGATGAACGTTGTCTTTTTTCGGTGGTTTCTGTAGCAGCCGGTGGGAAACTACTGCGCCAATTGTATTCAAACTTTATAGAAATTGTTCTTAGGACATGTTCAGCCAAAGTCTTGTTACTAGTGACTTTCCTATAAACTGTTTGACTTCCATAGCAACCATGTGGAAGTTTTATTTTTGACGACAACAAACTGCTGCCTGGTAAATGTTTTGATCACACTTTATATGAATATTTCTTGCAACACATTCTGCCAACTTTTGTTGTCTGTTCTAGCGAGGCGGCTGTGTTTTTCTATGATAGGTGGAGGAATATTCCGGTGATTGCATTTTTTAAAGTCACTCTACCAGTATGACCGAACATAGTAGGAATGTTTCTTCCAACATATTCTACCAATCATTTATTGTGGTGTTCTCACTAGCATTTGTTTTAATTGTACAGCAACTTGATGAAAAATAGTATTTTATCTCCTCCAACGCTTACTGGCAAATTTTGCAAAACAATTTCTAGAGCGTTTAATATGAAATAATTTACAACTGCTCTATTAACGTTTAGATTTTAGGTGTTTACTGTGCCAACTATTTTACGTCCTTTGCAAACAGGTACGAAAGGAATTTCGACTACAGGTATCTGGTTAATATAGCCTTGTAGACTAGTGAGAGTCAGATGAGCATGAGCAGGCTCAGCTTCGAGTGGGTCTCTTGTTCTTTAATATTCTTCTCTTAACTAAATTCTGAATTCTCAGCTCATTAATACATTCATCCAGTCGAAATGGTGCAAACAATCAATATCTGACTCGGTCAAATGCTCCAAGCGCGGGCATATAACTGTCATCCATTCAACATATGTTAGCACATTATTAGGAAAGTGCCGTGCCTGAACGCAGGTTGAATTCCATTTCTACGCATAAATATATATCTGGATGAGTGACGGTGGCATCATTTTGAAGCTAGTTATAAAAGATGCATGGATATGTGCCAATAAATAATATTTTCCATTACACAAAAAACAGGCTAACTTGTATCTGCCAGAAATATCGTTACAAAATGTTTTCTCCATGGATATGATGACATACACCAAAATGGATTTCACTCCTTCATGTGATGTGATAATAAATAAGAAATAAAAACATTCCTTTGAAACTGACCTCACCAGTGTATGTAGAACGCAACGAATGTTCAGTAATTTTCTCTGAGACCAGTGGTCATGAATTTCCTAGGAATTTCTTTTTAAAAAGACATAAATACAGGTATCTGAGAACGTCAAAAAATACAATCTTAACGTGCAATACAACATTGACTTGAAATACAATATTAACGTGAAATTAAACATTTGCGTGCAATACAGTATTAATGTGCAATACGATATTAACGTGCAATACAATATTAACGTGAAATACGACATTTACGTGTAATACAATATTAACGTGAAATACAACATGTACGTGTAATACAATATTAACGTGCAATACGTACAGAATAATATTAACAGACTGCACTACCTAATAGAACTCCGGGATGATTTTATCTGAACGGGAAGAAAATAAAGAATATAGATCTTTAGCCAAAAAATGATTATTGATGTCAAAAAGACAAGACGAGCAAAGGTATTAACACGGTTTGTCATTTTAAACTGTGTATGTTTATTACTTTGTGTCAAATTTGCTTCTATCAAATTTGCTAAATAATGTTTTGGTCATAACATTACTGACACTAATGAATTGCGAAGTCAGTGGAATTAGATGAAATCTACCACATAAATGACCAGTCTACTGCTAGTCGTCCTTGTTATGTTGTATTCAATTTTTCCAATATTTTTTATTACTTGTTGAGAACTTTTTGAGATATTTCAATCATTTGCCGACTGACATTTGGCATAATTCTAATGCGAATTGCTGGAGTTAAACCGAATCTTCACATAACATATCACAGGTAGTCTCTTTGATAGTGATATCATCAAATCGTTTATGTCATTTTGTATTCTTTTTTTTAAATTTATTTATTTAGTTTTTCTAACTTATATAACTTAACTTTCCTTTGATTGTCTGAAAACTATTTGATCATAGTATCGAATCAGTTTCCAAGGAATATTTGACTGTCCAAAAGCTACTTGATCATAATATGAAATCAGTTTCATGGGAATAATTGATTATCCGAGAACTACTTTATCATAATATATAAACAGTTTCCATTTGATATTTTATTGTACGAGAACTACTTGCACATAATATGGAATCAGTTGTTTTTTTCAAGGAAGGTTTCACAGCGTTGAAGTCGTGGTAGACATCCCTTAGTATCTTGCTATCGGAATAATTGTGGAGATAAGAAATATATGAAACATAAAATATCGTCCTATGTGGACGAAAGTGCTGTCATGAAAACTAAAGAAGGAGTATTTCACTGTCAATAGTTAAAACAGTGGTTCCATTCTAGCAACATAAGTATTGCCGATTTGACACCAGAAATACCGCTTCTCGACACGCGTGCATATTCTCTACCATTACGAATACGCATAATCCGTATGCCGTATATCGACAGCCCGTACACATGAACTATTACAAAAACCAAAGGACAAATCTAAAACCTGCATCACAAATTTAAGTTTACTAATAAGTACAAACTCTGGTATATGCGTAGTGCAGTTATTACATTTAAAAATTAAATAATCATTTTTGATATTATAACTTTTACATGCAACAGTTAAACTGCTTGTCCATATATAAGGACTATCCTTTAAGAAGAATTTACTCATTGAAATCAGGGTCGGATCAGCTAAAGTGATGGGTAGGGGTTGGGTCCAAAATTTCAAAAGGGGCCCTTACTTTCCTCGAAAGGACACCAAATCAAAAGTCCATGTGTCTCTTTACTCCAAGTGTGCCCAATACCCCGAAAACCTGCGCAAGAATAAAACCATGGTCAAATTTCAAGTTACAAGTGATTATATGTGTGTGTGTGTGTGTACGTATTTTTTTTTAAAGGTTGTGGGCCACATCCTGGAATCCCCCTATAGGACCTGTTAAATAATAGTAACCATATGCCCAGTGCCACCCAGCAGTCTATGCATGTTGATAGGAGACAAGCACATCGCGTCTTTATGCTGTCTCTTGCTAAGTTGTTATTGTTGTAGGGATTAACGCCATATTTCAGCACACGATAGGCTATACATGGCGGCCAGTATTAATGGTGGTGGAAGAACCCGGGAAAACCCCAGAAAGAACCACCGACCTACGAGTAGCTACTGGCATGCTTTCTCACATACCCACATGGGACGAATCGGAGACTCGAACCCACGCAGACAGAGGTGAGACGGCAGTGATCCGTAAAGGAGAGCGCTTTAGACCACTCGGCCACCCCCCACCCCCTTGCTAAGTAACAACGTGGTTCTAACTGATCCAAAGTCCTTGACATTGAACTTATCCAGTATTTGGCAAATACTTAAACCGTGCATGCACACAAGTGTGAAGAAAAAAAAGAAAGATTATTTGCGTGTTTGTCCTAAGATAACTTTGCAATACAGTTTGCTACAATCGTCTTGAAAATAAATAATTTTGTGTTAAGTCTTAAGTTCCCTCTGAGTTATGTCAACCCGAATAAATACCATTAATACAGATTGGCAAATATCCGTGCATATCAGAAAGACAGAGGGATATTTGGATACTGATAGATGTGGCACAGTCCCGAATGTATGTATGTATGTATGTATGTATGTATGTATGTATGTATGTATGTATGTATGTGTGTGTGTGTGTGTGTGTGTGTGTGTGTGTGTGTGTGTGTGTGTATGTATGTATGTATGTATGTATTTACTAAAGGTATATGTTTATGTATAATTGAATGAGAATATATATATATATATATATATATATATATATATATATATATATATATATATATATATATATATATATATATATATATATATATGTGTGTGTGTGTGTGTGTGTGTGTGTGTGTGTGTGCGTGTGTGTGTTGAAACATCTAGGCGTTAATACCGGAATGAGGCTCTTTTTTCTTCAGATCTCTGTGTCGGACTGTTTGCTGCAGTCATCGATGCATTTCTAGAGTTATCAGATCGGGCATGGATGTTAGGACAATCACTTTGTAAAATTCACCAGTTTCTGAAAGATGTTGCTGTCTTCGCCTCCATCTATATCCTGGTTATGATGAGCATCGACCGAGCCATGATTGTGACCAAGCCTTTAGAATGTTTTAAGAAAGGTACAAGAGAAAGACTATGATGTATCATCAGATCCAGAAATAAAGTTAATAACACTTGCCCTTAATACAAAGATTTAAAGGTTACTGCATTTTTGTATGGGAAAATATGAACAAGTTTTTCGGATGGATATAGAGCACAACCTTGGGAGTGCAGTATATCCATCCGACAAAACGACTTCATATTTTCCCATACAAATGCAGTAACCTTTTTATTATATCCTCATTTTCTTATTCTACCGAAGGCTTAATTATATAAACAAAAATACACTACAAGAAACAAAGTAACCGAATTTATGCTGTATTCCAAACTAAATACACAAGTGCAGATTCATCAGTACACAAAAACAACATTATTAATGCGCACGTAACTCCGTCCATATAAATTTGAACTTAGTCGAGCGCGAGACATCACTTTCAAAAGAAAATCACATTTTTCTCTACTTAAAATTTAAATTTAGAGTCATATTGTGAATGAATGCGCACTGCAACTACTTTTCGATATAGTCCGGAATGAATAGATTTTGGTATTTTTGTTGATTCTACTAAATTTTGTGATAATGACAGGAATTATCTGTGTCAATTCTACATGAAGTACATCTGATTTCAGCAGCGACGGAGCAGCGTGTTGACGTCTGCAAGTGTGTTTCTGTTTTGTTATAAATTGTTTGGAATCGTAAATGGGAATATATGAAGTCTTTCAATTGTAATTATCAAAAAGACGCTATGGAATATAATGTTTATTTCATTTTGTGTGCAGTAATTGTAATTGTGCTTGGAATGTAATTAAAATTACAGTACAATTTCGAAATGAGTAATCAAGCTTTAGAACCCATGCCATGGCTAATGTAATTCGGATTTGCAGAAATAAGAAAGTACGTTTTGAAGAAATTCAAAATGTGAAACTGTACGGGTTTTTTTTTCTCGCCATTCTTATTACCAGCTAAAGAAGACACATTTATGCCTTGTCATTTGCATGTTATTTGTATGGACCCAGCAGTTTTTTTTTTCTGCCTGGCGTCTATTGCTAGTCTAAGTCCGAAGCATTGTATCAAAAAGTTAACGCGGAATATTGTAAAGCAGCTAATATGTGGCAGTCCACGAAACATCTGCTTTAGTTCATTCAGAAAAAATTTAATCAACCAAAACGTAAAACGTCTGCTACATGAGTGTACATGATTTGTTTACAAAGTATTTCCAAATACACTATTGGACACAGGTGTCGTGCACGTGAATACAATATGAAGGTGTGTAATGTAAAATATTGCACGATTCTGACAATGTAGAGTTAACGGAGACAAAAATGAGCATATAATAATGCTTTATTCTAATGTATACTTCAGTCGAGCTTTTCTGTGCTGAACAATTTGGTACATATGGCTGCTTTAATTATTTGACCCTATACCAGGTTTTACTTTATTGAAGCAACCTCGTAAAAAGAGAATCCAAAGATAAATCACGAACACGTTGATTTAACACTCTCTCATCATCCAGCATCTATACTAACATCCTTAATATCTTTCATCAAAGTTACATTGTACGTAATTGTGTTTCTACTCCATGATATGATTCAAGGAATTACAAACTCACAACCATTATCTTTTTACTACATAAGATGCAACAGACTAGCAAGAAAAGAAAACGTTAATAGCAAATAAAGGTATCGAAACAAATGTCAACGGCAATAAGGTATAATGGGAGATAAATCTATAGCAAACAATTGCATAATGATAGATAATCCATAGCAAATAAAGGAATAATGGGAGATAAATCTATAACAAATAAAGGTATAATGGGAGATAAATCAATTTGCATGTTAAATATGTTTTCTGAAAATGATTAATAAGGAAGCTTTCAAGACCTTTATTAATTCAGTGATTTATAGAAATATCTGTTCCATTCCACCAAACCACGAGGCTAGATGGGACTTTATTTATTTATTTGTGAATTATTATTATTATTATTATTATTATTATTATTATTATTAATTGTAATTCACCATTCGTCTTGAATATGCTACAGAGATTCTTGTTAACTCATTACTATTAAGACATTGTGGACTGATGTTTCCATGTACTTTCATTCTATAAGAAGACAATCGCATATGTGATCACCGTGTTATAAAGACACATAAATATTTTTCGGTGTAATATACTAAGTTTTTCAAGACTTAATTTCTTGTCATTCCAGGAAGAAGGTTTCGTTGGCTGGCGATTGTCTCATCCTGGTTCATTGCTACTTTTCTCTCCATTCCATCAGCGGTATTATTCGAAACTTTTGATATGGGAAACGGAACACAAGTATGCCACATACATTTTGAAGACCGGAAATGGTGGAAGGTCTGTAAACTTTATGTTTTTGTTATATGTGCTTTTTCGTTCTCTATGTGTGTGTGTGTGTGTGTGTGTGTGTTATGAGAACCAGATATACAGTTCATTTTTTATTTTTTTTCTCTTTTAGCTTTAATGCTGCATTCTCTGGAATGCAAGCAGCATTCGTCACCCACAGCATAGGACTACAATGGATTCAGCAATAAACTCCTTGGCTCAGTTAGTGTGGTGACACATCTCTTCTGGATGATAAAAGCTGAACTTATTCCCAAAATTAGAATTTTCTATGCTACTGTTACAACACTGTTGCATAGCTGCAATGTTTAGTTACGTTTTCTCCAGTATAGTCTGCTCCCAAGTACAGTGTATCTTAGTAGACAGACGTCTTAGTGGAATGTTATGTGATTGCTTTCGTTACAAACTGAGTCCTAATACGACCGCTCTGGTGGCCGAAGTGGTTAGAGTGTCTACCTCAAATGCGGGAGGTCGCGGTTTCGAAACCCTGGCCGAGTCATACCAAATAGTTATAAAAATGATACTTGCCACTGCCGCGCTTTGCGCTCATTATTAAGAGGTTAGGGTTAGGAATGGTCGTCCTGGTGTCAAGATAATGTAACTGGGTTGGACATGATGATACGTGTCTGCGACACGATGCCCTAGTGCCACGTATCACAATAAACTGACGCACTGTAGACATAGTATCAATATAACTCAAATTGTTAAAGATACGTTAAACACACACACACACACACACACACACACACACACACACACACACACACACGATTATGTTAAGTGGTTTACGAAATTTTTGCAAATGAAAACATTTAGCCAAAATAAGACAAACCGCTGACGAATCCGACAACGACACCGTTTGAAAAGTGATTACCACGTGTTGTCTCTGACTAACCTTTGCTGGACAAACGTCGTCACTTAATTTTGTGATCTTTGCAAAGATGGACATGGTATTACTCTTTTTTCAGTGTCAGTGTATAAAAATATTAGCATGGCACAATTGCATTCGAAGAATAAAACCACTAGCATGCAATTAAGTTGATTGCATCCAAATGAAGTTGCAAATAATTCAAATTTATGCAGCCACCTGAGAAATTAATATAAATTAGAAGAGTGGATTTGAAAGAAAAATCTTACTTGAAGTTTTCTGTTTCCCACATTTAATAAGTTAATAAATATTTACTGGAGTAGGATTCTTCAAGTAGGCACCAAATAACTGATTTATTTGTTTTATGTAATTGAAATGTATATGTAAATGCCATTTATGTAACAGGCCTATCACTAATTATAGAACTAACGCATGTTCCCGCTTATGCCATTCAAGTTATCAAAACTATAATATGTGCCTTATTTATTTCCTTTATCTTCCACCTTACTGATGCATCCATTGAATTTGTTATTAGTTGAGACCCACAGAGACTATCATACTAATGTTAGGTATTAACTTAAACATAACAGCATAGGTTATATCGGATTTCATAGAGATAATTATAATGTAATAACATATCCAAATATCAGCAACGGTTATACTGCACTACCTGGAGATAATTATCATAATAATAATACAATATCCAAAATTCAACATAGGTTATATTGGATTTCATGGAAATAATTATAATGTAATAACATATCCAAAATTCATCATAGATTATATTGGATTTCGTGGAGATAATTATAATAATAAAAATAGCATAATTATAATAAACATAACATATCCAAAAATTAGCAACGGTTATATTGGACTTCCTTGAGATAATAATAATAATAATAATAATAATAATAATAATAAAAATGACAATAGTAATAATAATAATAATAATAATAATAATATATCCAAAAATCAGTATAGGTTATAGTGGATTATGTGAAGATAATTGCATCTCATTGAAATAAATTGAAATTTTAGTGCACACGTCGGCCAAATATTAAGTGTTTGGTCTGTCATCCAATGCCATCATATATTTGAACAATATATGACAAACAATAACTCTTACAATACCACATATCTTGATGAATGTTTAAATGTGATACGGACAATAACAGTAAAGTTTCGTGGTTCAAGGTTCTTAAGTAAGGCTAAGGTTCTAAGTCATGAGGCACTATAATCAGTCGATGATATCGGGCTACTAGGTCAGCATCCTAGAATGCTCAGTCGTGTCGCCATTTTTAAATTTAGTTATGATCGAGTTTTGACCTATTAAAGAAAGGTGCACACTATTGTACTTAGAACGTTGCTGGGGACAATGCTCTTCCATACTCCACTCATCACAGACTTTGCCATAGTTAACAAACTTAAACCTGAAAACTTTTAAATTGTTCCACTGTAGCTGTTATTGTCTGTATTATATACCCACTGATTTTTGGCAATTTTAAAAAGTGCGCAACAATAGTGTTTATTCTTTATATCTTACAACGCCAGAAATGCATATCATTACCTTTTTTCTTCTTTTTCTTTTAATCCAGGTTCTACTTACGACGACTTTTCTCTTCATGTTTATTATCCCCGTCGTCATGATCATCTCGAGTTATGTCGCCTTGGTATTTGTACTGTGTAGGAGGTACAGGTTAAGACGGATATGTAAGTAGCGATTTTTGGGCTTAAATTCTATGATCAACACTGAATGATTGGGGCAAGCATGCATGCACACCGAAATAAATTGGGCACACCTTATTACGTTAAAACATCCACCTTCCAGCAAATAAGCGAGAGAGAGAGAGAGAGAAACAGACAGACAGACAGACAGAGAGTAGTAGTGGTAGTATGTACGCTGTATCATTGATGCACCACGAAGCGTAAAACAATTTGCTAATATGTTTTTTGGAGGATTGGTGTAAGGGGCTGATATAAACAGAGTTTGACCACCAGTAGCTATATTTTTCAAAACTGAACTGATAAGTTGTTTTTGTTTACTGCTAGGTCTGCGACTGTAAGTTTTGAGAGACTCCTAATAAACAAAATGTTTCTGGTAGCAAACCTAGCATCGCTCATGGTATCACGGTACCAATTGTTTTTCCATATACCTCAATGCTAATGTTTTGTGAAATAAATATACTTTCTATCCTACCTCAACATGCATGTCACACACTGTCATAGAGAACAATGCTAGATTGTCAATTTGACAAGGACAAAACAAGGTAATCCATTGCATTTAAGAGAGATAACTCTGCTGGAACTAGACAGGGTAAGAGTTATCTAGGCACAACAGACACAATTTCAGCCATGTGTACCACATTTTAAAAAAATCATGAAAAATAAAATATGATCTAGATCGGAATTAACATAATCTCACATGTTGCCAAGAGGATTAAATTTTTTTAAAAAGCCTAACAGAAAGTACAACTCTTACATAATGCACCAATCACAGCTAGTGTTGTTCTTTATTTCTGGATGCAATCTTCCTACACCTTATGCTCCGCCCACCTGGGCTTGTGCAGTTGGTACCGTTATACCTCATAGCTTGAGGCGATATTTTATGGAGTGAGTGTCCAGTGCAGTTTTGCCCAAGTCCATTCTTTCAAGTGTCTGGCATGACTGGTCAGAACTGTTTAGTTTTAAAGGTTCACATATATACCATTTGTCAGCTAATTCAGGAGATTTTAGTGATTCTTTGTTACAGTGTGTAAATAATATCTTTGTTTCTTTGTCCGATTTTCTCCAGGAAACTTTTACAGATTTTCACGGTACCTGTACTTGTGCCTTTTACATGCATTCTCTTGTGAACTTTTTCTTCACGTTTCTGATAAATACCGTCTTGGTGATTTTTTTGTGTGTGGAACTTTTCCTGAGTTAGAGTGATGTAATCCATGCCAAAATAAGCAGTTTCAAATTTTAAAGAAGTTGTTGTCAGTTGAAAGTGAAATTCTACATCTACTGGTCACTAAATGAAAAGCCACAGGAACCAGATTCTGAATCGAATGGCAACAAGGTCAACATTTTGAAGATATGCATTGATCGTCCCTATTTATTTTGGTGAAATTACTTGATAGTTCTGGGTTAGTCTCGAAATGCCTCATGTTAGATTAAATTTCAATTTCGCATTTTACATTGAATTAACTTGTCTTTGACAATGTCAATTTATTTTCCAATGTCCTTTAAATTTTCATTTATGACGGCGCGAGCATTTTTCAAGAATTCTTAAGATTTACCTGCTCCTGATCAACCGGTATTTTTGTGACTCTGGGGGATCAGGATTTCTGTTTGGCTTCAGCTTAAAGTCTTCTTAAGTGGCCACTCAGCTCATATGGTGTGATTGTGTTGAAGTCCAGCTTATGTTCAATACTTTCAATGCACCAAGCTTTAATAGAATATAAAATTATTCATCGCAATACAGTTCATACAGTTTGCAAGTTTATTTTGAAATACAGGTAAGGAAGACAAATTATCTACAGTCTATGCATAAGTTCCATACATTTATTGTTGTTTTAGTATGTCTGTGAAACGGTAAAAATAAGAATTTGTATCCTTTAGCTTAAAACTATTCAACTTTATATAGAACATTTATTTCTTATTAAAAAGAGTTATAACCCGAAAAGAAAGGTTATTTCGTTTTTGTTTAAATAAATGACCACACATTTGAATAATAACAGAACATAAGAAAAGAATCTGCTGTATGGACTATTATATACTGTTATATTCAGTGGGGTCTCTTTACAAAGCGAATCAAATACTCGTGTGTGTTCTGCTCGAAGTCCCTTGTTTTCCCTTTTTTTCTAAGGACTTCTCGACAACAGTCGTTGTCAACTGGAAGTACTAATAACGCGTCTAGATTATAAATAATTTTCCTGTAATTAATCAAAGACCACAAAATATCTGAACTTTACATCTGCATTACAACTGCACAATTTCAGGGTAACCTCACAAATGCATGTCTCCTCCTTGTTAAATTTCCGTAACGTAACGTCAGTACTTAAATACCTTAAAATACAAATCACAGCTCAAACACCAAATACCGGGAACTATGTTACTACTCTATCCCTCTTCTGTCAGTCAAACCACGATTTCGAGCCTCATTTCATATGTGACTTTACACCGTATTTAGCATTTACCAACAATCCCTTCACAATAATTCCATTGTGCAAAATATAAGTTCCTATCACAAATATTTCACATTGAAATACAATACCAGTCAATACCTTTAAATTTAAATCGGAACCACTTGGCTCATGCCCACTTACCTGGTTCTGACTTCAGCTCAACTAAGAAACTAAACCATGCTATCATGAAACCTCTTCGATACTGTACTCTGTGACGCTTGCCCCTAGAAACTGGCTAATTACTTGGGCTAAGAGTTATTTCCCCAAAACGTAATCACAAAAATCAAATAAATCTATAAAATGGAGACGAAAATTAAAATGGCGCATGCCCTAGATTGATTATAATACATTTTTCATTGGCACGGAGTCGCACTGGTGGAGGGGGCATCATGGCACTCTCATATCAAAAAGAGTATCATATGTTAAATTTTCAAGATTTATCCATCAAAGATGTTTCATGAGACTAATCTGTTTATATTCTCGTTGTGGTTTTAGTATTTATAAAAATTAATTCAATATTTGAGTAATGGTCTCCTAAATGCGTGGATTTTGGTGAACGAGGTCAGATTCGCACTATCTCATCACACACAAAAACACACGCACACACATACACAAGTTTTGATTTATTTCAATAGCTTTTAATTCATCTTCAGATAATTATTTCAATCTTGGTATACGCCCCCCCCCCCCCGCCCCATTTCATCGCTGTTATTATTATTGTTGCGCGTGCCTTGGGTGACGGAGGTTATGGGCTGCTCGGAGGATTCATTGTTGGATGTTGTTCTGTTTCATTTTCAGCTCTTTAAATATCCATTAAGGTGTCATCAAGTCCAACTACATTTTTCTCTTGCGCTGCTACTATTTATTTTACCTCCTTGTCATTTTATTGTTCGAAAAGTAGAAAGTCGCAGTGAAAGAGCAGACCATATAGCCGAACGATGTAGCAGACGAACACCAAAAGCATATAGTAAACTATGCAGTTGAATGAAAGAATATTGGAAAGGGAGATAAACGGGTGTAGTTTCTGTTTATTTGTTAAATTTCAAATTTAAATGAGAAAACAATCGTTTCACAATGCCGTCTCTGCTAAGTTTGTTTATACTGCAAACAGTACTGGAAAACGAAAGTAGTCCGAACAGACCAGTATCAAGTGACCGTTAACATCCAAAATACTTCAGAAATCCCATTTAATTCATAATAATTGGAACTGTTAAAACTTTGTATCATTGGGCTTGTGAACACTGTATATAAATCCCATGGAAAGCGTACATACCTTTACGACGACACATATTCTTGTAGGTTACTTGGTGAAAGTACAAGTTCAAGGAATTAATCCAGCTCAAATTCATTTTCTCTGTCACTCATCAGATTTCCACGTATTTTTGTCTTATATATATATATATATATATATATATATATATATATATATATATATATATATATATATATATATATATATATATATATCTGTGTGTGTGTGTGTGTGTGTGCGAGAGAGAGAGAGAGAGAGAGAGGGTGCGTAATCTCTCTATAGATTACATTATTAGTTGCGGCAGCCACAGGCTACAATTATAAATAATAAGTCCTGTAATTGATATTCAAGGTTAATTGCTATAGATGTATATCGAAAGGCAAATTAATGATAAATGGTACAACGTAACTATGAAAAGAAATTCATATTATATTTATAATAATCTAAATTTAGCAAATGAGAAGGCGGAAGTGAATAGTCAAATTCATGCGAATCCTTATGTTCAGTCTGTTATTCGTATTAAAAACAAGCATCCCGCTGTCATACTCTACTCTGAAGACAGACAAGAAAAGGAATAGTACCGGCGAAAACAGTAGCGTCATAGCAATTGACGCGATGGTTTGTTTGAAATATAGCGCGATCGCGACAGTTAATAATAGAAGAATAGGTGAAAATCCTATCCAGATGGGATCAGTACTTATGTCTTGAGATGCAGAAGAGAATGCGTATTGTAAATTTCCGTCTCATTTCAATGATGAATTATGACACGATAACATCAAGTTTGCTAGTGACAAAGAGAGAGCCTTGACAAATGTAATTCTGAAGAAATTTCCCGATGCAAGATGCTTCTATTCATGAGACATGTAAAACATAACACCTGAAGACATCTGGAGAAACGGGAGTGTTGTAGGAAGGATCACCAAGATATTGTCTAGTCTTTGATGATGGTTTCTTGGTGTTCATCGTTGACGAAACCGAATATTCCAGGAGACTATGCAATGTTCGTCTACTTTGAAAGAAAAGAGTTTAAAATTTACTGGGCTCACTCTTTAACAGACAAATTAAAAACTCATGTGTATATGCCAATAAAAATTTTAAGTTATCCACAGACTCTTGACTAACTACAATGCTGAATTTGTATACAATACGATCCAGACAGATATCAGACATATGCAACAATCAGTCATTGACATTGAGGAGGTGATAGCGTGCATATTCACCTTACAGATTCTGCACCTACAAAGTACCTTGCACAATGAATGTTACTATCGGCTTAATGAGCAACGGACAATATTTGGTTTCCGATAATGACTGGAACTCAGAATCAAACAAACAACAAAGAAATCATCGTAAATAAGTTCGTAAGGTATCCGCTATGATACATGTCAAAGAACACCCACTGAACACAAGGTTTAAAATGTGGTTAACGACAGACTGTCTGTATGCCTGACAGCCATCATGCACCTGCCATCAAGCGGTGTACTGTTTGCGGTTGTGATGTAAATACGTGCATGCGCATTAATACCAAAAGCATGTAAACACCTTACGAGAAGTGTTCAGACTTTTTATTTTATTTTATTGAAATAATATTTGGATTACTTATTCACCGTGCATTATGGATGTGTCCGTTTTAACCGTATACTGAGAAATATAGTCAGGGTGGATATTCATATGGTTTTATACCGGACCGTAGGGTTTTCGTCTGGTCCGCCTCCTTCTTATGGTAATCATTCTTTTTTGGTTGATGTTAGTATTTTCAAGGTTAATTGTTGTAGATTGTGCTTGCTTTCATTGTCGATTGTGCCAGATTGTAGTGGATTGTGATACATTGTAATGGATTGTGATAGGTTATGGCGAATCGTGACGCCCATTCCATCTGATTCAGTATTTATTAAATGTTTTTGCTATTTTATTAGGCAGTTAGACCTCTCACCTATTCATGATCTTTGCCTGTATGTATATTGTTTTGCTTTTATTCTTCAATCTGTTTTTTATTCTTTCTTTCTTCAGCGGCGACACGGAATGGTTCTATTAGATCCAGTCGAACGGCGAAACAAAGCAATTCTTTCATATTTAATAGCGGAATTTCTAGATCTAAGTTCAGGAGCATTCAGCTGACATTGGGAGTTGTCTCAGGTTGGTACTTTTTTTGAATATATTTTATTACAACTGTATGGTTTTGAACTAAGTAATAG